>VYZV01012005.1:110603-137632 GCA_013401275.1 Pandion haliaetus | reverse complement strand
AAAAAATTAAAAAAAAAAAAAAAAAAAAAAGGAGTTAAAGAAGAAAACCTAAAACACTACCAACAACACCAAAAAATCCAAATGATCTGTAGGTAATGTTTAGGGACTATTTGCAATGTGAAACCTAGAAAAGTAGGACTATTGCATTTGGAACAACATAATTTCTACAGTAATAGGAATGATAGTTCTGAGAACGGGAAGAAGAAAAATTTTATATAAGTGTTGAAAAATGTAAAGCTAGGAATATATGTCTTTCAAAACTTTAAAAGAATTATTCAAAATAATGCAAAGTCATATAAATTGGAAGTACAAATTTGACAGTTACTGCTAGATCTCGGAAGATTTTAGGCTTATGTCAGAATATAATGCATGAACCAGAAGGTCTGAATCTTTGTTTGAATGCAGATGCTCATTCTATTTAAATCCAATCAAAACATTATTTTTCCATGGTAGCTGGTGGCTGTACAGTGGTGCATTTAAAGTAACTTACCATTTTTATCCTCAACAAACTTTATTTGTGTTACATCCCAAAAGGGCAAAGGATCTCATTTCTTTCATAGGAACACTAAAACCAGTTATTTTAATAAAAATATTTCATATCTGCATTTGTTTGTTGTATTCAGCCAAGCTTCCAGGTGTTCAGTGCAACACGTCAAAGATAGTTAAAGAAAAATATTGATTAAGAAACTATTAAAAGACAGAACAAGTTAGGAATGAAGTGATCATTTTTCTACATGGTGAAGGTTTCTCAGAGAGATAGGGTCCAGTTTTGATCTAGGGTGTCTGGGTTTAAATGTGTCTTTAATGAGCTAAGGGAGAGTGCTAAACAACAGGAGTAGAAATAGGCAGATTTTATAAAATTATTTAGATTTACTTAGCTGAATAGGAAAAGCTGTTGGGAGGGATCTAGAATAGCTAGGTGAAATGGTAGGAGGATGAAAGATAAAACATGCAGGTGCATTATTAAAGTTATCAAATAGTTAATGAATTTGGAAAGGGAAAACAATTCAACAGTGCTGGGTGCAAAAGATTTTTGTCTATTTTAGCGCTGCTCAGAAAAACAAGCAAAGGATTAAGTGGTTTTAAATTACAGAAAGGAAATAGTATCTCAATTATTATAGCAGAACTTGTGAGTCAATGACTGGACCTGTTAAAGTCAGAAACAACTAAGAAAGATGAGAAAGATGATTTTTGTGGTACCTATGGTACGAAGAAGTGAAGTTTCTCATACGTGCTGTGTTTCACACTTCGGGAGTCAAGGGAGACCTGAGATGAACGCCAGCAAAAGTAAAATTGATTAGAAGATATACTTGTGCTACGGCAATGGAAATGTAACAGATTCAGGTCAGAAACAAATTCATAATCCTAGTGTCTAAAACCCACTCTTGAATCTAGGAGAAGCAAACATTCTCAGGACCATGTGCAACACCACAGATGGTCAGGGAAAGGCTCCATCTTTTTTCATTTCCCGGCCTCAGCCATCTCTTCCAGGAGTTGTCACGACCTCCTGACTTGAGCAAGTGACTTCCACCTGCACACCAGATCATTCTGGAATCCAGTTGGAAGAGATACAAATTGGATTGAGCTTCTCCATGAGGACACATGATTGTACCTGATGCTGTGGGTGTGGCTATTTCTTACACACCTTGACATCATATTTTGCCAAAAAAAACCCCAAAAAACCCAAAACCCAAAAAAAGACATTTGTTTTGATGAGAATTCAAAGATACCACATTTCTTGAGCTGCTACAGATATTCCTGTTCTTTGGTCCAGTGATGGCAATTAATCCTGAGGTATGATTGCTCCTCTAGTGAGCTGGCAAAAAGGGATAAAGAGATGCTGTGATTTCTGAAGACTGACTAACAGCTATCGTGGTCGATTGTTCCATATGATCTTGCTCAACAGAGTTCTAGACTTAACAATCAGTAAGAGTCATGACTCATGCCTTGGTATTTTCCTGACTACTTTCTACTATTTCAGAACTGTAATTTCTCATACTGCACTTAAAAAGTCGGCTTTTTCTAAAGCCATTTCTTGAGGTGCTTGGGGTGAACATTGCTGTTTGAGATCAGCCCTTGAAAGAAATCAGGTTTAAACTCCAAGTGAAAAATGCTTTACAGATATACTGCAACTTGACGTCTTACAATATATTCAGCTGCTATTTTCAGACTGTTCTCAAAGACTTTAGGGTTCATCCTGGAACATCCCTAGTGATTCGGTAAAGCAAATGCAAAAAATGCCAATATGTGCTTTATAAATGTAGACTAGAAGTATGCTTTAAAACAAAAAGTTAACCTGTCAGTATCAGGAAAAGCTACGTTTAATACGCTGTGGATAATTTTTTCAGTGACTGCTCTTATCAGATCATTTTGCTATTAATTTTGACTGGGTTGAGCGGATATTCTTTAATTCTGGTTTTACATATTCCCTGGCATCTAAGGGGGCAGCTATTATAAACACTTGATTGCTGCTTGGACAGCTAATGGTAGTTGCTTTTTTTTTTTACTGCAGAATCAACTGAATTTAGCACAAGATGTATAGAGAATGGATACAGACTAAAACTTCTTCCACTGATTATATTCTCCTTGGCCTCTTTTCATCTTATTTCTTACCAATCAAATTTAAAGGATTTTAAATCAACATATTAAAACCCATCAAATATGTGTAGTGTTGTTCTGTATACTGGCAGATCCTTCTGGAATATGAATTAACATGTAGGGTTCCAAATACGGGTATTGAATCAGCAGGTTCATGTTGCATTGTTGTGGTGGAAAACTTAGATTTACTATGTTTGAGTGAAAACTTAATACAAACAATGAAATAATTAATACCAGTCAAGTTTCACAGGCGCCTTGACCACCCTTACGCTCGGATATACGTGAATGCATGACATAAAGAACTGATACTCTTTCCCCTTGAGCTGTCTTTCAAAAGGGATTAATCTGATTTATTTCACTGAATCTTTGAGCTCCATTCAAAGACATCCTGTGTTTCAGGAGGAATGTAAAATTGTAGAACAAATTTCATTCTGGTGTCTCCTCCCAGCTAAATCAACTCACCGAGTTATATTTAGCAGAATGCCACTCTTCTGAACTAGTGAAACAAATTTGTCTGGGCTTTCAATGGGGCTCAGTAATGATGAAAACTGATGCCTTGAATGCAAACTTTTTTGTTTTGTACTGTGCACTCTGGATATATAAACTCTTGAAAGTTGTTATAAATACAGTTGTGCACCGTACAGTGTAACCAGAAGAAAGCATAAAACTATTAGGTGTCTTTTACAGTTAAATATACATTATCTTTGAAATGCTTATTTAACGATATGAATTACCCAGTGTACTTCTGTAATCTTCAAAACATATGAGACAGAAAAACAGAGATTGTGAAGGATAGTCACTCAGATCTGGAGTGTCACCAGTCTCAGAGAGAGGAACCTAATGGGTGAAGACAAATATGCAGCTGCATGAAAATAAGTTTTTTGACCCCTTCATGTGTCAGTCAGTCATCCTGTCTATAGTAAAGTAACACACCTGACAAAATACTGAATTTTATTGTTCCATGATGTTACTTTCAGATGCACCTAAATAACCCTTGTTGTTACAGCTGCCAAGACTCACCTGATAAAACATGTTTTGATTCAGTTAATCATCCTGTTCTCTGGAGTCATAAAAGTAAGGCAACAGTTCATCTCTTCTGAAGGGTAGAAAATAGAACTTAAAGCCTCTAAGTCTGTTGTGGTGTTAGTTATTGGGAAACTGTTCCATGCCTCGTTTGTATAAAATCTGAAAACGGAGAAGGAGAGACAGATATACTGGAATATTTGCTAAACTGTGCAGTCCTAGAGCTCTTCTGGTATTAAATGTGACAGTCTAGGAAATAGGTGATATAATCCCCCCTGGACACATAGCACTGTATCTTGACCTCCTTAAAGGTAAAGGTTAAGGTGTGCTTCTTGCTTTCTGAAAGCAGAGCTGTCCTGAAGCCCTAACAGAATAAAAGTATTTTGAATACAGTTAGGTTTGAGGCACAAATTAGATATGTATTGAAATGANCCTTTTGATAGCTGGCTTGCTGATTATTTTCTGAAGTTTAAAAAAAAAGTTTACCTCCTGGTCTGCATGACTGCCCTTTGAGGCCACTTTTCCTTGGTGCTTTTGATGTTCGAGACAAGAATTGCACCTTTTTGTGAACACATCATCTGAATTAGATAATTAGATAAGGGTTTTTTTTAATCCTCTCAGGCAGGTTTCAGAAGCCCCTTCAACTGGCAGAAGAGATCAGGATAGACAAATTTTACCTAGGGGTACAGGTGCAATTTCTGTAATGGGGATGAAGGGGGAAATAAGTGACAACCTTTGATTGTCCTCTGGCAACAACGACAAATAACGTTTGCATTTCCTACGTCATGCAAGACTCAGAAGACTAAGTAAGAACTGCTTATCACGAGACCTTTTATTTTTCTCGAGAGACTTCTTTAATCTCCATTTCTTTACTAATTGGGTTATATCTACTGCTAGGGGTGGAGTTGTTTTTCCTAGAAGGTAAAAATGATATTTATTATTGCTTTTAAACTGCATATGTTGTTTTTTCTACAAATTTCTTTCATGACAACCTCCCTTTTTGATGACGTATATCTTTGTGCACTTTTCACCAAAAAGATTCCCAAAACAGTCATTTTGTAGGTAAATGATGACGGTCAGAAAAAAAAAAAAATCTACTTCATGGCCAGCTTCTGCTTTAGTTCCTGCAAATCCGTGAACTTTCCTGAGCACATTGGATGGCTGCCACCAGCAGTAATGTCACTATTTAAAAGTGTAGTTTGAATGTACACCTCTGCCGCGGTTTCTCCAAGCCTGCAACCTACAAACTTATTTTTCATGTGGTGATTTCCAGTGATTTAAAATACAAGGGGTGTAAGTTAGTTATGTGCATTTAGTCTTACATGATTAAGACCTGAAATTACAAACTCTTCAAAGCAGCAGTTTCATTTTGTATTATTGCCGAAAACTGCTTCCATTCTTTAAAATGTCCAAAAGAGTATAATCAAATCCTACAAGTGGCCTGAGCAAGAGACAGCACTGTGCTGGAAAAAAAATGAGGGAAAAAATCATTGGCCAAGCACAAACCAGTGCCGTAAGGGCTTGTGTTGGACTTGCTGTCATTTGCAATGATGTTTCTGTACTTTTCTCTGTGAGAAAGGGAGCACTGAGAGTATTTTAATCCTTTCTTTTTTGATCCCTGGGTACAGAGAAAGAGATTACTACAATCCTTTAAAAGGCAGTGTTTTTCCTTGCACGTAAATGTGTTCTCTATACACTCCCATGTAAAAAGCTATTATATTTTAGCATGGACCAGAACAGTGCAGAAACACTAGATTAAATTTGTTTCATTGAGCTAAGTAAGCTGTTTTAAGCAGCTGATGCTTTGATCTGACTTGCAGATGAGATGGAGATAAACAAGCATTTCCTAGCATTTTGACTACATTCTTACTTGCAAGAATAAGGCATTGTCTGTAAACAGTGGCTCTACTGGGTAGCATTATATATTTGCATAAATAACACATAAAGAATGACTGTTTATCTGTTTTCTGCCTCCCCTACTTGAATCACAAAACCAGGCTCAATTGCAATGCATGCCTGAATTAAAAAAATAAGTAGATAAATAAATTATTATGGAGTAGTTAAAGTAATTAGAGCTATTGTTTTGAGTAGATGGTGAAACACTTGTGAATATGGCATAAGTATTCATAAATAACAATATTAAATTAACGGTAGCTTGTTTTCTTATATAATGTTCTGTTTGTTGTTCTGTATCTGCTATTATAAATCATGCAGGATGTTCCTCCAGCTTCTAAGATACGCAGAAGTAGCTTTTGCTAGGTCCAGAGTTTAGGAATTTGTTTTTGCCAAAAATTTGTTTTTACATGCTTACCTTCAACCCAAGTGAGAAATGGCATAAGGAAAACAACATTATCATTAGAACTGTGCTTGGTTATTTGTACAGCAACCGTGCCCTTATTGAAAAACAGGAATATTGCCAACTGCAGAAATAGCGCAGTGAGTTGGAAGCGATGGAATGACGTGCTCAGCAAAAAAAAAAAAGTTTGTGGAAATAAAAATTTAAAGATTGAATTCCAAATACTTTTTCCTGTGCAGCAGTCAGAAGGAAGACAAGGGATGAAGTGAGAAGTGTGCAGTGGAATAATCTGAGGACTTCATTTAAATGTAAGGCTATAAAAGAAAAATTTGAATAGGCTCATGGAAATAAGGATTTCTATTGCAGAAACTTTCAGAAAATGTGGTAGTTCAGTATGGGTAGTTTTAGCAACGAAAAGCGCAGCACCCTGTTAGCAGATTGAGAGGGCTGATGCGTATTCCTAGCTAACTGGAAAGTGTTGGTATTACTGGCTGGAGAAACGAAGCTGCTGCACCCATGGTGTGCCTCCATGGTGCTCGTGTTGCCATGGCCAAGCAAACGGAAATGGTCTTGCAGGTAAGTGATTACAGTGTAAGTAATGGCCATAATTTTGAGGTCTGTGAGAAACGTGTATTACAACGCATAAAGCTGTCTTTTCAGGACAGTTATTGCAAATATTTTTCTCTCTTTGCTCTGCATTGGAAGCCGTTCTTCAGAAAGAGGCAAGAAGTTATTACATTGCAACAAAACAGAAAAGCTGCCACATATCATACAGGGTCCCTTGGTTTCCTTCTCGTTCATAACAACGGCAGGTTTCCCCTTCTGGGTTGGCATAGCTGTGCTAGCTGACACGAGGGTGGAGGGGTCACTCTGACCGCCCCCATAGACACCCCAAATAAGATTTCTTGGAAGCTTTCTATTCCCTTCGTGCACTGTATCAGCTGTGACCATAACCTTCCCCATATTTATATTCCTTTGTTCTGGTTGGCCTTGGCACCATGAGGCCTCTGCCACGCAAGAGGATTGACCTGGCTCTGGGGAGTATCTGGCCACCAGTGAAAACCTCTTTCATCATGTCTTTGGAAGAAACGAATGGAGGAGAGGATTGGGGCATGAAGAAGCTTCAATTGAGAGCAAAGGTGAGGGTCTAATTTCTAGTCATTGAAATAATTAATTGCGTTTGTCTTTTGCAATCAGATGTTCAAATTTCATTTTGGATCAAGCAAAGTAACATAGACTATCAGTAGATTTTATCTTCTAGGTTGTATTCCTTTATGCATTTCATATGGTTTCAAGAGGCAACAAAGTTGTGGAAAAAGTGCTCTTAACTGCAGCTTTCATCGAACTTAATGTCTTTGTACCAAATTCAGTTTTGGATTT
Organism: Pandion haliaetus; assembly: GCA_013401275.1. Lineage (NCBI taxonomy): Eukaryota > Metazoa > Chordata > Aves > Accipitriformes > Pandionidae > Pandion > Pandion haliaetus. The sequence goes on along the minus strand of VYZV01012005.1, from coordinate 130,335 downwards.
ACTACACTTTCATTATCTTGCAACTAGAATCTCCTATTGTAGAAAACTTGTACTTTTGGTGATACAGATATTTCCCTTGTTAGCTGTAGCTTATGGTTTTTATGTTTTGATGTAATGAATTATTCTAAAGACCAAAAATGCTGCTTTCAGGTTCCCCTTCAGTGGCTGCCGAAGAAATAAATTTACTGTTGCACAAAATGTAAAACAAAAAAAATGTAATAGAAAAAGTTTTAATTCTCAGGAGCTTGAAGAAACGTGGCACTGCAGCCTTGTGCCTAATTTTCACATATCTCAGATGAAGGGCACAGACTGATTTGTAGCAAACTTTAAGCAGGGATAACTCAAGAAATGAGGGCTTAGGTGCTTTCTATTCCAAAATACACCGGCTGTAAAATTCAAACTACTTTTTGATACGATATTGCTTCTGCCAGTCTCTGACTTGATATAGACAAGGAATGGGAGGAAAGGTGCCAGTTTGCCTCAGCCACAATGGCCCACCATAATCACAAACTCTATTTTCCTAGCTAGGAATTTTCTCCAAAGCTGCAGAAGAGCCCAAATTTGAACCTCATTTTGTGGTACTCGGGAAGAGTAGTGGGTTCTGCACTCCCCTCATCCTGCTGCGTACCCACACTAAGAGGTGATCATTCCGGATGGTTCAAACAGAAGGCTCTATGGGCACAAGCATATATGAAGGACACCTTGAAATCTGCAGTGTATCCCTCACTTGTGCCATTGAATATTTCCTTCAGTTTTGCAACTGTGTTTTAATTCCTACTGTACCTTTCAGGATTTGACTTTAAGATGACTATTCCTCCCTGTTATTTAGGCAAAAAAATTAAAAAAGCATAAACCATGAGAAGTTAGTAATTTGGCAAAGATGAAAACATCAGGTTTAGAAAAAATAAATCCAAACTCTCCCCCTCTGCCACCCACACCCCAATATCCCTTAATTTTCAATAAACAAAAACTAGCCTAGGAAAGACTGTCTGTCTTCCTTTTGATTTCAATATCAAGCAGAGTGTAACTGTACCTCCTAATTAATCTTTATTCCATGGTTGGAAAAATCTTATGGACTTATTCTCCTGTGAATTTTCTCACAGTTCCAGTCTTTACCTCAGTTGGATCTTTTTAGGATTTCTCTCTGCTTTTTAGCAATCAGTTTGGTTGCAAGGAGTCAATGTGTTCACAGTTGTAAGGGTGTGGGCAGGAAGACCTGCAGGCAATGGGACGTGATGTAGACAGACTAGATGTGAAAACATCTGGATTAAGAAATAAGGCTGGGAAATTACTACAAAACTTAACAGTTGGTCCTCTTAGACCAAAACACAGATTTTACACCAAACTTCACAAATATTATAACCGGTACATAGCTGCAGAAACAAAGGTTCTACATGACAGATAATGGCACTAGGCAGATGTTAATCATTGATAAAATCTCTTTTTGGCTGTTGGGTGCTCTGGTGGTGAGGATATAAAAGAGGAACTGGACTTTAAACACTTTAATAAAATGCTTTTCAAAGAGACCTTTTGAAAATGTCATCCTCAATCTGGGTACAGTGAGGGTTTCAGAGGTGGGAGCAGAAGCAGGCTGGAAGCAGCCAGGGAGCTATTTTGAACAGTTGGTTCCCATGTGGGTGATGAGCAGTTCTGGAAAGAACTTCTTTCTAAAACAAAGCAGTGCGGTATGTGAATTCAGAATACAGCAAAGCTTGTTGTTTAGGTTTTTTTTCCAGAAATTTCTACTCGTACATTTGAGGACAAAAATATACCTCTGGGAACTTCAGGTACAGTGCATAATAACAATTAATTTTTCTATGGGAAATAATATGAGTAATGCATCATTACTGACTACCACAGCGAAAGTTTATAGCAGTTTCATTTTTAGCCATTAATAAACAGGCTAATGATTAACATTCATTACTGAGGAATGTATCGGATATTATATTATTGAGTTGTTATTGAGTTGTTATTCTGAATACACAGCAAGCTAAATGTGGTATTTAATTGTAAATTACTGCTTCATTGCTCCATATTCTAAAGACACAGTACAATATTTCACAGCTTTAGTGGTTTATATCTTATGCTTTGGTTTTCCACCACATATTTTTGAAAACTCTCTCTCCGTAGGACCTGGGTTGCTGTTCACTGTTTCACTCCAAAACATTATTTTGATGAAACAGGTAAGAACTAAAAATGGAGGGTAATAGTTTAATGTTTCTTGAAATGACATGTAATGCTTGGAAGAATCATGGCACTTGTACTAGGAACCTTCATGCATGTTTCCGGAATAGCTGTTTCACTTCTAGGGGCATGAGCGCAGTTAGTGCACATTGGCTTTTTGTGGAATGACAAACTGATTACGTCTTCACTGCTATAAGCATGATTTTAACTTGCTAAAAAAATTTACTGTTAATAATTTACTGTTTTTATAAATGTATATCACCTTATAAATATGATATTTCCATTTAGGATTATGTTGATGGATTAGTTCCGCTTCACAGTCGACAGGATACTATAAGTCACTGAGTTTCAGACTTTGGTTCCATTTGGGTATATGTAAAATTCAATACGGTGGGCCACAGAAAAACAGCTAAGCGCCTGGAATACAAGCTGCAGATTTGATTCTTGCAGTCTTCGCAATACAGGAAATTTCCTCCAGTGTGTGGCGATATTAAATTTCTGAGCTTAAAAATTGATTACATATCTGCATAAGGGAATATTAAATTCAATATACCATCTGAAGGCCAGGGCTCTTAGCAGCTGTGAAAATCACTATAATATGACTACTGTTCAGTTGGTCATGTGAAATGGGTATGTGGTCTTGGTCTAGTTCTCAGCTCTTGACAGGAGCCTGGGTCACCAAACCGCACATCAGCTCTGTGCCTTTCATCTTGTCTTTCATTTCAGCAGGGAAGAACGCATATGAAAAGTAAATTAAGGTACTTATATAGGAAGCTGGCATGATCGGTGAGTCAAGTGAGGGATACGAATCTCAAGCCAACACATACTGCATTTTCAAGGTCTAGGAAGTTGGTGCAGTTGACACTTAGATTTCATACAAAGAGTATTCTCTGGAGTGGAGATCCCAGCGGCAAGAATATTGGGGGCAGCAGGGAGAAGGAGGAGGAATTTGTGGAGCTCAGACCTGTATAATCTTCATGCTTTTGCTTCTGCCTTAAGTGATTACAGAGTTGAGGTCGCTGGAGGAGCAGAAAGGAATAAAAAGAAGGTGAAAAGGAGATGGTTCTAGCCATAAAAGTTGCAGGAGAGGCATGACTTGTTTTACTGATGTAAAATTCCCTGGGTGCCTGAGTGACTTCACTTCTTAGTCAGGAGAAATCTTGGAGATGTTTCTGAAAGGGATATTCTTCTAAAGGAAATTATCTACCTGTGAAGTGTTAAAAACAGATTTCCTCTCCACTTACTTCTTTAACTTTAAGGTTTCCGGCATTGCCTTAGGTAAATTATGTTTGAAGCTCCTGTCTCCTGCACCACCCCTACAAGAGGTCTGTTTCTTAAAAATGCGTGATTATGAGACCAAGAAATATTTTTGTTGGTTTTCCCTTTTGCATGAGAGTTTGTTCCTGCTGCCCTGCAACGTCAGGGTGTGCTCCCCCTGCGTACCAGGGACACATACATGGAAAAGGTATGCTAACACAGTTCTGCAAGGCGACCAGACTATTGTTGCAGAGGCTTCAGTCTTGCGAGACTGTTTATTGTATGGCCAGACACTGGAAATCTGGGAAAATTTGTATCATCCCTTACAAAGGCCTGTCCCCAGGTGGTACAAGCTAGCCCTAAGGTGGGGTGGGGGGTGTGGGGGAACAGAATACCCAAAAGGTGTTCAGGAGCATCTCCCCAGTGATTTTTCTGCCTTTCTGCAAACACCATAATATTTTAGTATGCACTTTAATACACAAGCCAACACTGCTTTTTCCCCTCCAGATAAACTGAGCTCCTTTTTTCCAAGGTAAGCTCTCAGAAGTCGCCTTGTTTTCATATTCTGTACATAATAAATATCCCTATATGCTAATGACACAAGGCTTCAACAGAAATGAACTAGTGATGCATAAAAGGTTGTTACTGGCAGTACAGTGCCACTTACAGAAGCTCCTTTTCTTTTAAGAAGGCTCAATTACCTTTCTGAAACCACTGGGACATCACAAGGATAATGCTCCATTTCAAGAAAGCTCTCTCTTCAAGCTTCCTACTGATGGAAACCCCGTGTTGCTGAAAGGTGGCAATTAATCCTTAAGCAAAGATGCATTGCTTGTCATAGGTTCCTGCTGGTCTCCAGTTACGCAAGAGCCATTTCTATCTGCTAAAATCTGACTTTCTTATGTTATTTTCTACTCCTATCTTGCAAACATCTGACATACATTTTCTTCCAGATAAGAAATTCTTTTTCATTTTACCATTATGGCAGTTCTAGGAGGTGTCTTTCATTTCTTAACAACATCCCTGAGGACAAAGAGCTAATAGTGAGACTAGATTCCCTAAAGCAATTTTCTTTGATATCCACACCCTCTCCTTGGTCTATTGGTACAATCAGATGTTAGAGATGGATAAAAGCTACTCGGTTACAAGTTCATCTCCTGTCAGTGCAGAAGTTGCTCTCTATAGCTTGTTTCTAGTGTTTTGACCAATCTGTTATTTCAAAGTTTATTGTAGCTGTCTGTTAAGAGATAGAAATTTCTCCTGTTAGTCGGCCAAAAGTTTCATTGTCCTTGTTTCATCACCTCCTCCCTGCTCCATTTCTACTTTCTTGCAGCTTGAAAGTAGAGAATCACACACCTTTAATACTTACAGGAAAGAAGTCTTTCTGGAAAGAAGATAAGTAATTGTGAAAGTCTCTGTAAAGCTTGCAAAGTTTTCTTTCTAAATCTTAAGACACAATAAAGTTCCTCCTAGGTATGAAACACAAAGACCGCAGGAAGAAAAGGGCAGACTTATGACCCCTTTGTCCCTTGAATTGCTCTAAGGCACTACATCTGGCTGAGCAATGTGAGACAAATTAATCTGACAACTGTTGGCTTCTCGATGGGTTTTGTAGGGTTCTTTTTCTATTTATGTATGTTAAACATCTGTTGTCTGCTACTAGTTTTAGGAAATCCAATGATACACTGTAAAAGTAAGAAGTGGAGGAGAATTTTAGACAATTGCTTGCTCCTTTCACTGTCATTCATAGGGTTAGTAGCTGTCAAGCCATCGTACAAGGCAAGACAGGTCCTTATCATGTTGAAAGGAATAAACATTGAAGCTTCTGGAAAATGGAGTTCTAGGACAGGACGTCAGCCTTGAGCCTTCCAGTTGAGTCCCTTTCTGAAGGAGCAGAGCTGCCTTCCAGGGAGGTGGTCCTCCAGCCCAGGAGGGCAAGGCAGGTGACAGGCAAGTTATGGCAGACTGAAAAGCCAAGCCTTGTGCACGGACAGCAATACTGTGGAAACTTGGGTGAAATGGGAGGTAGGAAGAGGTTAATAAGCAGTGAGAGAGAAAGGAAGAAGAAATCAAAGTACAACCCCCCCCCCCCCCCCAAACCTCAGTCTACCTCTTTCAGTTCTCTGGCTTAGAGTTGCTAGCTCTGGTTGGCCTCCCACTTCTTTTCAAATCTATTCATAGTGATTTATTTAACACTTCTGTTTGCTTTAAAAACTGAAAGTATATCAAGGCTAAATATAAGCATATCTCCAGCTCTTTGTTCTCTCTTACAAAGGCTGTAGCTAAGATTCTTTGCTACCTTGCACCTTGAGATACTAATTACACATGTCAAATTAGGTGTGGACTGCTACTAGCAACATCAGAAGAGAGTTTTGTTTGATGTATTACACCTTCCCTCCACAGACTGAAATCACTGCCAGATGTGCAAGACATACTAATACCTACCTATCTACCTACCTGTTTATCTTGACAGAAAGCTTTCTGATTAAAATATGGGAGTGAAACAGTGCACTTGCAATACACTCCTTGCTTGTGACACACTGCTTTTATAAAGTTTATAAAGGCAAGTTGATTAACCATTGCTGTTCCAATTCACCTCTGAATTGTGCAGTGTGGTCAGATGCACACACATCGTTTACCTAAAGGCAATTTGCAAGCTTAGTTCCATAACAGTTGTGATATACCTTTTTATCCTTGTGGAAGGTGTGATAGAAAGACAAAACATTTATAATGAAGGCAAGAGGGACAATTTTTTTTCGCTGATTAAAAAAGTAGAAATATTATTTTCCATAAAAGCTCCCTAATGATCTGTTTCTTTCAGTAACTTAAGTCAACAGCTGCAATCAACTTGTTGCACCTCCATGACACGCCACGTTAGCCAGCATTCAGTGCTCTGGAGCAGATTTAAATTCCCTCCTGTTCTGCTGTTGTCCTTCCCTGCATTTCTTTCCCCTGCTCGTTCTTTAATGTGCAATCAGGACCACGTTTCTAGGGAGACTCACTCATCAACCTGTTTGCACTGGTTAAAGGTAAGCACGTTCAGGAACCTTGGAGCTCCAGCTCAAACATTCCTCTGAGAGGGACCTTTCATTTAATGGCTCGTTACAGCTATCTGCTCTTCTGTGTAAATAATAAATAATAACAAAGATAATCCTATATAAGGCTGGTCCCCTTTGAACATAACCTGCAGCACTCCAGAAGCAGCGATAGCAAAATATACCATTGTACTTGGGGAAAAGGGACAAAATTTTGTGTCTTGATAAAGCATGGGGGCCATTCGTGTGTGATATGTTTACTAGGGACTGGGTGTAAGCCTTCAGGAGATGTGTCCTATAGTAAACAGGTTTCAAAGAGGCAGTTGTTGCAGAGCTGCCACAATTTCAACTTTGACCAATGAATACTGTAAATACAAATTGCCATTATAAAATGCAGTAATTGTGATTTCCAGTTTTACTTTCCTATTTTATCCTGCTGTTTATACCCAACCAAGAGCTGTAGCAGTATAAAAATGCATAGATTTGTTCAAATGCTCACTAATACACTGTTTAATTCAAATTGTTTTTAAATAGCTTCCTAAATTCTATTTCATTTTGTTATTTTTGGATTTATTACTGCTTTAGTTCATAAAACTGCTGGATTCCAAAATCTGAATTGCAGTCCCTCTATTTTTCTTTACTACAATAAGTTGTATACAAGTATTCTTGATTACTTTCTTTTAGTTCCTTGTGAAATAATAAAGTAACAGCTTTTTATGCCCTATTTAAATGTTGAGTGCCAGCCAAGATCCTTCTCTCCCTGTTTTAGTATCCATTTAAAGTGAGTTTTCTAATCAGCTATGCCCTCCACATAATAAAGCCTCCCGTCACTATCTTTGCTGATAACTCCAGAGATTTTCAGGCTGGGAAATTATTGGTCATGCTTCCCTAGTTATGCTTCCCCCAAGAATCTAGCCCTTAGGAAATTCATGCTCTGAACGCCTATTCCCTGATCTCGAGAAATATATAGATTTCATGAGCAGATGGTTACATGTAATTTCGAAGGTCAGCTTTCAAGGAGGTTAGAAAACTTTAACTGAGTACTTACATGCTCTACAACTTTGCTCACTTTTGTTTTCAGTAAATTTATTTAACCGATCTTAAGCTCATTTTCTCTCTGAACGGTCTCTCTTACTTTTCAATAAAAGCCCTAAAAGGACAACATTCAATGTTAAGCGCAAATATTAGTTTGAATCAAGACTCCTGTTGATTTAAAAGGGTTTTTTATAACTAACCGACCTGCATGTTCAATAAAAACCATGGAAGATTTGCATGCTTAAGACAAGACTGTAGGAAAACAGACAAATATATGCTTGCATGCATGTGCACATATAAGTCTATGCACAGATCTGCATCCGGTGAGCTCTTCCAGGCAAATTTGCACTTTCGACCATGGGTGCTTCTGCCCACAGCTCTGCTGTGCTGAGTAGAGCAAAGCCCTTTTCACCCTTTTCGGGGCTCCTTGTGATGCCAGGGTTTGCTCTTCCCGCAATGTTCAACAGAGACTGTGCTACGTAGTATCTGCGATTCAAGTCATATGAGGCAAATATAAGGTAGAGTGACTCTGGAAATCAGAACATGACTGCACTGGTTCAAAGGATGGGGGGAAAAAATGCAGGGCTCAAAGTAAATCCATTCAAAACTGCTATAGGTGTGGAAAATCATGTTCTCCCTCAACAATCTTCTCTCACGACAAATTTCTGAGAAATTAAAAGCAACAAATAAATTAAAAACAAAACTGCATCTCCACACATCCTATTTTTTGTTATATTCCCTAATCAGCAATGGACTGATGTTACAAATGAAAAACTTGGATTATAACTGTGGAAATAAACCCTGCAGAGAAAACATCAAACTGCATTCAGATCCCAGAAACTGTGCTTAACTCAGGCTGTAAAGTGAAAAGACAGTCAACAGCACGGAGAACTCGTCATTGTGAGCTGGGTTGTTATGCTCATATTTGAACGTTATCAAGTATTCAGATGTGAGATGTGATTTCTGAATATCTCTGTAAGCCTGTGCTCTTAGAAACAGGTTCACTTTTAGAAGACACTTCGATGTGTATATCACCGCAATGATTCACTAGGTCTTCTTGATCCTTTCTCTCCTACCCTCTTATTATGGTTAAACAATATTAAGACTTTTAGTCATAAGATCTTTTTTTCTATGTCTTCTGAGATATGCCAGAGATGCTTCTATGTTAAATATGGTATCAATTTCAATATTGTGTTGGTATTTGTATTTGTCTTGTTTCCAAGAAGCTCTGCTTTTTAAAGAATGGCACAAAAATTTGTCATCTGGCTCATGCAATAAAGCTGAATAGATATGAAAATACTTCTACCGATCTCTCTTTCTAGCAGTACTTTTAGCAATCTTCCTTGATTCTACTACTTTCAAGGTCAGTTCGCTCCTTATTTAGAGAACCAAACTTTGTAAAGCTTCTCTTAACAGACCAGCGACTTGGGAATTTGGTTGTTTTTCTCTTTGTTCCAGTACAGTTTTGCCCAGGCTTTATAATACATCCGCTTGAGGATAAGAAATCTATTATAAGACACGACAAGGACAAAATCTCCTCTGGCTTGCATTGCAGAAATAGGGTTAAAATGCTTTTTGTGCTATGCATTTTCCTGTAACTTGCCGTTCCCACCAATACTCCGTCGTTGTGGTCTTTCACTCTCTCTGCTGCCTAGTACAACCCTTTCTGTTGCTTCAGTTGGTTTCATTCTTTCCCTTTTGTCTTTTGTGTTTGATGGCAAGGTCAGAGAGCCGCTTGTCTGCGCAGGCTCCCAGCAGAGCAGGAGATAGCTGACGTGAAATCCCGGTCTGAGCCTCGTGGGGGTACGGAGGACGCCTGAAAGGGAAGTTCTAACAGGAAAAAAGAAAGCTAGAAGGGGCCAGAGGTTTAAGGCATAACCTTTTGGAAACAAGAGGTCAGATGAAGGTTTAAAATTGTATAACGTTTTCTTCTGGCTTTGATGGAAAGTTCCTTTAGAGCCCAGCTGGAAGAAAGGACTCAAAGCGATGGGAGGGTTTCCAAGAGTGCTGAGTTTTCTGCCTTCTCATCAGTATTGCACACTTTGCAATATCCAAAGTCTTTTACTTTGCTGTTCAAAAGTCTGTGGAGAGAAGAGTAAATTACACCCTTCAACCACAAATTGACTGTATGAGTAAAGTGTGCACACAGAAAATTAAGTATAGCGGCTTTAACTCCGAAGATTTCCTTCCACCCTCCTCCACCCAAAGAAAGACTGAGGTAACGTTGCCTATAAGAGCTTGCAGCACTACTAGTTCTCACTTCATGTAGCTACATATTGTGCTTTGAACACAGGTCATAAAATGTGGAGAGATGACGATTTCTTTGAGCTGGGTACCTGGGACGGCCCCACAACAGACAGGGCTGAGGGGACCATCAGGCACTTTGTTGAGTCTTTATGAATATTACAATGTACTCAAGTGAAACACATCAAATAGTCACTCCCCTTTTAAATTAAAAAAATTAAAATCTATGGACTCTTCACATAAAAGAGTTTGCTTTGGCAATTTCTTTAGTTTTTTTCTCCTTATTTTTTTGGCAGCACAGTTGCAAAAGAGTCATGTTCTGACATTCTGCAAAGAACTGTAATCTGATTTTTCTGGTTCAAAATTAATTTTGGTTTCAAATATGACCCAACAGACATACAAATCTTACTTAAACTTGTCAAATCCTGGATAAAATATTTCACTTGATACAGACTGACATTTTTAACTGAGACGTTTGATTTGTAAAAATGTTCTCAATTCCAGCTTTTTCTCATGAGCTGTGAAGGGAATAGTTTTAGACGTGTCATTGCCGTGACATGTCTAAAGTGACCAGGGATTCACTTGATTGCTTTACACATGGAATATATGATGTAACTAAATCGTGGGGCTTTAGTTGCTTATATTTTGTAAATGCAAGGACAAAATTTCAATTCTTAAATTCAGATTATTAAAGCATAGCATCTGCATTACAAAATTCAGAAGTCTCACAAGTTTCCTGGAATCAGCTGAACAAACTCTAGCTGCTTAGATAGAAAAACTGAACGTGAAACTTGTGGTTTCACTCCACCCCTATTCCTGACCACTTCTTAAGTAAGAAAGAAATCCTTCCTTCATGTGAGGTATCCCTAAATACACTGGCAGCTCAATCAACTTCAAAGGGGTTAAGTAAAGGTTTACACATTCAAGACCCAAGTTAGAGTATTTTGAGCCTGAATTACTTGGTCTTTTTTAGCATCTGTGAAATATATCTTCTTTGATGTTAGTCGGTCTCATTTAGAAAGCAGAGTAGATTGCATACCCTTACCTTTCTAGAAAAGCTTTATTATGGTGACTTTGGTGATTTCACATTTTTGCCCATTGTGAGACACTTTACTGTCACCCTACATAAAACCTGAAATACTTTGCTGATAAAACTTACATAGCCAGTATTGGGTTTTGTATTGCTTTTGTAAGAACTGCCAAATAATAATTTATGTACAAAAGCATTTTGATTTTTTCTTCTGAAGTGTAACTGTTAAAAAAAAATGTTGAGAGAGATGCAGTTTTATTTTTTGGCCTCTCTAGAAAAATGTCTTACACGGTTTAAATCAATTGCATGGAGGAAAAATCCAACGCATCCAAGCAGACAGCTTGGTATGCTCTACAACAAATTATTCCAACCCACTGCAAATGTTTATAATGAAAATGATAACTGAACCTCAGCTACACCGGAGCAATACTGCAGGTGGTGGTACGAATATACTCTGATAGATGGTATCTTAAGTCAAGAAAACCATGTGCATACTGAACAAAGTCCTAAGGGGTATGCAAAGTATGCCATTTCACTTCCACTAGCTGTAACGTTATTGGTTTTGGACAATTTTTGAACAGAAGTATGAGGGAGGCTGGGAATCCTTTTGCTTTCCCTGAGGTTGGTGAAGGTGAGCACATAGCAGAGTCTGGCTCAGCAGCAGGGCTAGGAGTAGGGCTGTGTGTCCACGCCCCTGTTTTGCAAACACTTATGCACAAGGTCAGAAAGTTCAGCTGGCTATTAATAGAGAACTAATTTGATGCTTTTAGACAGTACTACTCAAATTGTTCTTGATAAAAAAATGATTGGATGAATTGAATTGAGCCCTAAATATACATATCATGTCTGATCCAAAGTTATGCATTCATTATTCACAAATGTTTGATGAGCAGTTTATGAAAAAAAAACCCAAAACCAAACCAAACCAAACCCAAACGTTAACTACGTATTTTGTACGGTGATCGACTTGCCACCAGCAACAAAATTCGTTTTTCATGATTGAATATCTAACCTTACAAAAAAAAAAAAACAAACAAACCCAGCAGCTTAATCATGGAAGTGCTGAACCCTGTTACGCATAAGTGCATTTGTCAGAAAACTAACTAAAATTATTTATCCTAAGAAAAAACAACTATCAATCAGTAATGGAAATAAAGAGCCATGGTAATTGTGGTTATGGAGTTCATGACCTATTTCAACATGCTAACACTGAACAGGGGCTTGGAGCTGAAATATGAGGCTGGAGCCGATCAAAACATGCAACTGAGAAGCACAGAGAAATTGTAAATAACTGTAGCAAGCTGGCTATAAAAACCATGTACGCTAAGAACTGATCGCTTTTAAAACCGTGCAAGGTAAACAGGACTATCCTAAGCCTCATCTGAATTCAGTTTGGATCTGCCGACTTGTCTTTCAGTTTATTCAAAGTCCAAAGACTCAAAGGTCTAAGGCTATGGAGGAGCCATTGATGTGTTTTGTGATGGCTATATGGTCCGCAATGGATTTGTAAATTTGAATTAGTAAGGTAGAAAAATTGTTATAGCAGCCTGGATCTATAATACTGCTAAGGCTGACCAATGTCACAATGTGTTGAAAGGTGCATGTTCTGTCCTCCATCAGCTTGGGGAAAAGAAAATGTAAATCCATAAGACAGTAATGGAAATCTTTAGGAAAACTTTGTGTTATTAATGTCTAAAGTGCCCCTGGCCATGTGAATAAGCAGGAATGACCTGGGTATGTGGAAAAATGTACAGAAAAACCTAATCAAGCTATTTTAATTGATTGTTCAGTCACCTGCAAATGATGCCCCTGGCTATGAAATGCAAACTTACCTCAAAATATTCTTGTTCATATGATGAGAAAAAGGTCTGCTGTACTTTGAATGTCGATAAGCTTGGCTTGAGAAACCTCTCCTCTGCACAGTTCAAGTTATGTATCTATACGAATATATATACTATACATATAGAAATTATACATTTTAAATGTAGACATAACATCTATTTATTTGTATAAATTAAATAATGTGGACTTGTAGACAATTCTAAAAGGTAAAAAAGATACATCACATCAGTTTTGGCAATAGAGTGAAAACATGGACATTAGCCCAGGGCAAGTACTAGCTCTGACATCAATTATGAATCTGCGCTTTGTAAACATACACTATCCACTTAAGGAGATGAAAAAATCACATGAGCCTCTGATGATGAGCCATTTATTGCACAGAAAGAACAACCAAGGCCTTAAACAATACTTGGTGTGCACTGCTGTGTGATGGGTATGTCAAAACCCTTTTTTGAGTTCAGTAGACATTTTCTGGTTAAAGAAAGAAGCTTACTCAGAGACTGGGACCATTATTGCTGAAGCAGTGGACTTTCTATACTGGTCAGATCAACTTGATTAAACCACAGCCTGAATGGCATCTTCTACTGTCGAGTTGCAGGCAGGGGGAAAGTACAAAAAGATGAGGAGCAGCAAACAACTTTGCGTGGCTTGTTTAAGCAGGTCATCCTTTATAAATAACACTGATGTGGAAAGAGAGCTGTAGAGCATGTACGCTAAATGTTGATTCCTCTGACTGAATTACAAAGCCATACCAATGGCGGTTGGAGAGGACCTCTGGAAAGCTGTGGTCCAGCCTCAAAGCGTGACCTCTCTGGTGTTCCCTAAGTGTTCTCCCTTGTTGTATCTCCATGCCCTTACCCCAGGCACCTCTGTGCACCGCTAGCAAAGCCTGATGCCCCGTTGACTACTGGTGGCAGGGTCCTCTGCACCTCCTAGATACCCCCTTTGGTCTCCATGGTAGAAAAGCTCTGTCTCGTGCTCATTTGGCAAGAGCTTAAAAAATGTGAGTTGAAAGTAGAGATAGAGTCTTGCCACCATTTGTCTTCTAGATCATCCCCTCAAATCCTGGAATATTTGCTGCATGTTGTAGTTTTCGGGGGTTTTCTCCAATCATATTTTAAGTTATCTAAATTATAGGGTTGATACTTCTTCCCTTGAGAGACTATTCCACAATCTAATATGTCTCACTGTCAAGGAGATTTCTTCACATTGCTTTAAGCTATACCCCCTTAGGTTACCCTACATAATTTTTTCCTACTTCAGCTCATTCATCAAATATTTATATGTAGTTCATGTACCTATTTACTCATTACTTAGCCAAATTTTACATACTTAGCTCATCCCCCAGTATTTAAGTATTTTCCCTAAAGGTTCATTTTAGCTCAGAACGTGATTTGATTGCTAGTGCAGAAGAAAGATTATGTTTTCAGATTTATATTACTCCAAACATATTAGGGCAGTATCTGTACTTATTTATATCTCATGCAGTGTCAGTGAATGCAGAAGTATTAAAAAAACACAGAAATTGGTCTGTTGGGCTTGTGTTGCACTTCGGACAGCACTTGGTAATCTGAAGTGACATTCAGCTGAAAAATAGCAGAGCGCTGTGAGCCAGAATACAGTGCCTTTGCAAAGCATATTTCCTTCTTTGTCATCTGGTTATTGAAGAGGCAGAGAAGTAGCGTTAGTCTGTGGTGCAGAAATAAAAAAGTGCATGTGTGTTTGCACATACGTATCACTGCGTATGTGCATGTATAGATATACGGACGGTAAAGAGCAATGGAGCTGCTTGCTGAGAGAATGCATCAAGCACAAAAGAGAAATTAGTAATAATCAGGGTTTTTCACATCATTGCATTATTATTTTTGTGTTCTTTTTGCTGCAGTTAGGGAAATGCATACGTTCTGCATTGTTTTCTTCTTTGATAGGTGCTAGAAATACTCTGTTGATGCGTAACCTGCATTCTGACCATGGCAGCCCTGTGCTGTGCTCCAGCCCTGTTCAAAATGTATTAGAGGAAATCTTTCTTATTGACTTCAGCAGCATGTGAGCTGCACACAGGGTTGTGCTGAGCAGTCCAACTTACTGAAGTTATTCACATCCGTGAACTTGCGGGACCCTCCCTTACGTAGCTGTCTAGTGAAGGGGGCATGTACAATTCTCAGGTCCAGTGGTCTTGGGTTTGATTAGGGAAGTTAAAGTGTTATTTCTTCGGAACTCTGCAAATCTTAATACTTGGCTATGAAAAAGTGTTTGAGGGAAGTGGTGTGTAGGCCATCTGCTAGCGTTGCCTGCGCTTGGAGGTGTTGCTGAAACCCCAGTCTGAGTCTCTCAGGATGAAGGGAAGAAACTTCTGTCAGTTATTTCTGGTTTTAAATCAATGACTTTTTCAGGCATGTGGCAGTTTTAATATTTCTCCAACAAAATCTTGTAGAAAGAGCTGGAAAGTGTACTGTGGGGCATACAGCATCTTAATTTACAGGCAAGGGGAGCTACCACAGATGTTGCCTCTTTGCTGGCTTTCTGCAACAGCGTGTTTTCCTTCCCACGTATGGTATCTCACATTTGTTGGTTCTCGACAGAGCCCAGAAGGTCTTGGTAGCCTTTCACAGCCTCCAGCCTGTGCTGGCAACTTCCAAATGCTGCAGCAGCCTGAGACTTTTTAGTTTGTTACAGCCTGCAATATGCCAAAAGCATCTACAATCCAGTGCCCACACATCCAAGCAAAGGTAACGACCTTATACTCAAATATAATTATTTCCTTAATTAAACAACCAAGTAAGCAAATGTTTGGAAATCATAAAAAAAAAAGCACACAAAGTAAAAAAAAAATTGAATGGTAGTTCTCATAAGAAGTGTAAAAATTTAGCAACTTTTTCAACCTTTTTTTCCTCCTCCAGAAATAGATCAAAACTGTTGATAATCTCCAGGAGGTTACTTTCCGGTACCTACTACAACGTGAATTTTCTAAACGATATGCCCAGTCTTTGCAGTATGTTTGCTCCTTACACAGACACTCAGAGAAATGGGAGAAGGCGCTTGCACACCTGTGTGCAGAACAAGGCACCGAGGTGGGATAAACTGCTGCTTTGCAGCCAGGAGAGGGACTAGTACAAACTACAGAATAAAGAAATCTAGGCTCCTCATTAGTAAT
Organism: Pandion haliaetus; assembly: GCA_013401275.1. Taxonomy (NCBI): domain Eukaryota; kingdom Metazoa; phylum Chordata; class Aves; order Accipitriformes; family Pandionidae; genus Pandion; species Pandion haliaetus. The sequence goes on along the minus strand of VYZV01012005.1, from coordinate 114,554 downwards.
CAGGTTCATAAGAATATAAAGCGCTCCCACGCCGTACAAAATTTTCACCCCTTTGCTTTATGAGGGTATTTTGATATAGACCGTGTTTCTGGTTTTGTTTTTATTTGACATAAGACTACATTTTACAGACTTAGCTCAACCTTATCTTTCCTTGTCACAGCTAAATCCGTATTAGAGGCTGCTCAAGGAGAATTTATCTGGCAACAGATTTACTTAAATGCCATCACCTGAACTCTCATCCCTTCACACAGCTGGGGAAGACCTGGGGGAACTTGTTCTTACTGTGCCAGGGTGGTGGTGGTGGTGGTTATTCAGCTGCTGTGGTAATGTACTGAATGAGGTGACACTCATGGGTGTTTCTGTAAGCTGCAATTTCTAAATGTGGGTTTTTTTGTACTCTTTAGATATGTATTTATCACTCCTCCAACAGGTGTTTTCCTGGGGAAAAATGCTGTCTCGCCAAGGCTGTCTAACCACTCAGCACCATGCTAGCTGGGCTGGAGAGAGGCTGTAGACAGGGCTAGATGTAGCACAGGGGCATGCACATATTAGCATTATTTTGTTCATGTTTAAGTGGCGTGAAGGCGGCTTATAATTCCCACACCTGGATTATCTACATTTGCAAAGAGGTTGCATACCCTCGTGCTAACCCTGCAGCGGGCATGCCTCTGCCCCTGCCAGGAGAAGGGGCTGTATCCAATTTTGCAAGCTAAAAGTGGGAGCAGCTGCTGCTGCTGGAGGGACTAAAAAGGTTCTGCTGCTCCCGCTTGCCTGCTCTGGTGCTGTGAGTGGGGCTGCTGTCCTCGTGGCCCGGCTGGGGAGCCTCTCCCTTCCCCAGGCTCTGTGCTGCACAAGGATTGCTCTCTTCCCTTGTCTCCTTTTCAACTGCGGCGTTCCCGCTTGCAGTGCCACTTTCTATTAATTTCCGTGGGGCTGGCAGAATTCAAACAGATCTATCTACATGGTGTCTATATTGATTTATTCCTACTCACGGGTGTTGCAAGTCTTTGTTGCTTCGGTAGTTTTCCTGGCTGTCTGTATCTTGGTTTAGTCTTGTGCTGCACTGTTGTTGCCTGTAGCTTTAGTATTTTTCTTTTCCATGCAGTTCCTCATGCTGAAGGAAGCATCACCTGCTGCTCTGACACCACTGGACCGCTCACCCGGGCCAAGCTGGGCAGCAATCAGGTAAGGAAGGCGAAAGGTGCAAAGCTTCATGCTTGTGGTACAGACCCACCACTCCTGAAAGCTTCATTTCAAATGTGGACAGTGCTTTTATTTATCTCATTCTTTTCAGAACAGCAACTACACTGCCAAGCTCACAGCTGACCGTAACTATTATGGTCACTTCACAGACCCAGTAAATAAAAATGAGAAAATGTTGTCAGCATTGTCAGTCTTGACCCATGTACATTTTATTGCTGTATCCAAAGAAAAAACCAAGAGAGATGTTGACCTTTAAGCTAAAAATTATGTAACTGTAATTTAATTAGTTTGGTTTTCCCCCACAGAAAAAATTATTAAGGAGAAAGAACATTGTGGAGTTAAACAGGAGAACATTCTTCAGATTAAGTTATTTCCCCAATTTATTTAGAAAAGAACAAATGCAACCTACCATAGGATGTTGGATACAAACTGTTTTCTTGGATATCTTCAGGAAAAAAGGAGAAAAGGTATTTAAAAAGTGAGAACAAATTATAGCTATGTTTTTTTAAAAAAGCTTTTTTAGGGGAGACTGCACAAGAAATAAATATAAATAAGTATGATTAAAAAAATTCCAGGGTAGTCACGGGAGATATTCAAAGATTCAGAAATGGCTGAGCTACTTTTATACACAAATACTTTCAATCCAGCTTTTTCATACGTTTCAGTTAAAATAGTCTTAAAGTAGTTGCTCTAGTACAAAGGCTTTTATACATCTTTAGATCAGTTCTCCACTTTCTGAGGTTTTGATCCGCTGTAAAACACTAGCTATAAATGAAAAAATATAGTACTTTCAATTTTGAACTGGGAAGGTAACATTTAAAATGCTACATTAAGCTTTCGAGCACAATATTTCTAAAAAGAAAGATAAAGAAGAGAGTTGGGAAGAGGGCAAATGAAAGAGTGAAAGGTTTATAATGTCGGACTGCAGGAAAGCTGAACATCCTCAAGTTGGAGGAAAGGAATGACAATAAAGCAACGGGCTGCAAATCCATAAAGTGATTTCACAGGATGAAGAGGGACTAATTGCTCTTGTCAGACTTCAAGGTAAAATGAAGGAGTTATGGGGCTAAAAGAGAAAATATAAAACAAGAGGCCTTGGTGCTTCCTGCTATAGGACTGTGTCTTCACTTACTAAAAGGTTTGCTGAGTAGTGATGCTGTGGGTTAATTTGTGTTTTGATGGAGTTGTATTGTTCAGGCCCTCTAAAAAACAAGTTTTATTTGAAGTTACCCACCTTCAATAATAAGATTAGGTAAAGTTATAAGGAGTAGAAACTATTTTTTATAAGCAAAGGTTCCACATGTGAAAATGTTTTGGTTATGTGCCTAAAATTAATTTTTAATATTCTTTCTCTTTAATTAAGAATGGCAGCAAAATAGGAATTCCTCAGGGGAAAGCAAGAAGATATCTTTCCATATTTTGAAAGTGGAAGGAAGCAGTAATAAAGTAATAAAGCAGAAAAAATTTATTCCCTCTGCCCCTTTTCTCTTCTTGATCTTTCTCAATTTTGGGATCCTCCAAAGCGTCCAGGGAAAGTGTATTGACAGTAAACAGGCTTTTCTTAGCTACCTTCAGTGCCTTAGTAACAATCCGTGGGCCCTGGGGATCTCCAAGTCATGGATTGAAAACAGCTATCTAGATAATAAAAGCTGCAGGATAACTCATTTAAAAGTTACTTTGCAGAAATTATGATTACTGAGTCTTGCAGCAATATACATCTGAATTGTCTCTTGACTTCGATGGAGTCAATTAAAGCCACTTAATTAGAGCAGTTAGTAATCATCCGCTAAAATTACAGACTTTCTTTTCCGTTATGATTTGCCTATTTTAATACCATTTTAAAAATTACCCTGTGTAGACAAATTTGGTTAAGCATTTTCTTTAGTGTGCAGCTTGCTTTTGCACTGAATGACTGTTTTTAAACATTATGACTGTTTTTAAACATTTGGCAGGCCTCTTAATATTTGAGACTTCTTACAGCAACATAATTTCTTGTGCAGATCTCTATTTTTCTACTTGCTTATGGTTCCTGCTTTCATTCCTTGTTATCACTCTCCCTTAAACCATCTGAACTCTGGGACTCGTGCATTCATTTTCCTTGTTTCCCCCCACCCAGTGAATTTATTAATCGCTGTGATGGGTTGACCCTGGCTGGACGCCCGGTGCCAACCAAAGCCGTTCTATCACTCCCCCCTTCAGCTGGACAGGGGAGAGAACAAAGGGCTCCCAGGTTGAGATAAGGACAGGGAGAGGTCACTCAACCGATTACCGTCACGGGCAAAACAGACTCAACTTGGGGAAAAATGAACTTAATTTATTGCCAATCAACCAGAGAAGGGTAATGAGAAATAAATTCAGATCTCAAAACACCTTCCCTCTACCCCTCCCTTCCTCACGGGCACAACTTCAGTCTCAGATTCTCTACCTACCCCTCCCCAGGGGTGCAGGGGAATGGGGGTTACGATCAGTTCATCACACGTTGTTTCTGCCGCTTCACCCTCCTCAGGGGCAGGACTCATCACACTCATCCCCTGCTCCAGTGTGGGGTCCCTCCCATGGGAGACACTCCTCCATGAACTGCTCCAGCGTGGGTCCCTTCCACGGGCTGCAGTCCTTCAGGCACAGACTGCTCCAGCGTGGGTCCCCGCAGGGTCACAAGTCCTGCCAGAAAACCTGCTCCAGCGTGGGCTCCTCTCTCCATGGGGCCGCAGGTCCTGCCAGGAGCCTGCTCCAGCACGGGCTTCCCAC
>VYZV01012005.1:86290-108863 GCA_013401275.1 Pandion haliaetus | reverse complement strand
CCCCCCCTACCCCTACATAGATAGTAGAAGTGTCTGTCCTTCACTGAAGAGTTTTGGTTCTCAGGACTCTTACCATATTTAGTCTCAGTTTGTTCAAAGGGGAGAGCCTTAAATCTTTCATATAAAAACTGTGGGGGGAATTGTCTTCAGCTGGGCAAATTCTCTTCTCAGTTGCATGGGTGTATCCAGAGGAATCAGACTGAAGTCAATAAGGTAGTTCAGATTTATTTTGGCCTGAAAATTCTGAATCTGAATTTAAATTCAGATTCATAGTATAAATGCAGCCCAAAAGAAATGTGATTTAAATAAGTACATTCTCTCAATACGTATATTCTTTTGGTTGTTAAGTATTTCTCAGAGTTGAGTAATATAGAACCGTTTAGAATGTTCCCCTTATGTTTCATTTGCCTTATCTGTGCGTGTGCATGGCCTTGCCAGTGTGGAAAATGTGTCCAAGCCTGGGCTCCACAGCAAAGTCAGTAAACATGTATTATATACATGTGACAGACTGAATTGTAAGAATTGTTACAATACAGAGATCAATAACACATGTTGGAATGCTGTTATTAAATATAGCAGTGCCTCAGTAAATGAAAAACCACATCAACTTTCTGTGAACTAATGTTTTGTAGAGGGAGAGTAAGCCATAGATCAAGCTTTGACAAATTCTGATACTGTTGAATAGATGATTTTTTTTTTGTGCTAGCAGCCTCCATTCCACCTATTGGAGAGAAACGAAAGTAATTCATGCTACAGAGTCAAAGTGATTTTAAATGACGTGAAGGAACACACAGCTCCAAACAGCAACGTTTTGATTCCGAAGCAACTCTGGTCAAATATTGATACATCATAAATTTTAAAATGTGTCCATTTCCACCTAGGGATAATTCCTGTTTTGGGTGAAAAAAAGATTCTTTTTTTTATATTTCTGACAATCTGGGAAAATAAAAGTTAAGTCCTGCTGTCTTTTTGCACACAAAATGGTAATGGATTTGCAATTCTATGGAATTCTTTTTCTTCACAAGAAGAAAATACAATAATAAAATATTTAAATTTTTAATTTTCAAAAGGCATTATAAGTACCATATTTTTTTGGCAAGCTGTCCTAATTTCATAATTGGATTGCCAATTGAAAGTTAGTACAGATTTCATTTCTCAGGGATTTGTTTCAGCTTTCTCGTTAATGTGTGTTGACCTTGAGCCTGAAGTCCAGCTTCCATGTCCTTTATTTCCATTAAGTTCAAGTTTGAATGTCCTATTTGCTCCTCAAGAAGCAACTGGCATTGCTTTATAGATGAATTCAAGAAAGAGCTCTTGTAATGGCAAATTCAATCATGAAGTGACCCCTGACAATTGGAGTTAATAATCAAGTGGAGCAACTTGGTTTGTTATATCTATGGACCAGATAAGACTTTTTTGGCTTTTCTTATGGCCGCTTTTATGCTACTGATATGTTAATGCAATGGCAGTCATTACCAAAAACATTTTGAAATTACATTCCTTACGGTCCTAATAAGTCCACATTAATAAGGAAGCCACTAAATTACTGGGTAAAATAATCAGTGAAATATTTGTGTTAAATACTATTTGGTAAAAAAGTATTGGTGGTTTTTAAGACTAAAAAGATTTGTTATAGCAGAGAAAAGAATTAGACCAGTAATTTTCAACCAGGGACCTGTTATTCCTTGGGCATTTACAGGCTACTTTTAAAGGACCTTGAAAACCTATTGATGGTATGTTTGTATTCCTCCTAGAGCACTTCCACTGGAAGATATCTAAATAGATGCCCACAAGTTCAGGAATGTTGAAAATAACAAAAGGTGAGTGCTTTTGAAAATTCTACTTTTTCTGTAAAGATTTTATAACTAACATTGAGAAAACCACTAAGAAATGTTAAGTCTTTTGTTTGACACTCGTGTTTGTTTGAAATTATGCAGCCTATTTTCACCATGCTCCAAAATTGTTTATCCAAACCAGGATGGCTTGATTAAAACTCTATCTGTTTGTACACCTCAGGAGAGGTCAGATTTTTCTATTAACATATATTACAAACCTTGTCATTATTTGTAGGCATCTTCTTACCTATGGTAAGTGCAGGATAAGCTGAAAGCAATTTTTCCAAAAAGGTTTTAAATATAATAGCCATGTAAAAAGAAAATGGTGTAGTGATAGGAGAAGAACATGTGGCTTTTTAGTCAAACACTATGTTAGGGAACAACCTGAAAGAGTTAAAAACAGAGAGGAGGCGATATTAGAAAAGATAAGCAGAATACTTAGGGAGATAGTAGTAAATAATATTTAGGGATACTATTAAAATACCTAAAAACATTTTCTGAAGTATTGGTGTATGCATATGCAGTCCTTCATTCCCTGTGTATATATTAATTGCATGTCCCTATAAATCCCCTTTATCTCTATTTACTTGTGCTCCATTTTTCCTGTACTTGTGACTGACAAGGAGAAGTAATATAATCTCGGAAGCTATAAAACATTACTTGATGGTTCAGGAAGTTGCTCCCAATACATCCTATAGAAGACAGCACGGCTAGATTGCCAGCCTTTTACTCACTTATCTTCCTTGCCTCCAAATGATGTGAAATCATTTTAATAAAACCCAGTATGAAATAGATTGGCTTTCAGCAAACGTGCATTGGCGCCTAAGACACCAGTGGAGAACTTCTTTATCAACGGATACTCATTCTTCTATTAGTTTGATATTAAAATTAAAACTAATGCTTTCTTTTTATAAATAAGACCAAGAAATTTAGTCCCTACCTCCATTGACAGGTCTTTATGGACACAGGGTGATAACTTGTTGATAGTTAATGGTGTAACTATAAGTGACCTTACCTGCTTTCCCCAGTAAGCTGAATATAACAGTATACTGGTAGTGTCGCTTATGCAAAAGACGGAGGACCACAGGTTGGAACGGAGGCAGAAGCACGGAAATGAAAGCATTGACAACCTCCTTCAGCGATGAACACTCCTCACAGCCCTCGGTGAGCGAGAATTGCTGGGGTCGTTTTGCAGCTCCAGCCATGGCACTTACCTCTACACCTTCCCTTGCTTTTATGGATTTGGCCCTTGAGTGAGACGTAGATTGAGGATCTGCTCTTCCCTGGCTGAGCGTGCTGTGCTCCCTGCTTGTCCACAGGGTCCGTTAGCAGCAATGAGGCGGCTCTTTGCAGCTTCTCCTCACGGATGAGGAGCCTTAATTCTCTCTCTGAATAAATTCCTTGCGCTGACCCTGTGCTATGAGGACAAACCATGGGACTAATGGCAGTCATCTACCAGCTGAAAAACCTGGGAAACCGATGAGCAGGTACAATTTCAGACCAGCTGAACGGGCTCCAAAATTGTCTGAGCCTTCTCCTCCCCCTCGTCTCACACATTAAAGCCAAACTACCTAAGCCTGGGGGCTGCATTGGAGATGGAGGTAGCATGCCACCACCGAGGCCTCTTGCTCAGCTGTGGCCCTTCACGGCAATGGGGAGAAAGGAAGAATTTTATGGTTAAATATGTTGCTAAGCTCTACTTCAGGCTGCATTTCAAGTTTGTCGGGCTCATTTAAAACACTGCAATCAGTTGCTGTGACTACTCTGCCACTAGATGTGCAGGATTAAAACTTCTCTTTGGTTGTCCTGCATGGTGCCTTCCTCGCCGCTTACCAAAAGGAAAAGAAAGGAAGTGTTTTTAAGATGTAAACCTATAAAATGCAATAGCTTCATAGTCCTAAATCTAATGCCTAATCTGAAATTACCCACCCATACCTGTGAAATTCAATGGCTGTGTGCTGAGAGGTCCCACTTTAAGTGACGTAAGTATGACTTTCACTGGCCTGCTTATTTCTGCTGCTTCTCTGCTATGTCACTGTGACGCTTCTCTGCTATGTCACTGTGACGCTTTCTGAGTGTCTCTAGGCTGCAGGGCAGCACCAGGTATTCTCTATATGAGGCAATTTCACTTGACAGTTAAAATAATAAGCCTTTTTCTAGTAGTTTCTCCACCTTTGTAAACTGAGGTGCCCGCATCTTCTCAAGTATCAGTGAGTTCAGTTAAAGGTTTTCATATCCCGCCGTCCATCAGCAAGGGCTATGGAAAATGTAATTATTTTTGTATATCTCGTTTGAAAGGTTGGTCATCAGTCATGGCTGTTTACATGTCAAATACAACATCTGAAGTCCCCAAACTGCACCAAATAAGCACATGTAGTCAAAGTATCTTTCAAAATGTGAAATATGCTACTAAGGTACCTCTAGATTATGTCAACAAACATAGTACAGAGGATAACTCTTCCTATACAGTAAATGTATTATATAAGCAACCATGAAAAACTTTGAAACACAAGATATTTGAAATCTCATTTGATAGAGACACTTCTCGCTAAAGCAATTTCTCTCGAAGAAATGTGGATCTAATTTGCCAACTGTGATTTGAAAGAAGAAATATATATATATTGATTTTTTTGCTTTGATTTGCTTTGTTTTTCCACACAGGATAGATTTTACTCCAGAGCAGGAGGGGGAGCAGGGACAAAAGTACTCAGTTCTTCTCCCGTATTAATACTTCATCGAAGGCTCCCTGTAAGCAGGGATGTTCCACTCCATAGATGCAACAACTCCATACGTCATGAAATGGTTTATTTTTGAACCCTGTTTAATATCATATGTCATGAACTAACTCCTAATAAATCCTGACCATAGCCGAGGGCTTCTGTAATATCTAGTCATTTCGCTTCATTGCAGATTCATTTTAGTTTTTCTTTTTAAAGGTACAGTTTTTCAAATGAGCTGGTAAGAAAAGAATATCTTGCAAAATGTTTCACCATTTTTCTCTATACAGTGAATATGTTGTAAGACCCAGCAGCTGTGTTATTCGTCTACATAAGATGTTAACATGAGAGGAAGGTAGCAAATTTTGATAGGGTGTCATGCAATGAAGAATCCTCCCTTCAGGACCATTGAGACTTACTTTGAATTAACGAAGGTACTAATTTGGGGTACAATGGAAATATTTGAAAGAAACCATGGATTAACACTTCTTCTTAATAATTTTTTCCTGTATTTTCCAGTCGCATTGATAACTGGAGGCAGGAACACTTTTGGAGTGGTAACTCCCAAATTTTACTGTGTGAAGCCACTAAAACTGAAAAGTTGTTTGTCACAGGTTTTGTGATGCTCTCTGAAGTCAAAAGAAGTCACATAACTAAAAGTACTATTTTTCTTTTACGATATTTGGGAGCACAGTTTTCAAGCATGAATGTTTTAAGAAATTCTTCTGATCAGATATCATTCAGGACAAGGTGATGTTGAGCTTTGCCCTTGTAATATGTTATTTTAACAATGGTACTTTGGAGCCTCTCAAGCTTTCTGTTGTCACCAAGTCCAAGGAAGATATGAGAAAGCTGGATAGGAATGACAGGGAGATTAATGGGCCAAGAAACCCATGAGAAATCTCTAGCTGTCTTACTTCAAGGGCTTAACACTCATTTTGTACCCAGCCTCATGAAATGAGCTGGTGTTGTCCACCTTAGATCACTGTGTCTTCTTTGTAATAATGTTTTAATGGGAAGGAAAAAAAAAAAAACCAACCAAACAAGCTTTTTTTAACCTTAATAATTCATGTGTACAGCAAAGCATTTAGTATTTATTATTTTTCTTGACTGTAAGTTTAATTTACGATACTGTTGTTTCTTCCCCTTGCAAAGTCTACCATTCCCTGTGTAGTTCAGTGTTAAAAAAGGAACAAAATCTTCAGCTCTTCCTAGGAAATTCTCTTTCAAGTTTGAGTACCCTTCCCCAGACCATCTCTGTTATTCCAGTGATGTAAATGCTTCATTTTGCTATTGTTCACTATACCCAAACATTGGCTTTGTTTGAAAGCAACAATATGACAGTAGAATACTTACATTTTGAATCTGAATCAAAAAGTATTTTTTTGCTATTCAAACTCCATGCTGCATTCTGTAGCTAAAGGGAGACCTTTACAGTCTTTTGCAGATGCCAGTGAAGCCAGAATCACTCTCTAACTTTGCAGTTGCAACCTCTGTACTTCTTTCTCTGCATTACAGGACAGATAAACACACACTGATGGGCCATTTCCATGCCACTTTAGTCATGGTATTTTTTTTTTCCTATGTTTTGATTCCATAATATGATATATGAAGTAATAATCAATAATGCTTGCTTTTAAGGTTAAGAGCACAGCTGAATAAATAATTCATAAGTCTTTTGAGCAATGTGACTTCAGAGAATATCCCCCAGCAGAGAACGGTTTTCTAAGATATACCCATTATTTGAAATTATCTGGCTATTGTCTCGGGTAAATTTTTAAGTCCTTATATTGACCAGAACTAATTTTAAATAAGCACTTGCTATTTGTGCTCTGCTACTTATTGGTGACCTGCCAGCTCTGAGTCACCTTGTGCTGCCCGGCTGATTGGATCAGCAGCACAGCTCTTCCTCTGCAAATACTTGATGAACGAGCATGAATAAGCCTTAAAAAAAAAAATAAATGGTTGCAGGAGGAAGGAAAAGCAGGTCAAAACTTGGCTGAAGTGAATTGATTTCAGCAAAAGATTGGGCACTATTGATCCAGCTCTGGATGAAAAGTCCAGTGGCTGCTACACAGGTGTGCTCCTGTGGTGCTGGCATCATCCCTGGAGCATGGCAGCCTCTCCTGGCCACTCAGTCCATGGGACCAGGTTAGAGCTGGATGAAAATAAAGCATCCAAAATAGCACAGTCTGGATCAGTTCAGGGATCTGCTTCTGTCGTGTTGCAATGCTTCTGACATTTGCATTTCCAAATTTTACTTTCTGGGGCTGCTGGGGACAGATTTGTACCACCTGCTGAAGTGGTGCCTGGATGGTAGGGCGGCATAAATTATGAACAGCATATATAATTGTATCCCTGTATTAATCTTGCTCTTGATGGATTGCCACTCCAAGCTGGAGTTTCCTAAGATGTTAATGATTTTTGTGCAAAACAGAAAAACATGGATTCCCATTGAACAGCGCCAGCTAAAGCAGCAGGGAAAGAGCACGTGAGCTCTCAGCCCAGGCTCGAAGGCCAGTTTGAGAGACTCCAGCAGGACTTGTTTCTTTCCAATTCCTACCTCCGATTGTACCCATAACAATATTACTTGGGGCTAATTCCTGCCGCAACTGTGGACAGACTGGACCTGTCTGGACAACATGGGGGCTTCCTACACCTCCTGGTAAGGCAATTAAGCTTATGTGGGGACCTGATGTTTAGTTATTGAGACAGGGTGCTCAAAACCATGCAGAACCAGTGCTACAGCACTATTCATAACATGATCCAAGGCAAGGACTAAGAAGTATTTTTGCATTTCAGACAGATTGTCAGCTGAAGATTCATTATGTGTATGTGTGTGCGTCGAGTCTGAACGGAATTATTTCAGGAATTTTCATTCAGTGAATTGTTTTTTCACCTGTAACCTGACACAAATGCTCTGTGTCAGAACTGCAACACACTGTTTCTCTGAAAACTGAAGTAAAATCAATAGCAAAGCATGCTCACCAGAAGAGCATGAAGTGTAATATCTTTTGTATCATGGTTTGGAGAACAATGTGTAATCCCACAGAAGTATTTTTCAAAAAAAGGAAAAAAAACCCCTCTGACAGCGCTGCTGTAATTACCTTACTTGCTCCCTGAAGAATGGGTCCATCCATCCTCTCGCTAAACCCCTGCCCAGCTGCAGGGTGGTGGTGGTGCTTGGACTTAGGTGGGACCTTCTTCCTCTGCCTCCGACGGGCAGACAGCGGGTGGGTGAAGGGACAGAGGAATAGTTGAATTGTCTACTAAACGCATATGCATAATGGCAAAGGAGAATGAAGGCCTGTAATCAAAGTGCTAATAATGGAGCTAATGCTTAAGTATGCTCCATAACAGGCACTATATGTTACTGAGTTACGTACATCATGGTTATGATTAGAATAGCTATTTAGGGTATCAGTAAGTGCCTCTTTGGGGGGCCTTCAGAGCATATATACGCTTTCTTGAAAAGTGGCATATGAATGGAAAAAATATCCATGTCATTAAGAACAATGCAGCCCTTTTCAAGTGATGTAATTTAAGGATAGATTGTCTTGAGTAGTAATCTGTTATCCTACTTATTCTTTATTGGCACCGTGGAAACAATAGTTATAAATGCCTTAATCTTACTGCACTCTCTTTTTAACCATTCATTCTGGAGTATGTAATACATTTATCTTTCAGTCCCATGGGTCTGATCGGAAGACTATTGAAACTAATGGAACAATTCACAGTGCTTTCAGGAAATAGTAGAAAGCATTAAAAGGATGTTGGGACACATTCAAGTTGAAGATATTTCCTGCAAGGTAAAGTTCAGCAAAATGTCTGTGCTGGTGAATGGCAGAATCCACTATCAAAAAATTTTCATTCAGAAATAAAATGCAAAGATGGAAGCACAGTAAAAAGAGACATTAATCAGAAGTTATCCAATATTCAGTCTTCACTTGCATAGTTCCTGTACCAAGTTTCTAATACATATCTCCACCTGTAAGTCTTGTCCACATCACGTCTTTTGTCCCAATCACCTTTTTTTCCCCAACCTTGACAAGTGCTATCCTATTTCCGGGCTGGGGAACTTCTCTTTTAAGAGATCTAATTCCTCAAGTCCCTATTCCATGAACAGAGCTCCAGGCACTGTACTTAGATTATAGATGATCTGTCATATGTCCTTATATATGCATTTTAAGAGACTTAAACTGGGGGAGCATTTTGTAAGTTACATGTAGGAAATTCAGCATCAATTCCTACTTGTTCTTTGGATTTCTGCCCCATTAATCCCTTTGTAAATGTCCTTTTCTTCACAGAATAATGTCAAACAAATTTTCTGATTACTGAGTATTGTTTCTCCTAGAAAATGATGGATTCCTCTGAGGTAGGATTTGCCAAGATTTTACACCTGCTCTCTTATCATGACTGAGAGTATTAGAAATATTTGGATTTTTACATACTTTGTTTGTCCTGAGTTTCCTAAAATCTTTCCTTATGAATAAACTCATGGAGGTTTTGTTAAGTGGACTAGGATATAGGATACCTAATTTTGAACTCTGATCTTGGGGCCACTGCAATCTTGTACGTCTCAGTCTTATTCTAACCACAAGAAGTTTTGCCAGTCATCTCAAGAGACAAAATGATTTTTAGGACATAGCCGTGATGGTCAAACACTAAGGCATCCCGGTACTACAGCAAAAAGTTATTTTGACAGAATAGGTGACTTCCCTGATCAAAATAATTAATGATTACTAGGATAACTATTGGTCTAATCTGTCTGCAGCTACAGTAGGAAGACTGTGCTGATATAACTGCACAGAGAGAGATCTGCACTGTGAATGAGACTTTAGCATTTCTATATCTCCATTTCCAGTCCATAAAATGAAGACTTCCTGTGGAGGAATGGCATAGTTATCAATAGATTCATTTTTATATAATTGGGTACTCTGGTGATGCAATAAGAACTAACATAAATTATTAACCAGCCAACAGCCTGATAAACCATGTAAGTGATACTGAAGAACAGAAGAAAATTCTGTACCATTTACATTCAAAAAAGCACCTCTGTTGAGCTGGTCAGCAGTAAGACAGTATGAAATGCTATTATGCAAAGAAGATCCAGATGTCCTGTGATTGAAAATGTTTCCACTGCGTAGCTCTGTGGGCCAGATTTTTCTCTTACATTGATGCAAAGCCACTAGAACTGATGAAGTTCCACATAGCTGATCTGTGGGACGTGGGAATTAGACCCATGGTAGAGCAGTGTTTTTAACTAGTTAGTTGAACCAACTTGTTGGATAGTCAGGATTGGTTTGAATTCAAAGAACGAAGTATTCTTTTTGGTCTACAGTATATTACTAGTTCAGAGCTGTGTCCCTAAATCAGTAAAATCTAAATAGTGCATGTTATACATACACTGGGTTTGCTGACTCAGGTCTCTTGCTGGTGTAGATGTCTCCATTGCCTGGTATAGACATGTCCTGGGATTACGGGACTCATCCAGACAATTACATCATCCTTTCTTCTTTGGAGTACGCTGTGCCATAAACCTTCAGTTTATCTGGTACTTTACATATTTTTAACTTTCTCTTCAAATGCCCCAGTGTTTGTCAGACCATTCCATCTTCTCACTCTGCAGCTGCGATGACATTTCAGAGAACAGAACAACCTAAATTTTAGAGTTTATGCTTTTTGTCTCTCAGAAAACATGATTAAAACTATGTTCTCACTGTTCTGAAGGCTTAATTTATTTGTCTTTCACAGATAGATTATTTGCTGGCTCTAATATTCAAATGTAAATATTGAAATAAAAGTTCCATTTGCTGTAGATCTTAAAACAAAATCTTTGTTTCTTGAATCTTTGTTTACAATATAGGAAAGTATCTTATGCCAAAAAAAAAACCCCAAACCATTGTGGTTAATCTTTTGGATAAGACTATTATAAAGCTATTTGAAGCAAAAATCCAAATCCAACATACAAAAATGCATATTGTATTGCCTCAGGTATATAAGAATGAATTACAGGATTTTGAGTCTTATTTATTTTCCATAACAGCTTAAGAATGTTAAAGAACAAGTTAAAAAGTAGTCACTTGTTTCTTTGTTCGTGGTTTTGTTGTTGCGGGGCTTAGGGGTTTTGTCTGGGTTTTTTTTTCTTAAACTTTATCAAACTGGAATATGAAAGTAGGTCACTGCAGCACAGCAAGGGCCTTGTACAACAGAAAACAGCCCCGCAGCCACCGGGGATGGAGCCACATCAGGCACGCAGGTTCACACTACGGTGTTGGAGCTGGCTCTGCATGAACAATGCAGTTCAGCAGCTCTGGAGCCAGAAACGTTATCCACCCCATGGCGACCTGCTGCCCAAGGTACGCGCTGCTGCTTGGCCATCTCTGCACCTGCTTTGGACATCAGCCTCATCCAGTGCCAGCGGGGTAGCACCGACTCATGGTCTGCTCTGCTGAGCCGGGGGACCAGGGAAGGACAAGCTGGTCTTACCCAGGAGCAGATCATTGGTATCGCTTAGTGTTTGTAGATTGTTGAAACCTGGTCCTTCTGCCATATGAAATGTTGTCCTCCTCCACCTTAGGCAGTTTTGGCCTGCGATTTTAGGGGCTGAGTTTGTGAACTTCCATATGGGTCTAGAAATGGCAGGTCTACCTATTGGCCGCCATAAAGTTTTGGAGAAGGCACTGAAGTACAGTGGTGAATGTCTGTTTTCCTTCCTGTTATTTCTTCCTTTTCCGTGTCCCTAAAGGTATTTTTGTATACTTCCACTGCAAGTACTTGTACAATTTACATAGGAAATATTTGCATGGATGGGAGAAGTTACAGCCTGCCATTCAGTTTGCTTTAATTATCAATATTTTTCTTTCACTTCTTCAGAGGGGATGAAAATTCTTTGAGAGGATTAGCACACGGGCAAGATAGTTAACACCATTTAACCGCGGGACACCACCTCACTTCTGTGGAAAGCTGCCTTGCCTTTGATGTCTGCAGGAGTCTGGAGTCTCGTGAAAAGAGGAGCAGGTGGGACACCAGAGGAGAGCTTCTTCCTTCGGAAGCCTGAATCCATCAAACAGAACCTTAGGACATCGTTTTAAATGCTGAAAACGGAGCGAAACCATGATATGGCACACTGCTTTGTAGAGTTAATTTGTGGAGTTTACAGATCCTTAGTGGGCAAGTAGACCGGGGAACAGAAATGCTTTCTTAAAATATTACTGTGGAGCCAGATACTTCACTTTATATAACCTCCACAGCGGTGGATTCTTGTTACAAAATTCCACATCCAGGATCTCTAATAAAAGCAGGAAAGTTATGAGTTCCCCCAGATGAGGCGGCTCCAAGATGATTTTTATGTGAACGTGAATACAGAGTCCATCATTGCAAGAAGAGGTATGAAAAGGAAGATGGAGGCTTTTTCAAATATTGTAGCTTCAAATCACAGTGCTTAAGTTATAGTCCGATCAAAGACTGAACAAAAGGATGTTGGTGAAATAAAAGAAAATGTACGTAACTCTTCAGGCTTGTGCAAGGTATTTGCACGTAGAGTCACACCCTTCTTGACTGGACTAGGATACTTGTCTAGATGCCTCACATAGTTATGGGTGTGCTATCTGTGGAATTTCAGTTGAAGTCTTAACTTTCCCTAGGATTTTTTACAGTAATGTTGATGGTAACTATAAACACAAATAGATTTCAAAAAGGGCAAGAAGTTTGGCAGCTCTGTTAATTTTCTTTTTATCTAATGCAAAGTATTTTTTTGAAGTATTCTTAGAAACTCCTTGTCTTGAAGTAGTTCCCGGTAAAGATAAAATAAAGGTCCAGTTCTGTTACATTTAACAAGGAGGGAAATGCTTTATGAGTATAAATAAATGATCAGTGAATTTGTTTTATTTTAAATGTGTCTATGTGCTAGGAAAAATGAGAGAACAGACTGACACCTTTCTTATTTATATTAAGTTGATATTTATATTAAGTTTTAAAGATTCATTTTCACATGGAACCGGTTTTAAAATTATGTTTTCACTTCCCAGAGTATAATTGTTACTTTATGAACATTTGAATTTAATCACATTGCGTAAGTTATTGGTAAATGATACCTACTTTTCCATAGATGATCTGTGCTCAGACTCACTTTAGGTGCCACACACAGGAGCCATCCTGCATCAGATGTTATATTTATTAACGCTGAAGTGTGGGCATTTCATTTTACCTCCTTTTTATTTTAGGTTTAATAATTAGCTTAATTTTAGCTCCAGCTTTGATATTTAGTTTAACTTAAAAGCATACTGGTTTTATTTTCTTTGTAGTTAAAACGATGGGAAAGCAGCAAAGAAAAAAACAGCATTATTGTTTTGATTATATCTCAAGCTTACTTTTTAATATTTCAGTGCATCTTTTCAAAGCAAGGTAATATTTGAGCCCTCCTGACTTCTTGCTATCCTTGCTGAGACTGCCAGTTATTGTATGGCCACTCATCCACCAGCCGCTGGACTGACACCGCCAATTAATCTAGCTTATGCCCCTAATTAGCCATCAGATTTGCAGACGCCACAGACCTTAATGCAGAAGAGGTGGTGATCTCACTGTAAAAGGCTGCTTGTCCCTTTTGCCTCTCCCCTGGAGAGATCAAGGTCCAGGACAACAGTGATACAGCAGAGGTGACTCTGAAAGAGGGGAAAAAAACCCAGCACAGAAGCTTTAACTTTGCGTGGTAATACTCCTTTCTTGTACTGTTGTGAGTGTGTTTCAAATTTAATTTCACAAGTTCAAACACATTTGCAAATAATTATTTTCAGTGTCTCGCTGTTGCATTCAAATTTGTGAGTACAACCCATTATCAGTTTCTTTAGAATCAGATCATTTCTGCTTAGAGGTGAAGCCTCATTAGCCTTCTCAAAACAATATTAAAGGGAAATGTCTGAAATCATATGATTAGAGATGTGTAAAACTACTTGTGGAAACACAGATACCTGATGAGCCATTAATGAGATCATTAAAAATAGTCAAAAATTCAATTTCATCTGAAAATAAGAGACTTGTTGTAAAATGCTTAAAAATATAGTAAAAACCTGTTACACAGTTTGAACATGCACAGTGAATTTTACCTCCTAAAGCAGGACATTGATTGATGCACAAGTGAAAGAAAAATATCAATACTTAAATCAAATTGAATGGCAGGCTGCAACTTCTGCCATCCATGCAAATTTTTCATGTGTAGATTGCACAAGTATTTGCAATGGAAGCATACAAAAATCCCCCTGGGTATACGGTGGTGCGGAGACTGCGGGTCTGCTCATACCCAAATGTAGAGCATTTGTAAAAACGCTGTCTTGCCAAATGTATTCCTCAACAAACTTTGTCACAGAATTTTATATTTAGAAATCCATAGCAAATTCATCAGGTTTAAACCAGCTGAAGATCGGAGCCTGGCAAAGGGATCTCCATTTGCAAGGACAAATGCTAAAGCTTGTGGCTTGCTTTAGATGTATGGATTTCTCTTGTGCCTAGACTGGACAGCCCTCTTTCATCCCTGAGGAACCAGATCACCTCGGACTGTCAAAGGAAGAGTCTTATCAACCCGGATAAAAATCAAACATTTACCTAGGTGCTGGCTCTGCATTAGGTGCCCCACGAGTGCGGTGGGATGAGCTGCCTGGCATGTTTGCATCCGAGCCGCTTGGCTGCAGAGAACGTTGACACAGCCCTGGAAGAAACAGTGGCTTCAGCAATGAAATCCTGACTGGTGAAACTCATGGGGTAAGTTGTTGACCTGATCAAACGCTGCCCAAATAGGCCATGGCATGAGCCATGCCTGGGCACTGCAATCACTGATCATCGACGTGGCCATGTCAGATGATGCTCCACATGCTCCAGAGAGCCAGTGATTGATGGTCCGCACTGTGGTGGTCCAGCAGAGTGAAAGGTGGGGAATGGGCTCCTGCGCACCCAGTCCCTGACCCAAAGGGCAGCGTTTGGTCTCCAAGTACTTCGGCTATCCGTTCGATGGATGTCTTGGCCATAATATCTTGGCACACTGTTGCAGCTAATCTCTCTATTGATTTTTGCTCAGAAACGCCTAGAGCTTCTCAGTCACTAATAAAATCTGAAGAGTTCTGTTTTCAAGACATTTAACTCATTTGGAGGCAAGGCTTATTTATTTTTTGATGAGCAACTGAATAGTTCTGCTCGTTTCTAAGTAAAGGCATCATATGGACAACTGACAACTGAGACAAAATCCATCCAGCTACACTGAGCTCTAGCCTGGCAACTGGACTCACTTTGGGATATTACTGTCCGTGCATACGCTTGTTTTTCTTCCTTCTTTTCCCTCTCTTCTGGTCTATTTCCCCAGTTTAACTGGGGGAAAAAAGTTCATATATCTTTCTGAACCTGTGTTTCCTTAGCAGCAGGCACTGCTATCATCAACACTGAGCGGCAAATCTCGATGGACCCAGTTTGGAAGGAAAGGCAAACTTTGTGATTACCTTTTTATTTGCTTTCTTTGTCTCCCCTTCTATTATTTTTCCTGCCCTACTCCGGATCCAAATGTTGTTTCGTCCACGGCTCCTTGCAGTTTTGCTGAGCAGAAGCCAAGGTGAGAGCAAGCTGTAGGTGCAAAGTTTGGGAGGGGGAAGCAGGTGTGCAGGTGGGGGCTGCCCGCTGAGGTGACCTTCCCACATCCCATGCCAGATGCCCTGGAAGCCTGCCCAGTTTGGCACTTACCTCTTCAGGAAAGACAGAAATCACCAAACAACAAAGGCAGAGTCAACAGGCAAAAACAATCCAGGCACCTCTGTCTGGGGTAGAAATCGTTACTGGCATAGGGAGAAGACTAAGGTATGTAAATGGCAAGAATATGTGGAGATTTCATGTCTTCATATATATTTTTACCTTTAAATAAGGCCAAATTTTCAGTAAAAAAATAATGTCTTATTTAATTGTAAGCCCTTCAGGGCCCTTGCAAAAAAGCTGTAATGTTTCATTGCCTAAATGACATACCTAAATCTGTATCAGATAATGTCTCACTTTTCTCTTTATTTAAATGATGAAAGATGGTTTATTATGACTAAGATAATTTTCTGACTTTTTTTCTTTTACATTTTCTTAACAGGGATGACATTTAGACTAGAAAAAGAAAAGTAAGACCAGCCATCAATAAGTGGTTTTATTGGTTAAATTTTAACGTTATTTTTAAGCAAATAATGAATTACTTTGACTAATAACTGTAGAGCCAGACATGATTCATTCTCATAATTAGGTTGGCAGTCACCATCAATCCTGTAGTTTTAGTTCATCTAATTATAAAATCTTGTCTCCTTTTCCCATATAACATCTTACCAAATTACACCCCATGAAATATGGTGTGCTTCTTGGGAGTTTGCCTGGAGAGTCCTCAGAATAACTTGTGCAGTTACAGAGCTACAACCATGGCGAGTCAGCACCCATCCCTGAGATTCAGGCTGGAGCCAAAGCTTGGGGAACATTGACAATCTGGAAGAGCTTTCAGCCTTTGCTGACCATGGCTGTTTTTGTAGAAGAGTTAAACCTAGGAAGCTTCAGATGCAGATCAATCCCTCTCAGAGGAACTGAGCACAGCTGAAGCACTTGCACTTGCTGAGCATATGCCAGCAGCCCTCAAGGGGACTGAGGTAACATTACACTCCATTTAATTACAGCACATACGTCTGAAGAAAAGAAATTACCTCGTATGTGGCAAGAAGCTTTCACGTGTTCTAGATAAGACAGGTGGGTGATTTCTCAAATGCTGGCCTGTATGACACTGAATCTAAATAACCATTGCAAACAAGCGTGCTTTCTTCTTTTCCTGAAGACTATCTACCCAGCAATAATGTTGAATATTTGAGGAAGATACAGGTGTTGGTTTATTAGGGAAATGAATTGCAACTCCTTTATTAACTTTTATTTTAGAAAAATATATCCATGTACATTGAGATGTGGTTACTTCTGTAGCTAAAAACGTAGTATCTAACTTTGGTTATAGTCCCAGCAGTAAGACAGACAAGTTATTTGAACCTACCTGGGTTTTCCACTTGGAAAGGGTTTATCGTATTGACGTGTAGGAGAATAAGTGTTCATCTGCCACCAAACTGCATAGCTTTAAAAAAAAAAGAGAGTAAAAACTTTTTGGTGTGTTCTGATAGTATATAAGCTTATCACTTAATTGCGTGCTGGTGCTGCGGGCTGGCTGGCTGTTAGGCAGCCAACTTTCATTGCTCCCACTGCAAGAAGAAACACTCCTCTTATAACAACTGGCTCACCTTCTTAACTGTGTTTTTATACTGTAGTTCACACTTTTGCTTGTTGACAGATTTAGAGCACTTTGTGAAAGCAATAATTGGCCTGGGAATATAGCTGGCATGCTTCCCCAGAAAAGGACTTGAATTAGATTGCCTTAGGTCTTTCATTAACTCCTAAAACTAATGCAATGTGCTACCGCAACCACCGCACCATTCCGGGAGCGCGCTGAAATCCTACTGCAGGAACCAGGAGGACAGCGTGCACTGGGTTCCCCCTCCCCAGCCCGCCCTGGCTGCGCCGGAGCTTTTTGGCAGCTGTTGCAAACATTAATAATTTTTAGCATTTCTATAGCAGTCTCCCTCCTTGGAGCTCCCAAGCATCACTCCCCCCGCCTCCCCGAGCTGACACCTCCCCTCTGTGCCATGGGAAGGATCCGTAACTCCTGCTTTGCTTGGGGGGGCATGAGGTAGACCCATAGCAAGCGGTTCATCACTCTTTGGTGTGTAAAAGCAAAACTACAGAGACCTTTCACTCATCTGAAGATGCAGCGCATCACAATCTGAACCCTTGGATTCTTACGAAGGGTCTGAGAAACGTGCGATGCCCTGTGGTAGAGAGAGGAGCGCGGGAGTGACCTACAGCGGGGTGCAGGGGGGGTTGTGAGTGCTGTCACGGTGAGCCCAGAGAAGCTGAGCTGACCCGTCCCGATGAAGGGATGCTGCAGATGGGCAGGGAGGTCTCCTCTCCTGCAGCACTCCCCATTCTTTGTCAGGAAAGAAGACAGAGTTGACCAGTGGTGAAGATATTCGTTTGGGTTTTCGGGTTGGTTTATAGTGGTTTTGGGAGTTTGGGGTTTTTGGTTGGTTTGGGGGTTTTTTTTCTGTTGTCTTTTTTTTTTTTCCAGGCTGGCTCTTTTATGTCCAAAAAAAAAAAAAAAAATTTTTTTTTTTTTTTTTCCAGGCTGTCTATTTTATAACCAAAAAAAAAAAAAAAATCTCTTTTCATGAATGTGTAGAAAGATGCTTCAGGAATTTAATGCAATAGGGTCATATTCTGGCTATAAATGTTAATGCCTTAATCCTGGATTTGGAGATGCCTTCTAGAATAAACCTAGAAAACTGAGCACTTTTTGAAGAGTTGCTAATAATACAGGAAGAGTAAAATGTGTCCCCTTTCAGTTATATATATCAAAATCTCCTATCTGAAGAAGTATTTCTGAGATGGACCTTTGGGTCCTCAAAGAAATCCTGTATAGGTAATCTTTAGATTTATTGTTAATTATTATGGAATTGGCACCTAAGGAGCTAAAAAGCTTTATGTGTCCAATCGTATCTTTTCAAAAAGAAGAGAGATTGGATAGAAGGCAGTGGGAGGGTAAAAATAGAATTATTATGTAAAATTATTTTGGAAAGAGAATAAAGTGCTTTTCCATCTAAGACATCCCAGTTTGTTCCATTCACTGTGATTCTCTTTCCTCTGGAAAAAAAAAAAAAAAAAGAAATCCAACTGATTATATACCTTATGCCTGGTTTCATTCACAGAAGGTAATTTTAGGAAATTAATTTCCCTCATTAAGTTGTATAACTCAATACTAATTTACTGTAATAGTCTAGGGAAGGAGATGTAGACTCATCTTTAGATGTTAAGGTATATCAGTAAGAAACCCTGGAAGTTTATTATTTCTGTCACTTTGGAGAATTTTGTTAAGGTGTCCCATGTGAAGGATGATCTATGAAGTCCCTAATAAATGCCTCTGCCCTGGAACACTTAAACGTTTTAAGGCTGCTATAATATTACTTTCATAGATGCGCTACTGAATGAATCAAAATTAAGTGTATGGCTTTAGGTTAGGCCATGTCTCTAACTCAGAAAAAAAAGTCCTTATTCAGGAAAATCATACATATGTAATATAATTTGTCCTGAAGTGCTTCTGAGACCTGTATACCTGAAACAGCAAGAGCAACTAAATAAGAAAAAACCCAGAATTAATCCAGAACATCTTTTCTGGTTATTTGGTATTTTTCAGAAGGAAATAAAGCAAGAGAAGTACCACTGTGACTCTTCACGTTTGGGAGTAGATCTATATTGATAGCAGTTTGCTTAGCACAGTCGTATGCATTAAGTTATAATGTAAAACATTGTTCCTGGAAAGTATAGATATTTCTATAGGTGGTTCAGGCAGGAAATCGGAAGTGGTAAATTAAAGCAAAAGTAGTAATTTATATTCTATTAAAGCCAGTAATACCACATGTATACCAGTTTTGCTACCAGCCCTCTCTATATAACAAAAATACCTGCTATGTATTAAATACAGGAGATTGCTTCTGCAATTAGGTCCCCAGAAACATTATACTCGTATTTTTAAATATCCTTCAAAAATAATACAAGCATAAAATAAATATTGCTGGCTAGAGAATTATCACAGGTTACTGTTACCTCCCAGTGTTTTTACTGATATGGAATCTGATCCTGAAACTTACCTACTTGTGCAAGGACGTTGATTTTAATAAGAGATTTGCATATGGATGTACATTATTAAAATCTTCCTTATGTCCTTCCTAAAGATTCTCCTGTTGAGGGTTTTCTACCCCAACAGCCCTTGCTGGGACTATCAACAAAGAGATTAACAATTATTTTGTTGGGCTTCCGAGAAAGCCGTAGTCAAAAGTCCTTCAGAAGCTGACGTTATAGAAGCCACCGAGATGCTAGGTAGAGTTTCCTTGCAGATTAAAAACTAGCTAAAGGACATCATGTGAAAGAGAGGAAAAAATCATCCTCACAGCAAAAGGCAGTGATGAGGTTTCAATATTAATAGTGAGATCATAACATTTGTAGGATACCAACCTCGTAATATTTGACTAAGCTAGACAATGTTAGAGGAACTCAAAAATACAAGGCAAAATGGTAGTGCGGAGGCCGATGCATCCATTGCTGACAAATACACCTACGCGTAATTTTGGGCATCAATATAAGATTTTCATTTAATATGCATCAGTTTTAAAACTAGTAATCAAAGTCCTAGTGTGTACAAAGTATAAGCACTACAATACAGACCAGGGAATAGATGTTATTCTACTGGTGAAAGATAGATGCTCAACCAAAATATTCTGTTAATTGCTAATCAGTCTGTCAGAAAGAAAAAGAAAAAAATATAGAGGTATTTCAGAAATACTGAGGCAGGCAATATGAAGCCCTGGATTTCTCAGAAGAATGCTGTAATAGCTGAGAGTCAAAAGATCGAGGTAAGATGCTCAAGGCGAAACAAATCAAAGGTGATATGCTTAAGTTACATTTTCCAGTAAATAATTAATGATGTACTGAGAATAAACTAGCTGCTGTTATTTGCTGTTTTAATAATAGAATTAGAAGACTAAGTTGTCGAGCACATAATTTACTAAAGGAGAAATACCTATGTATTAAAAAGACTCCCAAATGATAATAGTGGAAACCATTGCTGTAAGTTTACTCATATCAAGGCCCAAAGTTTAGCTGGGGCAGAAACTTGTACCTGGATGTCTGAATCTGGCTCCATCTTCGACTTTTCTGAAGATATATGCATCAACATTCTTCTAGGCATATTTCAACCTCTAGCATTGGATTAGAGGCTAATTTCCTCCAAGGAAAAAAAAAAAATCATTTTTTGATTGCATTTGCCTATGACAGGGTTTCTTATAATTTTTCTATGATAGATTTGTTGCTGCCCACTGGCAGGAATAGAGGGAGGTGGCCATGAGTCTGCTGTAGTAAGGAAATTCTTTTATCCTGTGATATATTTCTTGAAAAGGAACTGTAGGTTTGGTTTATACATAGCCTGACACATCATATTCAATCAACTAATAACCAGTATAGACTGCAACAGAAAGAACACTGATATTGTGGATAAAGATATGCATGTATTTAGATATCTTTTATTTCTTCTTTGCATTCACATTTAGAGATAACTGACTGTAAGGATCTTTCTTCCATTAATGTGTTGCCAGCACTGTGCTGAAGGGCCAGCTCTTAAAACCCTGCCACTAGCCCTGGGAGGAGATGGGAGCAATTTGGATTTCCATGTTCCTGAATATGAATAAATCACCCTGTTAACTCCTTTCTGCTAGAGTGACTTCTCACTGGGACTCATAAGCATACTTCACAAGAACAAGGTTGTTTGTTTTTTTTTTCTTTGGAGAGAGCAGGCTGCTCTCTGCAGGGCATTGACTCTTCATCCCAGCTCCAAATAACGTAAGGACCACAATGAGACATACACACTAGGCACAGGCCAAAATTTTCATAGCTAGATGCTGAAAGGTAACTACTGAGATCCTAAGGATCTCCCACTCCCCCAATAACAAATCCCAAACCCCTACACCCAAAGTATTTTAGTATAAAACCCTACCAGTAAAATTCAGATCCTTGATGCACATGGCACTAGATTGCCACAGCTATCTGAGGCTGCACCCAGTTTTGCAGTGGGGTATTGCAGACACTCGTCTTGGAGGAAGAAATCCATTCCCACGTTAAGCTGATGCCTAAAATCTCAGTAAAGAACCTGGTTTTACATGACAGGAGCGTAACGACACAAACCCGCATACAAACAGATACTATCACCGATATAAGGCAGGAGAGAGACAGATTTGGGCTTGAGGTCTAAAAGTTAATACAGAATTAGAGAATTTGATTAATGATCTTAAATTACAGTAAATGATGACAGTTTTGAGAAAACCAGATTTTGCTGAATATGCTTTTCAGCCTAAGAAATTAAGCCACGAGTTGAAAGTAGAACACTGAATATATATAAATGATGAGAACTGGGAATACAAAAAAGTGAAAGATACATTAGTGTGTTACATAAAACATGAACAAATGGTTAGCAACATTTTACCGTTAAAAAGAGAAATCTTGTTTAGCCTGTACAGGACATCTATGTCGCTCCCTCTTGATTTTGAAATTTACAGCATGTATGGTCACTGAATGTATGCATTTATTACACACATGTACACATGCATCCACATTTATCACACCCCTCCACCCCCCCAATTCAATATGGTGGAGAGGCATAAAAAAGAACATATCAGACTGGGAAAAGACATAAACACTGACATTTTGGGCTTTTTAAAATCCCTGGGTGACTTTAGTGTGACCATGCTTTTAACCGATGGCTTTATTAGTGATAGCTTGGAGGAGTCTGCATATCTTAAAGTATTCATATAACATAGAGATATCTGACACTGAAGCTAAGAAAACCTTATGCTCGTGTCTGAATGGGACTCTCTCACACCTAAACCAAGAATGACTATATGAACTTCACGTTCTACATCATTATGACGTTGTGTAAGTTGAACACATGCAATGACAAACATATGCACATGGATAAATGTGTGGTGTTTACTACAGTGGTAATACTCCTCTGAAATGATGCTAAGTTTTCTTCTCCTTTGGTTTAAACTTTTTTTTTTTTTAACTTAGATTATTTTACTGTTGCTACCTTATTGTTAGTCTTCAATCCAGCCTGAAAACCTCAAGGAAGTCTTGCATATTTCCTACGTTAAGTAAAGTATACAGGTTTCTTNCAAAGTTTAGCTGGGGCAGAAACTTGTACCTGGATGTCTGAATCTGGCTCCATCTTCGACTTTTCTGAAGATATATGCATCAACATTCTTCTAGGCATATTTCAACCTCTAGCATTGGATTAGAGGCTAATTTCCTCCAAGGAAAAAAAAAAAATCATTTTTTGATTGCCTTTGCCTATGACAGGGTTTCTTATAATTTTTCTCTGATAGT
>VYZV01012005.1:50607-86273 GCA_013401275.1 Pandion haliaetus | reverse complement strand
TCTATGATAGATTTGTTGCTGCCCACTGGCAGGAATAGAGGGAGGGGGCCATGAGTCTGCTGTAGTAAGGAAATTCTTTTATCCTGTGATATATTTCTTGAAAAGGAACTGTAGGTTTGGTTTATACATAGCCTGACACATCATATTCAATCAACTAATAACCAGTATAGACTGCAACAGAAAGAACACTGATATTGTGGATAAAGATATGCATGTATTTAGATATCTTTTATTTCTTCTTTGCATTCACATTTAGAGATAACTGACTGTAAGGATCTTTCTTCCATTAATGTGTTGCCAGCACTGTGCTGAAGGGCCAGCTCTTAAAACCCTGCCACTAGCCCTGGGAGGAGATGGGAGCAATTTGGATTTCCATGTTCCTGAATATGAATAAATCACCCTGTTAACTCCTTTCTGCTAGAGTGACTTCTCACTGGGACTCATAAGCATACTTCACAAGAACAAGGTTGTTTGTTTTTTTTTTCTTTGGAGAGAGCAGGCTGCTCTCTGCAGGGCATTGACTCTTCATCCCAGCTCCAAATAACGTAAGGACCACAATGAGACATACACACTAGGCACAGGCCAAAATTTTCATAGCTAGATGCTGAAAGGTAACTACTGAGATCCTAAGGATCTCCCACTCCCCCAATAACAAATCCCAAACCCCTACACCCAAAGTATTTTAGTATAAAACCCTACCAGTAAAATTCAGATCCTTGATGCACATGGCACTAGATTGCCACAGCTATCTGAGGCTGCACCCAGTTTTGCAGTGGGGTATTGCAGACACTCGTCTTGGAGGAAGAAATCCATTCCCACGTTAAGCTGATGCCTAAAATCTCAGTAAAGAACCTGGTTTTACATGACAGGAGCGTAACGACACAAACCCGCATACAAACAGATACTATCAC
This sequence comes from Pandion haliaetus, assembly GCA_013401275.1. Taxonomy (NCBI): domain Eukaryota; kingdom Metazoa; phylum Chordata; class Aves; order Accipitriformes; family Pandionidae; genus Pandion; species Pandion haliaetus. Next base: position 85,362 of record VYZV01012005.1, on the reverse strand, counting down.
CGATATAAGGCAGGAGAGAGACAGATTTGGGCTTGAGGTCTAAAAGTTAATACAGAATTAGAGAATTTGATTAATGATCTTAAATTACAGTAAATGATGACAGTTTTGAGAAAACCAGATTTTGCTGAATATGCTTTTCAGCCTAAGAAATTAAGCCACGAGTTGAAAGTAGAACACTGAATATATATAAATGATGAGAACTGGGAATACAAAAAAGTGAAAGATACATTAGTGTGTTACATAAAACATGAACAAATGGTTAGCAACATTTTACCGTTAAAAAGAGAAATCTTGTTTAGCCTGTACAGGACATCTATGTCGCTCCCTCTTGATTTTGAAATTTACAGCATGTATGGTCACTGAATGTATGCATTTATTACACACATGTACACATGCATCCACATTTATCACACCCCTCCACCCCCCCAATTCAATATGGTGGAGAGGCATAAAAAAGAACATATCAGACTGGGAAAAGACATAAACACTGACATTTTGGGCTTTTTAAAATCCCTGGGTGACTTTAGTGTGACCATGCTTTTAACCGATGGCTTTATTAGTGATAGCTTGGAGGAGTCTGCATATCTTAAAGTATTCATATAACATAGAGATATCTGACACTGAAGCTAAGAAAACCTTATGCTCGTGTCTGAATGGGACTCTCTCACACCTAAACCAAGAATGACTATATGAACTTCACGTTCTACATCATTATGACGTTGTGTAAGTTGAACACATGCAATGACAAACATATGCACATGGATAAATGTGTGGTGTTTACTACAGTGGTAATACTCCTCTGAAATGATGCTAAGTTTTCTTCTCCTTTGGTTTAAACTTTTTTTTTTTTTAACTTAGATTATTTTACTGTTGCTACCTTATTGTTAGTCTTCAATCCAGCCTGAAAACCTCAAGGAAGTCTTGCATATTTCCTACGTTAAGTAAAGTATACAGGTTTCTTCCAATCTAATGCCTTGATTTTGACTGCTTCATAAATAAATAAAAAATTGCCTTTAATACTTTAGCAGTCGTTAAAGCAGTGAAAGAGTTAAAAGAAAGTTAAAGGACATACAAAGATTGAATTAAAGCATTTCTCAGCATTTTGAGGACAAAGTTTGACCATTACAAGGAATAAATCAATTTGTAGTCACTGTGGACAGCTAGCTGAGACTGAAGCTGAAACTGTTCCATTGGGAAATGTGCTAAAAGATAAAAGGAGTCATATTCTTTATTTTGTGTGAAGAAACATAGAAGGGGTTTTTTTAGAGACCAGGAGATATGCAAACCTTTTCCAGGAAAATGAGAAGGGAGACGATCAGGTATACTCTAGTTCTAACTTTTCCCAATTAATATTCTAAAAACATTTCATATTTTTTAGAATTTAAAGTGAAACTTGTACATCAATTACGAAAATTCAATTACTTAGAAATTGAACAAAGTTTGATATACATTGCTCTTCTGTATTTTACTCTTAAAGGAATGGTGGATTCCTAATCAAGAGTCCCAGATCCATGAACATCTAGGTGTACAGGTATTTCCCATTCACAGCTGTCCTCCTGCTAACTCCTTTGAAGGTGTGATCCAGATTAGATTCAGAGTTCATACAATAAAATTAATTTGAGATAAAATACACCCATATTCATCTACTGCTCTAATGACTCAAGAAACAAGGTCCCTTTGTGGAAAGATATCTCTGAATGTTCTTGAGGACCTTAAGTCCTTAGAAACCCCCTGGGGCTTGTTCCTTTAGGCCGTGTTTCACAGTGTCTTTAGGCACGCAGAGAAATTAAGCTGAGCTTGCATGGGTTTGCCTCGGTGCCTGGGCAATTGGGGACAACCTCTATTTTTTTCCAAGCTCTACCTTCTAGACCTAGAATGCCTTCAGGAACATATGTTGTCTGCAAGTGTACCTGTTCCTTTTTCTACAGTACAGAGTTATGATTATGAATATCCTGCTCTATAGCCGCCTTCTGTCTTGGTCCCTGACTTTCATGTACGGCTTTTGAAAACCTTCAAACCAACTATCATCCAGTTTAGGTACCAAAATGACTTTTAAGCTTCTGATTGTTAAGTCTTTTTGAGAATAGGATTTTCATTCTTCAGATAAAATACTAAAATATTGCCCTTGATATACTACATTTTTTTTCTTCCTCAGTTGTAATGTAATATTTGAGGTGTAACTCACCACCAGGATCCCTGTTGTGCTTTGGGAATTGCTTGCATACCTGAGGCTGCTCTCTGTCCCTTCTTTGTCATGGCCAGATCCAGCCCTAGAAGCCAGGGTTGCAACTGGCAAGGTCCAGGTCTTTAATAACTATAAATTGTTTTGTTCCCAACTAATTTATTGGAGCAAAAAGCAGCTCAAAGGACACGAAGTTACCATGGAAGACCCCAGGAATATGGCTGTGATCATGCCCAGTGGTTCTGATGCTCTGAAGAGTCTCCATGTTTTTCCATCTGCCACAGAACAAAAAGGAAAAAAAAAAAGAAAATACTCTTCAGTTGTAAAGTCAGCACAGGAATCTGAAGTCCCCTCTTGTGCTACTAGTGGAAATGACAGGCTAACCTAACCTCCAAGGATGGAGCTACACACTCTTGGACACCCTCCTCACTACACCAGTGTGGGGTTTTAATTTGGAACATGGTACTCAGCCAATGAATTATTTATTTATTTATTATGAATAACTTATTTATTACTTATTAATAAATGAATAAGTAGCACCATGAGATTCTGAAGAACATCTCATGGTGCTACTGGAACCAAGACAAAAATGAATTTCATTAACTGCTGTGGAAATTATCCATGTGCTTCTGCTTGTTATCCTCATTTCTTCTCAGGCCAACATACGCATCCTGGTACTAAGTATCTCCTTCCCAGCATGAGCTCTGGTTTGCAGAAAGCTGCTCAGGGTTTCACCTCTGCCACTGCTCAACAAATGTGGTGGGACAGTTTGTCCTTCAAGACCTTGCTTCAGTCCTTGGCCTTCAGTGCCAGCTCTTGGTTATAGTTTATAGCAAGTTCCCAAAGTGTCACTTGCAAGAGTGTCGTGAAAAAGGTTTGTAAATCTGTTGAGTGGTTTATAACAAGATTGGAAATTTTCCTTTTTCTCTCTCATGTTTTCACATTTCCTTTTTAATCACCAAGAATCCCTAAACAATAGCCAATATTCCACATTGTTCTCAGAGTCATTTACTGTCCTTATTAAAATTTTGTCACATAAATGAAGAGTTTAATCCCCCATAATCATATAGCAAGCTACTCCATCTCCTCAACCTTTAGAGTGTTCTGTGATTGGATTCACCTGCAGTTGTTGTTCTCCCCTTGTGCAGCCTCAGCAGCCTGCAAGGAAGGGGAATGGCCAGTCGCTGGAAATACAGCATTTGAAAAGGTTAGTGTGGTTAGGCAGGCTGGGGTTTTGTTCTGCCCACTTGCTAAATCAGGCACAAAGATTTTTTTTTTTTTTCTGTTCTTTTATCACCATGAATCAAACTTGAAAAAGACCACACTCAGGAACAACACAAATCAGTTTGTGTGGTTCTGACTGTAACAAGAGAGAGAAATAGTGAGAGGTGCCTTTTTTTTCCCCTCTGCTTTATATTTCAGGTGTGTGTATGCTGCTAATTGAAACCTGTCTCCTGAGCTCCAGCTGGTGGTGTTACAAATGAGAGGAGAGCTCCTTCAGCATGTTTGAATTTGACAAGGTTTAACCTACCTCAGACACTAGATGAATTCTTTTATAGCACACGATCCATGGGAACACTTAAAAATGAATTTCCACATGCCGGAACGCTCTTCCAGTGTATTGAAAGGGAACGACTAAGGCACTGATGAAAGCACTCTGGAAAGCGCCGGGCTCTCCCACCACCCCAGCCTCGGAGCCCTGCAGAGGAGAGCTGCTTGGCTGCTAAAGCAAATGGGTATGAGACTCTTGTGTTTTATCAAACAAGAAGACGTACCAACCATCCTTTAAAATGTAGCTAATGAACCTGGGTGATTTAAGCTTGGCTGTATCTCTCTGCCCCCGTCAGCTGAAGGAAGGGTAGGCAGCTACTTTCTGAAGTGGGCAGGGCTGGGGAGATGCTCTGGGTGAGATGAGGGACCGCTCTCCTCCCCACTGACTGAGCTTTGCTTGTCTCCTGGGGATATGTCCTGGCGCTCCTTTGAGAACATTTGGCGATTCCTACGTACTTACAAGTATACTTGCATACTTACAAGCTAGTGACTAAAGGCTCCTTTAAATAACGGTGCATGGAAACAATTAATTTGTTTTATATGTGTGTATATATATATATATTTTACAGTTGTGATATATAGGTTGTCTGCTTCTCTCGGATATAGAGCATAAGATCTGTTTCAAGCCTGATGCAGAGACAGTTTTCATGGTAAATCGTAGTACTCTGTGTTAGGGGACTATATATACCGTTAAACTGATGTCCTCTGGATTCCTGTCTAAACACTGGCAGCACAAAACATCAAAGTTATACCCCAAGCAAATGTCTGGTTACCATTTCTAAAAACACATGGAAACATTCTGACTTCAGTTCCACAAGTATTTCCCTCCTGATATGTACATGGAGTATATTAGTAACTGTCTGGGAGTAAAACTCCAAATATTTATACATAGCCTAAAGCCCAGTAGTCACATTTGGTGAAATCATTTGCTTAACTGTGTGCTGGTTGTGGTTGCCTATGTAATTGGGAGAGAGGGTAAAATACTTAAGTGCTTCTAATGAGCTTTGTGTCAAAGTTATTTTATAATAAATTTGTCTTAAACATTGTGCTATGTGCTGTTACGGACCAGGCTAGAGTCCCTTTTTAGAGCACAGCCCTAATTTCATCACAGATGAGGAAATATCTCTGATGCATATCCCTCCAAGAGGAGATATTTTTCTCGGCTAATTGGACAAACAATGATATTTTGAAAAATTAAAGGGTTTGAACATTCCCAAAATATTCCTAGTATATTTTTGCTTCCTCCAAACTCAATTGCAGCTTGACCTAAAAAGCGCTTAACTTGCTGTGTTGCGATGTCATTTCTTTGGGCACGTTTAGTGCAGGTGAATTTGGAGTTCTTTGGACAGCTGATTCCAGCATGCCTTGTCAATGCTCAAGGGAGAGATAGTATTTTCTCTTCCCACACCTGTATCAGTTCAATAAATAAAAAAAAAAAACCCAAACCCCAACAACAAACTCCCCCTACATTTCCAGCATGAAAACCATCAATACTCAAAATAGGTGAAATCTGTTCTATTCATGCTCCAAAAGAGAATTTGAGTCCTATTGGGCGCTGCAGTGGTACAAAATGATAACGTTTACATTTATTCTGGGGAAATTTAAGAAATAATCCAGTCAGCCTATTTTTCCAAACATCCTTTAAAAGAATGTGATTTCGTAAATGTAACTCTCTCTTAGCGTAGTACTGTTCAGTGCAAAATGACTCCACTTGGATGGAGTCTTGTGGGTGTCTTAGAAATGTTGCCATTCCAGGGAGTTGTTTACAATTTTTTATCAGGTGGTTTTAATGTCTGGAAGAGGCATGTGGCTCTTATTTTTAGGTTCTGTCCTTTTCTTCCGTTCCCTCCAGCTCCCCCAATGTTGGTGTTTCCTTAGAAACCCTGGCTGTCAGATGGCATCATAAAAACACGAAATGACACCGAGCTGTCATTTGGGGGTGGTGATCGTTGTGCAAACAATGTGTTTTCTACTGCTGGCAAGAATCTTGGGTTTAGTCCTCTTCCTGAAAACAATAATTTCAGTCAAGATTTAGGAAAGGGAGGAGCCCGCCTCTGCTTCCCTTTGCATACCGTTAAGAAGGAATATTGCTTTGAGGAAGAGATCATTGCTATGCAGAGATATAAACTTTTTAAGTCCTGGGTTGTGCTCCTGAAGCTGGATAGATTTGTTGTCATGAAAGCTGTGTACTAGGGTTGCATAACTCTTTTGAGGTGTTTATGTACAATCTCTCCCAAGGGTGATGTTTTATCAAACCTTATTACAAAAAACCCTCTCCTCTCGGCAAGCTATCAAATTCTCAGTGAGTGATTAAAATTCAGTATTGTTCCTGGTCAAGGATAAGCCGAGGCTGTCTTTCATATTAATGTAAGCAAGCTATAGTACCTAGAAATTTCCAGAAGATTTTTATATGAGCCATAGGTATCCTGTGCTGTGGTCACCTGTAGGCTCCTGCATTAGGATGGGTTGGAAGGATTTTTGTTCTTGTTTTGTTCAGATTTTTTTACTTCTTCTCCGCACTGCTCATTTGGAGGTGCCTTGATTTACCCCTTTGCCTGTCTCCTTTCCCCTCTGTGTCCCCCCAAACCCCCTCTTCTCCATTACACCTGGCTTCCTTGACTCCTTCATCAGTGGAGCTTCTCTAACTGGGCTGGGAAAACGAATTAAGCTTCATTACTGAAATGTGTCACTACTCCTAATTGCATTAAAGACAATGAATGCTAGCTGGGTTTTGTGGCGGTTACCTGTTAAGAATCCAAAGCTGGCTTCTTCACTATGTTGGAGGTGAGGGAAAGAAGTGAGAAGAGGAGGTTCCGGGCAGAGTATTTTCCACCAGAGACAGACAGCCTCTCTGCTGTCTTCCACCACCTCTTCCAGAATGGGTGAAGTCTGGTGTAGCAGCTGCAGCCTCCATACTCACAACCTCTCCCCTTGCACCTACCAGCAGATGGGAGAATGCTGGGACAGTCAGAGCAAGAGCAAGTCCTGGACGACGTCTTGGTGAAGTCGGGCATCTCGCCGGCTCGTGGCAGTCCCCTGAGCTCACGTGGCTCCCCTGTGCTCTCAGCTGGGCTCCGTGGGGATTTTGCCCCAGACTTTGAGGTGTGAAGGTGGAGCCTGTTTTGTTTGTCTGCAAATACGTAAACTGCTGCCATCCCTTGTGTTTAAGGATTATCATCCATGAGATGAGCCAAGGTAAAATCCATGGGAGTGGCAGCACTGTTGCTCTACGGGAGGGTTTATTTTGGTGGGATGTGCCCAGGGAACGCGGGACAAGTGTTGGAGCTCCCATCTAGCTGGGTTTAACCCCAGTGAGCAGCTAATACATGGTTTACAGGACACACAGGGTGCGATTTACAGTACAATGACGGACTAACCACTCAGGAAGGATTTGCACATGGCAATAGTTTCTTTTCTGGGTGAGGGCTAGCCGTGCTGCTGCTTCGCTGCCCTGAGCCTGTGGCTTGCCGAGCATCAATCCGGGTGACGGGGCAGAACGGGGCGGCCACCGCCGCCTGCACAGATTTATGGATGCAGATAAGGTGTGTGGTCTTGCCTTCAAACAGACCAGGCGTGTGTAAGGACACGCCAGGTGACCTGTGACTGAAGGAGGGAGCACCTATCTGTTTACATTTTCTGGAAGTCTTGGAGCATTGATCTGTAAACTCTCTATCAAGTGTTGCCTGACAGCATCTAGGAAGGATGTTCTGCAACAGCTATAAGTATTCCCAGGCAACCTTTGCCTTTACAGGAAGAGATGTGTTTTCTGGGGTTCTTGCATTGGTTTGCTAGAGACTTGTTTGCTTAGATAAAACTTCCTATAGCTGGTCTAGACTTGCTTATTTCTCAGGTTTTACTCCTTTTCAATTCGGCCACTTTGCCCCTCGGACTCTATCCATTCAATTTTCTCCACAGTGGCACTAGGCTACTTTCACAGCATTTAATATATACACCCTGACTTGTCCTTATTACCATATAACTTGTGTGTAACCTCAGCTACAGCGTCTTGATCACTGCTCTGTAAAAGTGCCTCATAAGCCAGACTGATATAACTGCAGGCTTCTCCTGATACTTTTTTTATTTATTTTTTTTTTTTCCCTGAGTGCTCACCAAGATGAGCTGTTGCATTCAAATCAAAACCCATAACTCCTGCTCTGTCAGCTGAGTTGTACGTAGGGAAATTGTTAGCAAGTGGCAGTGATTACTCTGTTTTGGTACAGGTCTTTCCTATTCTTTTGCTGTTGATCTGTGAATGTCACTTAGAATCTTAAATAGACATTAGAAAATTCCTTCCTCTATTTTTCTGCTGCTGTTTATACTCAATTTTTTAAAGGTTTATATCTGTATCTGTAAGGTACTTTCTCTCTTTCTGGAGATATATGTGCCATTGACAGTGTATACGTTATACATTTTATTCATTTGTGTATTATAATAGCCCATAAAGGGTTGGATTAATGAGCAGGTTTTTCCAGATTCAAAGTCTAAATGAGCCCTCCATGCCACCAAGCTGATGCATGAGATTTCCTTGAGAGAATAAAATCTCACTGGAAATCATAGCACTGAATAAACCTGGAAATTCCATTGCTCCACAAGCGGGAGATGCTGCTGTGGATCTGTAGGACAGTGCTCAGGGAAAAAAGCACTTCATCACAGCCTGTAGTAGCTGCAAATGTGAGTATGCATGAGAAGGCGTGAGAATGTGTGAAATGAAAATCAGGGAAACTGAGTCATGAGACATGTAATTAAAAGGGGATGAACTAAGTGTGTGCAACATCTTTCTACCCTCTTGCCTCAGCAAGGAAGAGGGTAGTGCGGAGGTTTTCTTATTCATGCAAATGTAAGCCAATGACATTACTTGCATGTAAGTGTGAGTGAGGATTTAACAACGTACCCTTACGTGATGTAATGATGTAGCCTAGCCCATAGGGATTTCAAAATAAATTCACTAACAGAAGTAATTATTTAATACCTACATATACATAAAAAAAAAAATACCAGCAAACCCCATATATCCAAATCTATATAACGATTGCACAAGTGTTGAAAGAAAAAAAAAAAAATACCCTGCCTTCGAAACAGAGGAATTGCCATACTGGAGCAGGCTGGAAATGCCCTGATTTTAACCTCTGTTTCTGACAGTTGTTCCTTAGGAAGGTGCAAGAAACACATCATGGACAACTGGGGAATGATTTTCCCACAGGGAAATGTTTTTTTTCCTTACTCCATCAGTTAGCAGCTGACCTCTGGTCTGAAGCACGAGGCTTTGTATCTTTGATACAATTATTTTTATTCTAGGTAATGCAAAAATCTCAGACCTTCCAAAAACCTAAGAAAACAGATACACCTTGCAATGTTCCTGCAGTGCAAAAAGGAAAGGAAAACATATTTCTTTCTCTTAAGTTCTTCCACTAGAGAAAATTCAGATCAGAAAGAATCAGAGAAAAACACCTGAGGAAAGGTCACTCTACTGAGCTGCTTTGAAACTCAGATAAAAGAACAATGATAATCCCATTGTAGAGTAGCGTTAGATACTTTAATTCAATCCTATAAAACAGAGTCTCTCCAGGGGACTTCTCAGTCACAGACCACACAAAGACTTGCTTGCCCACACAAAGTTTTTGTGCTGGAAGAGGAGATGCTGGTGGCACCTCGAGCCGCCTGCGTTGGGCAGCCAATGCCGACCTGTCAGCATGGGGAAAGGGGATGTGATGGTTTTCTTGGGTGATGACGGGGGGACATTGCGTGAACATGGTGATCCTGAGGAAGAACTGTTCTGTTCCGGAAACGTGGTACAAAGTCTTATCTAAAGTGCAGCTTTTGTAGACTTAAGATTATTATTATTTTTTTTTAAAGAAGCAACATAATGAAAGGTCTCATCATAAACTCTTGGCTGTGTGGCCCATCCTGTTGGGGTGCTAATTTGGACAGTGATGCTCCGCCAGCCCCGTTGCGGGTGGGAAGGGGCACTCAGCTCCTACTGCTGCTGGTTGAACACTGCAAGGCCAAGTGAGAATTTTTATTTTCCATTTCGTTAGTTAAATTCTGCACTCTCTTCAATTACAAACCTCAATTATTTTAAGAACCACAGCCTCAGTGCCTGCAGCACAAAATCTATGCCAGTGTTACTAGGTCAAATCTGATGTCCTCTATTTATGTTTATTTTATAACTGAGCAATAAGGGTCAATTTTGGTCTGTAACAAAGTTCATTTTTCTGTGAGTAGACGTTGATGGAATAAGATATAAAGGGCTATAAAGTTATCACTTTGAAAATGTCTCTCGTAGTGCAAATATTATGAATTCTTTCTTTCTTTCTTTCTTTCTTTCAAACTTGAATTAGAAAACAGTGAGTGCAGCTATCTTTGGTTCTCTTGTCTGACATGGCTTTGCCAGTCTGTAAATTTTCTTTCAAATTAGTAGACCGAGTTTTCTTATCAACCCTTAGCCAGTTGCAATTACTGTCACTCCTTTCAGCTGAGTTAATAGGTTTGTGCCAACTAAACAGAAATTTTTGTCATAGACTGGAATTTTACTGAGTGCCCTGAAGTCACTGATATTGTTTTAAACATAAGAGCTGTTTTAGAAGTGGAGATGGCAGGCACAGCCAAACTTTGTTCTTTGACTTCACAAATTGCACTGGACAATTCAACAAAAGCTGAGTGCATAAAGGATTATTTTTTCCCTCATTTTTGTGACGGATTATATTTTTTGAGAATAACGATTTAAAGTAGAATAAACACAAGGCAATATGTACGAGACAGAGCTCTTGAAAAATGTGCGGTTCAAATATATAGTCTGTTGGGAATCAATGTGATGCCATCTAAAATGCCATTGAATGTGTTACCTATTCACATATATACAGTACAAAATATAAAGTTTTGATAATTAAGAAATATATAGAACTAAGAAGAAGACACATACAGACCCCAGGACACCTAGGCTTCCTTGCCATGTTTTCTTACTAATACTTGTGGGAAAGGATCATGCATGGGAAAGACTGCTGTATAGAGATAGATGTAGGTATGTTGCTCTGAAAAGAAAGATGGTTTCAGTTCTGCTCTGATGGCTGTATCTGCTTCCACTAAGGATACTTCACATCTGTTGCTGGTGCTTCCAGCCAGTAAATAGTTTGGCATTTACCCACCTTGGGGCTTTTGAGATCATAGGCAAGCGATATGTAGCACGGCAGCCGCATGTGGGGTGCTCAGCAGCTGTGTAGCCTGTTACAATTTTAGAGGGTGTCTCTCATTAAGATGGCTGAGCCAGCTCTTGTCCATTACATGGGAATTAAAGCCCTTCCTGTAGAAGGTAAGGGTTTTACAAAGTGCTGCCTTGGAAAAAGAAGAAGTTTGCCTTGTTTGTCTTGTTTAAGAGCAGCACCCTTGTCATGGGGCTGTGGTGCAGAAGAAGTAGTAGTGGCTCCTCTTCCTCCTTTCTGGTCTTCTGTATTCAGTTGTGGGAGGGGAGAGTTGGCAGAGGACATTTTCAGCTGAACATATATTTATATATAACATGGAGGGGGGGGAGTAGCTGTTTTTTCACAGGGTTTTCCATACTGCTTGCTCAAAATGAGCTAAAGCAGCAGCGAGACCTCTTGCGCCCAGTTGCAGCAGCCTGTGACGGTGGGTCACAGCAGGGTGGGGGAACAGCCCTAAGACCACCTGCCCATCATGTCCTGCCTCTGGCAGTGGCCAGGAACAGATGCCCAGGGCCAGACTAGAAGAACTGGGCAAACATTGAGAGATAATTCCTCTGGATATCTTCTCCTGGCTTCCAGTAATCTGCTGTTTAAGGGCTTACTGACCTGGAAGTGACAGCTACATCACTGCATTTAATAGCTCTCGGTGGACCTTCCCGCTGCAAAACTTGCCTCATTATGCCCTTGCATGATGGGATGCAATGACTTGAACAAGCAGTCCTGTATCAGAAATTTCTTCATTTTTAATGCTGGGTTATGCCACCTGAAAAGCATTCTTCTAATATCATTTAAAATGTTTTACATATATATGTACTTGTGCAGGTGGTCATGCATGAAAACCCAGCCTCACAACCACCCTGAAGTTAAAAGTCGTTCTAGTGTTACCAGTGTGGATCCATAAATTAAAATACTCAACAAAATACTTTGGTCCTGGTGTCCAAAGCTGTGTCTGAAAGGTGTTCATGACCACAATGCAAAGCACTGGATGAGTTCCCTTAGTCAGCGTTTCTGTTATGGGCCAGTATTGGCATTTTCACCAAAGAGAGGAAAGGGTTAACATTTTAAAGGCCAATGGAGATTCCCCCCCCCAATAAATTTATATGCTTTCTCTCTCTTACCGCATATGAATCAAACGTAGATATAAAACATCTCTTTCTTCTGAAAAGAAAAAAAGAATAGTTACTGTGAGGGAGGAGCTTAAAAATGGGAAGGGGGTCCTTCGGCAGGAATGAGGTACAGCAGATAGTATTTTGACATTGCTGTGTTCTCCACAGGTGTTTTTACGCATAGGTGCCTATAGAATCTCCTATAGGTTTTGTTGCCATAATCACAGATCTAAGAGAAAATACTGCTTTTCTCCCACACGTTAAGCTCTGGCTTTGTTCTCCGGTTTGTATGGAAGAGCAATGAGTTGATCTCAGCTGTGCTGGACTTTGAGGCAAAGTGTGTTGAAAACCTGAACCCAGAAGTGACTCCAGGTTGTGTAAGTTGGCTTGCATATATTAAGCAACATATAGTTGTTGTGTGGCTTGTCCTGGGAAGCCAACCGCTTTTATGCACGCTAAATCTTAAGGCAAAGCCTCATTATCTGTTCAAAGAAAGTTAATCAATATACTGATTTGACAAAATTGAGGCAACGTTGCAGTCAGACCTACTAACTCCTTATTACCAGCGTCTTTCTAAATAGGTGGTGTGCTACCAGGGCTCTTAACCTCCAAAGTATAAAGGGCAATAGTTACTATAAAAAAAGATGGTCCAAACTGCTAAAAATATGTTGTTCTGGGGGTTTAAGTCACATTCATGCTTCCAACAGAGAAATTAATTTGGTTATCACTGACAGAGCCTTTGCTTCCTGTGGATGTATCTACAGAACTGTATCTTCAGGGGACAATTAAAACGTACAGTGCTGAGAATAAGGGAGTATGGACGTTGTAAAATAATAACAAATAACAGATTGTGCCCAAAATGTTCTTTTCATTACTTCTCTTCAGATCTCTTTCCTGGCTTGTCTCTTTATTTGTGTTTGTTTTGCATCAGCAGGATGCAGTCTCTTCCTGAATATATTTCCCCAAGTAACCTCACTAGAAATAACCCACATTTGATCATACAGAACCTGTTTTCATGGGAACCAAAATCCAACTGAGTGAAGAACCTTAGATCCAAAGTATATATATATTTTGAAACAAATAAACTAAAAACCACCTCCCCCTCCCCCCCAGTATAATAAACCCAACCCTCAGGAATAAAAGTTTCTGCTGATATTCTATTTCTACCCCTTCTCTCTTCCTTTACTCTTGGTTGCTTCTAAATGCAAAGTAAACAGCAATACTGCTTAAATAAATTCTGAATCAGGCTCCCGCTGTTCCTGTATAACCATCAAGGATATCTGTTTCAAAAATTTCGCAGGGTCGTTCCAGCTTTCTAGCAAGGAAATGTCACTAAACCCTACCAGGTTAATAGGGAAGATATTCTGCAGCGAGGGGATGAAAGTTCTGACCCAGCTATGTCTGTGTAGCTGCAGGCAAGCCCATGCCTCTCAGAGCCTAGGTACATCAGGATAACAATGAGGCACCTCCAAATTGCTTTGAGATCCACCAAAAACTACTGTATCATCCAAGTTCTGCTGGTCTATTATAGGCCTTTGACTGACTTACAAGATATGTATACAAGACTGATTTAACTGAAGTGCTTAAATAACATCCTCTTCCTCTTCATATCCGTACATAATTTAGAGGCTACCTAAACCCCATGGTGATTAAGAATAAAACACGGAAGAAAATGTCTTTGGAAACCTGAGAGGCATGGGCAGTCACAGGACACTGGAGCCTACAGAAGGGAGCTCTCAGGCCCTGGAGAAGGGTTTCCATCTCCCTCTGCCGCTGCAACTCTTTAAAAGCCCTATTCTGTCATCTTTTGCTTTTAAGACAGACCTTGGGTGAACAATTATTAGGGGAAAAAAGAAAGTCTCTCTAACTTGAGGCACAAGATTTGTACCCTTGTGTGTTCCTTTATATCTGTCTCACTTAAAACCTGCATGATTTCCCTTCTGGAGCTTTCTGCAGTCCCAAAGACCACTTTCTGTGCAAGTCTTCACCCACCACCTCAGCCGAATGAATTCCCAGGGTTTGTCACACACAAACATCAACCACTTGGTTGTTCAGGTTGCTTGTCAGAACTCGGTGCCGGCAGTTCCTCAGCACTGGGTGGTTGTCCCTGAAATGTTGTGGTGGCTGTAGGGGCTGTTAATTTTTTTATTTTTCTGTTGTTTGCATTTATAGGTACAAAACCTTGGGTTTGTACTGGGTTTTCTTCCGGGTTTTTATTGCCAAAATACAATGTCAGCGGCTATGTAAAATAAAGCTGATTGAGGCTAGTAAAGTAGACTTGGCTTGCTAGTGACTGCCTTTTAACAGGAATATTCAACATGCAGATGGGCTTAGAGAGAGGTTACCTAAGTTCAAGTGAGAATTTAAATGTAGATTCCTAGATTTTTAAGGCCAGATGGCACACTACGATCATCTTGTCTGATCTCCTGAGTAACATGGGCCATAGCATTGCACCCATTGATTCCCACGTCAAGCACAATGTAACAGAAACATGTTTCCTGCGGATGTTTTATTTCTCCTCTGTTGGGCCAAAATTTGAATTGACCTCACATCAGCATCAAAATTAGTGCTGTTAGTAACCCAGATTACTGTAGTGTTAAAGGGGAATGCTTTAAAAGAGTCCACTGGAATCTTGCTGGCTTAGTTGCAATTCTTTTGTTGATAAGCTAGATGAAGCTCTACAGGGTTTTTTAGTAGTATTTAATAAAAACTCCAGAGGGAAGGTCTGACAACCTTGCTCCGTGATGTATTGGCATGTCAGAACAGCATATGGTGAGAGGAGGAAAAAGACAAGAGAGAAACCCAAACCAGAGCTTTTTAGAAACATCCTGAAAATTGGGTTGGTGACTAAACAAAGATTTCTTGCTACCAAAAGTACAGCAACAACAACAAAAAACTTGGCCTGAAAATGATTTCCTCTTCTCGCAGAAAATCATCTTTTGCTTGTTCACTTTAGGAGCTTTTAATGGATATTGTTAAGTTTTCCAGCAGGATTTCTCGCTTTCCTGGAGAAACAATGAATCTGTGAAACTCTTCCAAAAAGCAAACCCATTTTTGATGAGCCCTAGCCAAATCCTAACGTTGCTGTGTCAGCCAGCCAGTACAAATGTTTCACAAAGTACTGTGAGCCCAGCTCCCTGGTCTTTGTTCACCCGAAACGGCTTTTGTTCTTTTGAATAGTCTTATTTGGTCTGACAGGAGCTAGGCACGTGAATAAAACATTATGCAACATGAATAATGATTGCAGAATTAGATGTTATGCGTGTAGCTGGTTTTAAGTAGGGATAAAAAAAAAAGTGCAAGTATTGTTAATGTTAATTTTTCAGCATTAGCTGAAGTGAGTTATATTGGATCTGGCTCAGACCTGGGAATTGCAGCCTTTCAAGTATTCCTGCTTGAGATCAGGGTGTTTCACCACTGCTCCAGGGGCTATTGAAATGAGCAACTGTGGGGTGGCTAATGATAAGGGAGAGTGATTGGGCAGGGAGTAGAGGATGAATATTAGCAGGAGAATGGATGCTACAGTTGTTAAAATGCCTTTTGGAGGCTCAGCCTTCAATGCCTTTCCTCGTTCCTCCTCTCTGCGGTGAGAGCTTATGACCGTATGGCAAAAGACGGTGTGGGAGGTGGTAATGTAACCCAGCCTGCTGTGCCGCAGCTTCTTGCAACTTCGGCTTCGGAGTGTATAAAACAAATCCTGTTCTAGTCACGCATCCTATCTGAGCGTCTTTCATATATACACAATAGTTGATTGTAGGCTGCCTTCATTTTTGCACGGCTTTCAGAGAACAAGTGCTAAAAGCAATAAACAAACAAACCACCCCCACACACCACCCCAAACTAAACCAATCCTCAAGCTTATAAAATATGGAAGACTTAGTCTGGGACAGTCTGGGAAGGGATAGTCTGTCAGTGAAGATCTCCAGAGACAAAAAACAAGACTTATATGACTGTGGCCAGAAATACCTCAGTATTCCTCACCTGCTTCCTGGTCAAAATGAATTTAATTTGCAATCCACTGAATAATCTGCATAGCCTATAAGTGGTCTGTGAGCAGAAAGTACATGCCATAGGAGGTAGGAAGAAAATCTTTTGGTGTTAGTCCACAGTATTTACAACTCCTGACAGGATGCCTTTTAGAAATGAAGGTTTCAACATGGCTTAGCACACGCACGCTGTAATTTGTCTGTCATTTCTCTGAAAGTTCATTGGCATTGTCAAGTCGTGTTTAACTCAGTAGGAAAATATGGATTTCATCCTTGGTGATTTCATGAAGCATTTTGATAGCCTTAAGGTTTCCTGCTAAAACTCTAACCTTCAATCTCCTCCCCACCTCCTCCTGAATTACCTACCGTACTTCTTCATACGATTGTATTATAGAAATGATCCAAAATGATTCATGAATGATTCTTTCAACCCGTGATTGTTGCTTAAAAGAATGAAATAGCTGGTTGTGCTGGAATACCTGCATACCTAGACCCTCTCTGAATACTTGTGTGAGTAGGCGCCCCTGATGTTACAGCCAAATCATGGGCCCTGACAAAAATCAGCTGTTGTGTTGATACAAGATGGCACACGGCAAGCATAACAGAGAGCACTACCTGCTGTGTTGGGACATGTCAAGGGCAGTATGACAGCAGTATTTTGGCACTCTTCTTCCCTCTTTTCACTTTCATGGAAGAGTAGGAAACTATCTTTGCAGTATCGTACCTTTTGGGCTCGGTCCAATACCCATAGACAGAAAAATCTCAATCTCACGTGAATGCGCCAGGGCCAGCGGCAAATCCGCTTTTACGCAGCTGTTGTTACAGACTTCAGATCGACTCCAATAAACCTTGTGTATCTGGAGAACATTTAGTTTCCAATGCTCAACTGTTCAGTTAAACATGTTTACAGACTTCATTAACAGAAATCAAAGCTGACAGATTAAAAGGAATTTCATTAATTTAGGAGGTGTGCTCCAAGCTGAAAAATTGCTTAGTGCTGATCCCCCAAAGTTCAAACCTGAGTTATGCATAGCACTGCCTGTGTGGTCTTTGGATGAATAAACATTCCATTGCCATGTCAAAATAAGAATGCTTATATCAAAATGTTCTTTATTATTTATTTTTCACTTTTCTACTATTTCAGGGTTTTTTTGAAATCTGATTTCACATACACACACGCCATTTTTATGAAGAAGTTCAGAGTAGTATAATTTTACCTGATAAAATCAAAAGGCAATTTTTATAGACAAAAATCTGTGCCATTAAGAGAACATACATTACTTCATGGTACAAGTCAGCACAATTGCAGTAAAATACTGCTTTTAAGACTCCTGTCTCCAGCTGCAGTCAGTGTGCCCGATGCACAGCCATGAAGCACTGCAGAATTAGCTCCACATTCTGTTCCTGCAGAAAGACAGGAGACTTGTGTTCGGTTGGTTACAACCTGAAGACAACTTTTAATCATCAGAATCCAACAGGGTACCATGCTAACATTGTCTTTCAGGCAGAAGCTTGGTTATCAAGTTGGAGGAGGGAGAGATTGTAGATGATCTTTTCTGCTGACTGTACAAAACAGACTGTTTGCTAAACTCCACAAGTAGGTTATTATTATGTAGTTTTGTCCTACTGCTTAGACTAGACAGAGCTGGCTGTGAGATATGGGATATGACAGAGCATATTACTGTTAGCCTTCAATCTTGAGCACTGGTTTCATCTGGAATACGGAGTGCTCTTTAATAACGGAGCCTCGTATTTCAAAATGTACCCACTCCTGCTTTGATGCAGATTTGAGACGATCCCACACTGACATGCTGTCAATGCATCACTGCAGTGGGAGAAGAAAGGTGTGTGTTAATGTGACAGATACGAGGAGAAGCAGGACTCCACATGAAACCATTGTAGGGCAGAACCAGATGCCATAGGTAGAACATTGTAATTGAGTATTTCCTCCTAGACTTCTCCAACACCTCAGCAAAGCATTGCAAGGCTTATCTGGGGGGATGTTTGTTTTCACAATTGGTGTGGTTAAACCGATGTTATCTATTAATAAGAAGATCCGGATACAACACTGTGAAAATATCAATAGATCAAAATTTCTCACTTAATGTGATGTGTGTCAGCATACTGCAGCTCAGTCTCTCTTGAAGAACTAGAGCTCCCTTGATCAGTAGTAAATCATTGAGGAGAACTTGCAAACAGATAGAGAAGAGCATTCACATCTCCACTTCGTCTTTCTACTTTTGCTGCCAGCCCCTTCCAGGATTCAGGAGTGGAAAGACAGTATCCATCCAAGCCAATCATAATAATAATTCTGTAGTCATATTGGTAATACCCCACGTAACTAGCATTTGTTCTTACAGATAGAATAACTCCCTGCAATCCATGTGCAAGTATTTAATTTTACGTAGGCACCTGGATTCTAGTGATGAGTGGTGTAGACTAATCACATTTCAGAAGCGTATTTCCCTCATAATCCCACTTTTTTGTTAGACACAAAATAACATTTCTGCTCATTTTGGATAGATTTTTTCCTTTGCTTTTGTCTGTTTAAATACAAAAAATGTGAACAAGTAGAGGAAAGCCTGTTGACTGAGACAAATTAAATATGTACAGACTAATTCATACACAAGATTTAATTTTTTCCCTACTTCTCTGTAAAGATATGATAATTTTCTTAATCGAAATCTTAAGCTTCGTATTACTATGATCTATTCATGAAAACAAATGCTGGCTTCATTTCACAACTATTATTTAACATATTACATATTACAAAGCCTAATCTGTCAGTTGTTATTGCAAGCTCTCGTTGTTGAGTTTCAGCTATTCAAGGAAATACACATATAATTTAAGTTAATGTCGGTCTCTGCCAATGGAATACATAGACTTAGCTTTCCAACCAGGATTAATCGATTGATCTCATTTTCCCACATATGAAACCTAAGCATACAGCTGAGTATATGCAGAAATGGAGCCTGACAGTCTTATTCTGAAGGTGCATCAGTGTGAGTAGAAACATCTTGTTAAACTGCGGCTCATTGAGATGCTTCACCCAAAAATTTCACCATTCAGGTTGGGGGCTATAGTCTGAAAGAACAAAGCAAGAGTTCAGATTTAAAGCAGGAAAAGCATGTCATTTCTGAAAAGAAACTCAATAGTTTTAACAAGTTGCATTTTTTGGTGTTTTCAATCTACAGATCCTTTTTCTCTCTATATATTTATTGCATATTTTCTTTCTACTCTGCTTGTCACAATAATACTGAAGTTTTGACATACACAAGCTTTGGCAGTATTATTAGCTTAAAAATTTCCTCTCTTCTTCACATTACATTGTATTCAACTCCCAAGATGAGTTCATGGTTATACTATATAGATCTGATCCAATTTATTTCAAGAATAAGATATTGGTTGGAAGAAAGTATATACTGTTATCTCTCTTTAGGAATTATCTAAATGTGTTAAAACTCCAAGCCTAACTATTTTTAAGAGTTAGGCCGATGGAGCTTGATACCTCTATGAAGGAATCATATGAGAAATATGCCCAGAATAACAAGTGACTGGGCTTGATAAGCCAGGAGGTCCAATTTTGTTGATAATTTTTCTTAATTATGTATTTGGGGGCTTTTTACTCTGGGCTACTTGGTTATATTGGTAGTAAAAAATAATCCCCCTGTCATAGCTTTGATATACCCCACAGCCAAGTCTCTTCCATTTATTTCTACTCATCTCCAAGGACCCCGCAGTCAAGCTGCCTGCCAAGGTATAATTAATTTATACTTTGTACCCCAAGGAGAAACAGCGAAATGTTCATCAGCTTGTATGTTCTAGCACTTCGATGCCTTACTGTCTGGGATCTTATTAGTGTTTATTTGAATACCCATAATAAACAAAGCTGCATTCTTTGCCCTTCGTTTCCTTCTTGAACGTAATAAATCAAATCCAGGCACTAATCATATTACATCCACTTATTATTATGGTAATTCATACTAATAAAGGGCTTGACCTTGCTGCTCCTGCTGTAGTTAGTTGGGAGGGGAGATGGATATCAACTGCAACAGTGAAATACAAGAATTGCCTGTGATTTAAAGAGCAAATCTCAAATTTGGGTTCCAGCTACTGTACGTTAAAGTGCTTAGTGATGTAGAATTTCTGCACAGGGCAACAGAAGCTGCACAATCCTTAGTCCAGCTCACGAATACACTTGCCTGTTGGCTTGGGAGCCTGGACTTCAGCTCCTCATCTGAGAGCTTCAGTCTTTGTGGTCAGTGCCAGAGCAAAAAGCCCATTGTCAGGAGCTCCTGTTCTAATTGACAAGAATGAGTGCATTATTTTTTAGTAATGTCAGGTAACATTTAAGTAATTTTAATTTTACTGGAACTGAAAGGGTGTCTTTTTCCAAAATAGAGAATATTGGTACAATTTTCATCTGGAGATTTTTATTCAATTTATTCCCTTCTTATTTGGCACTCTATATTCTCTTCCGGTTCTAAGCTGAGCTGTCAAAAAGCTAGGTTGTAATATCTAGGAAGCGTGCAGAGAGAAAGAGGAATAAGATGTCACATTTTTATGTTCTTTTATCTCCTTAACTTACCAGGAGAACTCAGTCTGACCCAGGACTTCAATAGGGAGAAAATACAAGTATAGAACAACACATGAAAAGCAAGAAAATAGTAAATAGCTATTAAATGTGACATTCTGATGGATTAGAATACGCATAAAGCAGTAATGATTCCTGAATTACATATATCATCCTCTACATTCCATCAGAAACGTTAAGTAGCTGAGTGCTGGTGAACAGTGGCAAGGTCAAGAAGGGGTTACAGAAATCCCTAGCCCAAAGCCAGGGTGCTACAAGCGTGGGGTGTGAAGGTCTCAGAAAATGAATGGGTATGTTAGGCAATTATTCTCTTTGAGGCCAAACCGGTACTAAGAAGTGATTCAGTGGCTTTGCATGTATGTGAAATAATAGCCTGTGAGCTTGTTTGGGGAAATGTTCTGTACAGCATATTTGCAACACCGTTATAAGGTAACTGGAATTAGAAAAAGGAATGGCAGCTTGTACAGACCCCACTTTATCCATGAATTATAGAACTAGTAGTGACTTGTAATGTGGAAGGCTGGATGCATGGATGACAGTATAGACCGTAAATATGGGATATTTCTGCAAACCATTGTTGTCAGGACATTGCAGATTGGCAGACACTCTATGTAGGGAATCAAGGATGCCATCTGCATGTCCAGCTCCTTTAGTGGCTTCCTTTCTCCTTGCTCCCTCTGGAAATCTGTACATCTTGCAAAAGTGAGTATGGTGATGTACCATCCTGTACCCCAGTGTGCAGAGGCAAATGCATATGGGCAAATTTTTTAAATCCAAAAAAATATTCCACTTCCTCTGAGGCAGGCAATGATCAGCAGAGGGAGGTAAGGCAGCTGCACACCCTTCTTCAAGGACTGTCTGGAAGTGCTGTTTTCTTATGACTGCTGACCTTCTTGCTCTTTCCCAGTCATGTTTGTAAATGACAGAGCCTTCACGTCCCTAAATCTTTTTACAATTCCCCTGAAAGAGGACATCTAGTGAAGTCATTAGCATAAATTTGATAGTTGCTTTTCACAAAGAAATATGTTATTTACTTACTTTCTCTTCTGAATACCAGGGAAATTTTTTTGTTGTTGTTTGTAATTAATAGTGCTTGGCATGTTTTGCTGCACATTTTATTGCATATATTTTTAGAACTTAATTTAAGTCAACATCTCATTAGGAATACATATATATTAAATCCCCAGGTCATGGTTCTTTTTTATTTTTTTCCTCTCCTAACATGCATTTAGTAAAAGAAACATTTCCAAAATTCCCATCTGTTCTGCATGTAAATTCAGCTAATTATACACTGATTGACAAGGCTATAAAAGGACATTTTTGTGAGATGATAGGTTTAGCGGCCTGCTGCACTAAAAATTAACATGCGTAGGCATTCTGCAATTTTCCCATGGAAACTATATGTAGGAGTCAGGGAGATACAAATACATACAACAAAATGTGCTCTGACTATCACCCATATAGTATCATAAAGAGTTCGGGATTGTTTCCATGTATTCACCCATACTGGAGCAAATGTGCACATTGGGAGGGATCAATAATCCAACAATAATGACATAGCTTCAGCAGGAGCAGAAAGCAGTCTTGGCCACCCCTTACCTGAATCTGTAGGTTAGAATTCTTCAGGGCTCTGCTGTTGGCTTGAATGAAAGCTGGTGGTAGTCCAAAGGGCTGTGGATGGGTACACAGGCATGTACGAGATGGTCAAAGGAGATGAGCAGAATTTCTAGCCTCCCTGAAATCCTGAAGCCCAACTGGGTGTATTAAGAGCAGGAGGAGCTTTGTCTTTGGAGAGAACATGGGAAACATGGAGTTTTCAACCAAAAAGACATCAGGGGCTTTGTCTTCTTAACAATATGCATATGGTGGTGGTGGTGGCAAGATAAAGAGCAAAGCAGGAAAATGCTGTAGTACCTAGGGAAATGTTGGCCTTTATTCCTACATATATTGCCATTGTTAGCGATCATACCTTATCTGAAAGGATGACAGATTTAGCAGTTGAGCACCTTGGATGCACTGCAGCCCAGTACAGAAAGCCGCAATAATAAATTCTGGGCATTAGCAAACACCCTGGAATTGAACTTTAAATGTTAGACTTTTGTCTAGATATAGCCATGATGCAAGCTGTGCAACTCAGTTGCTTTGTAGTAAACCATGTACTTTTAAAAATAATGCATATTACGCTTCTTTGTCCTTTCTGTTCTTTGTTTTTCTCTTTTTGGATTTGTTATCTATGTAGACCACTTTCACTCTAGGCAAGGAAGATGAGAGCTTGTATTAGAATACAACTGTCCCAGGTATTAAACCTAAAAATCCCCTTGTTCTAGAACAGCAGGTGTGTTTATGAGAGAATCTGGGAGAAACATTATCAGAAAATTTTGAGAGAAATGGAGGGTATTGAACGCAGGAAAGGTCCAACAGAAATCAGATAATTTCTTAATTGTATTCTTAACAAGGGTAATTAAGCATTGGAACAGACTAATAATGAATGTGGTTCATGCACCATCAATGAGGATCTTTAAAATAAGATTGAATCTCTTCCTAAAACGTATGATCTAATTTCAGCATGAGTTATTGGGTTAGATGAAGGGACCAGGGAATAAATTCCCAATCTGTGGCGCAGAAGAAATGCTCACAGTATTTCTGATGGCCCTGAAATTTCTGACTCTGGAAAAATCCACTAGGAGAAAATCCAATTGTTCTACTAACTTGAAAGGATAGTATAATAAGGTTAGAAAATTAACACGTCATCTATGAAAGCTGTAATCATATCCATGCTAAAAGAGTACCATGCAATATTCATTTTTGTCTGCTCGGTTTGAGTTGCTGGGAGGGGAGGAAGAGCTCATCCTCCATGGCAGCACATTTAGGAGTAGCAGGGGCATTAGCAAGTCAGAAACTTGCAAAAAGTGCACTGGTCTTGCTGCGAAGGCTACCCAGGTAAGATGTTTCGTATACACAGCGTGATTCAGTATTCGCAGAGCTACATTGCCGAGCCATTGCCCTCATTAAAGTTTGAGAGTACACCTGGTTTACGAGTCTCCCAATGCCTGTACTCCCATAAATCTTTTTTGCTAATGTTTTAGCTTAGCCCATAGAATAATACTGATTTTGTGGGTTTCCTTTTTTTTTTTTTTTAAGGTTATATATAAAAGGATTCTGATGTATTCCTATATTTTCCGCTTTGGATACAGTGTTAATATAATACTCATGAATCACATCAACAAGGGGTTCCTGGCCATAGTTCCCAGCCACTTGCAGGGAGTTTTGGGTCTTTCTAAGTGTTGGGGTTTTTTTTGAGATTTTGTGTTTAACAGGCTGGGGGAAGGAAGGGATAAGGAAATAATGGAGTTGACTTGCTCCTCAGGTGCTTGACCACAGGAACACGCCACTGCTATCCTAACTGTCATCCACCTTTCCTTCAGTGAAGTCTGTGGGTTGCACAGGATGCACTTCAGGAGCATTATTTTGCCCACACAGCAGCAGCCCTAATGGGAAAAGCTGAATCTGGAAACGATATGTTTTAATAAATGAAATGCCTTTTTATGAATCAAAGGGTTCAGCCCCCAGCAGGCGACAACTGAAAACTCTGCTCCAGATGGAGAATGTAAAGTTCCTCATATCGTAATTAATCCAAAACAAACTTCTAGCTAACTTAACAAGTCGTATTTCACGCAACACTGTCAATAAGGACCAAAACATTGGCTAAGATCTGTGGGGAACCTTAAATCAGAAAAAAAATAATACCATTAGCACCTCGATAGCACTTCTACAGAGAAGAACAGCACTAACAACTCCTGGAAGTTAATCCAAAGCAACTATCAGCTTCTCTGATCTTGTGATTGACATGACAGTACATAGTGCTTGCTGCGTATAAATGTGGGTAACACCATGTTTGCAATTCCACGTGATTTGGTGACATGCATAAATGCCATGCACTGAAAAGGGGGAAAATTATGAAATATTTGCAAATACTGATACCGATGGGAAATTCAGAATTGATTTTAGAAACGGTCAGTCAAAAAAATTGAAATTAAAGATTGATGTGGAGTGTTGAAAGCAGCAACCCAAACATTTGTAAAACCAACTGCTGCCTAATGAAGATATTGTCCAACCTCTGTAAGTAAACATTTCTTTTAGTTTCTACATTTTAGCTGTTGTATTCAGGTAGCCCATAAAAAAAACTTTAACCAACAAGGAAGTTCCAAGCGACTCTCTCTACTGGCAACAACCACCATTTCAGTGATGTTTAAAGCTGTAGCACAGAAAAACTATGCACGAAGAAATGATTGGCACAGACAATAGCTGTCTCTGGCAACTGTCACTTCAATTTGCTGGTAGCAATTCGCATTGGTTTGGCGATAGTGATTTACAATAACTTCCCCCTTCACAACTGAATACATCTCTAAAATGATTCCATGACAAATAAAGTGCAATGCGTATTTTTTGTACAGTGAGCTTGTTAGAATATTGAGCCATCCTACCATCAAAGAAGCATCTAAAGTGTAGGGCACAGTCAAACCACACATTAGAGGGAAAGCACAAAATACATAACAGAACTGTCAAAGAGAGTGCTAGACACTGGGGACTCAGCAATGAGAGAGTTGAAGGTAAAAGAAATGTTTTTTACAAGTCGTTTTCTCTAGATTATTATTTTATTTAATTGTATTTTTTAATTATTTGTTTTAATTATTTATTTTTCTATTTAACTAGTAGGGGTTCAGCCCTGCTTTTTATTGAGTTGCTTGGCAAGCTTTCACTCTGGAAGGACAGAATCCTTCCCGAGGAAAGTTTGGGTAGGTGAGCCTAACGCCCCACCCGATGCAGGGCTAACTGCAAAATTAGACCTCATTGCTCATCAGCGTACCAAAGGAGGGGATGGAGATCATGAGAGTGAAGATTTGGGGTCCACTGCCTCTTGTCCATTCAATCCCAGAGCTGGACACAGCGGTCCAGATGGGTTCTCATGACCCCGTGTAGAGGGGAATAACATCATCCCCCCCCCGACCTGCTGCTTGTGCGCTGGCTACAGTGCACCAGGCGTGACCGAATGCTCATGACCCCAGGAATGGCTCTGTGCAGAGACAGGCGGGAGAGGAGGACCACGGTGCCTGTTCAGGGACCCTTCCGCCAGGGCACGTTTCTGCTTTCCAGCAAACAGAAATGTAGAAGCTTTACTTTCATTTCCAGGAAATTGCACTTTCTAGTTGCATGGCACTGTTTCAGTGGTCTTTAAGTTTGTTTCTCGTATTTAAGGGGACTATATTTTCTCTAAGTCTCGGGGTTTTGACACTGTGAAAGCATGTAACAGACAATTGCACTTCAACCTGGATGTTTACCATCCCTGGCTCCATGTCAACAGCCAGTTATTTCCCACTGAATAGCATGAGGGTCTCAGTGCAATAACAGGAGCAGGTTTCAAAATAATATAACTTCTGTGTGAATGAGATTTTAATTTAAGTCTGGCTTTCTTATAAGCAGGGCTACAAAAATCTTTGGGTTTTTTTTCCTTGTTGCTTTTAATTTACATCAGAACCATTAGTAAACACTGCTTAGTCACCAGGAGGCTAAATTTATTTTAATCAATATGTAATTAGGTTCCTTAATGTATTACCTTTCACTTCAGAAATTTAAGAAATCTAAGCAATTAAGTTTGTGCACTGATATCCTACTGTTTTCTTTTGTTTCTGCTTGACTAACTTTTGCGTGTAATTGATCACTTCTAGACCCCAGTATCACATTGATTTCTTTAGCTAGTTGCTCTACTTGTATATTTTTAAGGAATGAACTATTTATATTTTGGGGTGGAAGAATCTTTCATGTTAACTTTAATTTTTCCGGGAAGTGGAACATAAAATTAAAGGGTATGAAGCATGATATTATTGAGTGACAAGGCAATGCAAAGGTGTGTTTTCCTCTTGCTTGTACCTTGAAATTGCTTTGGTTAAAGGAAAAAAAAAAATGCTTCCATGAAAAGGAATATTTGTAAAGTATAGAAATCCCTATTCATAGGCAGAGCAGAACATTTTAGGAACTTTCTACTGTGGTGGGGCCAGTTAAACCCACTGTATGTTACTTCATGGAGTACAATGTTTGATACAAAACACTTAATGCAACCTCTCTTTTTAGTTGTAAAACCATTTAATAAGTTAAAGTATTCTATCTTTTTTATAAGAAGGACCTGGATAGTAATTATGAGCAAAATTGGTGCCCCCATGCCGAATATCAGATAAATGAATTAATTTGTTAGTATCCAGCAACAGCATCCTCCTCTCCACCCAGGTATAACTGCAATTGAGGGAAATTCTAAATGTTAAGTATATGAGAAATCAGAGCTAGGACAGTATAGAGTACATTTCTTCTGTGTTCCTTTGTAAAGGACCTGAAATGCTTCACAATCACAGCAATACCCTCGTATACCCAGAGATGATTTTCTACATGGTAATATGTATGTATTATAACTCTTCCAGGAAAAATGGAAATGTTGGGTTTTCTTTTTTAAATTGTATGAAAAAATGAGTAACCACTTTGGGAGGAACAGAACAGTTGATACATGTCTGCTAGTCTCGTTTCTTTATAGAAGTGATTTATTTATATATGTGTATGTATGCAAATACTTGACATTGAAAATACCTTGTAAGCAATGTAATGTAATTTACAGTAAACAAAAGAAGCCCTATAGCTATCAAAGAAACTTACTCTGTAGAAACAGATAATTCCATTGCATGAGCCTCCTGGTTTAGAGTTTTGGGATTGTTTTAAGAGTTTTCAGTGTTTGACATTAAAAACTGAAGAACAGAAATGACCACTAATTTAATTAGACTTGCTGAACAAGGTGGTTTGTCAAAACATCCCAAACATTTTACCATAAAACTAACAATCATTGTAGTAAACAAATTTCATTTCTCATATTGCCATTAGCAAACTTTCTGTAATTGGGGGTGGTGGAGTGGGGTGGGGAATAAATTGTTATTAACTATACTAATCCTACTAAAACAGCCTGGAGAACCAAAACGCTTAGCAGAAATAGCTTCAGGATCACTCAGTGAGTGAAATGAAGCCTTGGGTAGAGCTGCCATTGGTCTAATGCTATCTCAGATCTAATTTACGGACTTAGGTGTTGTAAGCAGTGCACAGATCTGGGACTGGATCCTTCCACTGACCTAAACCTCTGCTAACCAGAAGTACAAGGTGTTTAGGCACCAGCTCAAGAAAACATTCAGGCATGCACATAACTCCTGGAAAAGTCCAAGTTAAAGTAAACTCATGCTAATATATCTTCTTGGAGTAGGGGCAAATGGTATGTCCTGGTTTGGGGTTTTTTTGTTGCTGTTGCTCATAGCCCAAGCATTGTTAAAACCAAGGTGAAATTCTGGGCTCAGGGAACTCAAAGGCTCATGACTGTCACCCTAGCTAAGCTAATGGTGACCTCGATACTCTAGTCTTGGCTTAGGCCCTAAATACCAGCCTGAAAGTGAAACAATCATATCTAACTAATAATTACCTTATGGTCAGCCTGTCTCAGTAACATACAAGTTATGTTCTTCAGCACTCTGTATGTATTCTTGAGGGGGACATATATAATATAGATATTGCTGTGCAGATTTATCTTGTGCTAGTTTTCAGGAGCGTTTCCTAAATAAGACCAGTAATGGTACATTATGGAGAATGAATTTCACTAGTTTTAATTTGCACCCTTGACAGGAAAGGTGGCTGGCTGTGGTATCATAGGACAGAGTCTGGTTTAGAGTGAGGTATTTCTAGTTATTACAGCGTTGTCAACCTGAAATTGTACATTCTAGTACTTGGAAATCCCTTTCACACAGAGAGATATCAACTGTAAAAAAAAATAGTGTGTCATTTTAATCATATTCATCTCATTTAGACATTATAAAAACCCAACCCCAAACCAAAAAAAACCCCAACAAACACTTGCTGAATGTTTCTGGATACATATTTGTCATTTATGTCAGTATAACAATTGCTAGATTTTTCTGTCTTTTTCCCCAAAGACTTAGGAATAGCTTTCTGAGCTGTCTAAAAAAAAGTTGCATCAGAGATGACATTTCAAAGATACTACCCATAAGTAAGGTTATTGTGCCTGTTTCTCTGTATTTCTAAGCAGACTAAGCTTATTCTTAGAAGCAACAGCACAATAATTGAGGCTACTTATGACATTAATTAATCAATGCTATATGAAGCTCTGATTTTGTAATCTTTTATGCATATGAATAGTCCAAAGTTCAATGTAGTCTAATGATTAAGACCCACTTGAAGCATTTGATTCTGCAAGATGTTGTTTTGGGCTACAGCTTTTAGCTCCCTTTGACTTACAAGTGGCTGGAACGCTGCAAATCGCAAGTACGAGTGCAGCTAAAAATGGAAAGAGAAGTAAATAGATAAAAAAAAAAAAAGAGTACTTGGACCGTCACTCCTGCTATCGCAACTCTGTGCACACAATAGCAACACTTAACTTGAAGAACTGGAGGGAAAAGCATTGGGGTTTCCAATGAGCTAGTGCTTTTTTAAACGTTGCACATTTGTATGATACAAATGCAGACTTGCCAGACACTGGTGCCATGGTTTTTGCATGCTCCGTGCTCAGCTCCTTTGGGTATTTGGTGCAGAGTACGACCCTGGCACCTGCATCCGCAGATGCACCCTCTGCTTACGCCCGTAATTTCGTAGTTCGTTGAAGGAAGGCGAGGTTCAGCCATGCAGGGCATGGAGGGGTGGAATGACCTTGAAGAGCAGCGGGAGCACACGCAGGTACTTGCTTGGTGCTGAGTGACAGAAAAAAAGAGAAAAGTCCACTCCTGATCAGTTCCACACACCACAATTTCATATTTGTTTCTCTTTTCTGTCTAAATGAGGAAGTTTGGAAGTGTTGCAGCCTGCAACATAAGCTTATCCTATGAAAGTATTTTTAACAAGGACATGCTACAGTAAACCAAAACAAATGTGAGCGAGACTTTTTTTTTTTTAGTCTAATCTGCCTCAAGAGAAATGGCAGATTCAACTCCAACAAGAATGAATGAATTTATTCCAGCCTCCCTGTATTTTCTAAGAGCCTACTATAAGACAAATATACCGTGTATACTATATACTGTATAGCCTATATACAAATATACAGGAGTTGGACTCGATGATCCTTATGGGTCCCTTCCCACTTGAGATATTCTATGCACCTAAGAAAGAAAGGCTGCAGGTAAATACTGAATTTTAAAAAGAATACTGCCACTAGATAGGCCTATTAAGAAATACTGCATGTATTTTCTGTCTTGTGTGGGACTAGAAGAGCAGGATTGATCAAACTGGATCCATAGTCTAGCAGTTCCTGGTGTCTTTTCATGATTCCTGGTTTTTAGCTGTACTTATGCATAGCACACAGACCTTCGATCCCATACTGGGAAAAAAAAATTGATAAAGGAAAAAGCAGAGGGATAAGGTGGCAATAATTATCACTGTCCTGTTGGATCCAGGCTCCCAGTCAGGTCGATTTGTTCCAAGTTGCCTCGGCATGGTTAAAGAAACTTAGAGGAATAGGAAGCACAAATATGTCCTGGTGATGGGGCTTCTGGAAGTTACTGGGGCAGAGACAAAGCTTCTCTCTGGGCTGTGGGGACACCAAGTGAAGAGTCTCAGGTTATCTGAATGGCCTCAGTTCTGAGTTTGAGTGTTGTTATCCTTTAATAAGGAAAATGTTTAAACATCCCATTTTGATTGGAAAAAATCCATGCTTTCCAAATTGGTCTCCTTCCTGAATATGTTTTCCCCAAAATACTTCTGAAGTGTACCTTTTCATCTTGAGATGAAAATAAAAACTAAGGTTTTGGAGTTGTCCTGCAGGCTGGAAAATCTATTTTTGAACCAGCTTTGTACACAACATCTGCAAAATAAGAGAGAGCAGTATAGAGTTTTCATTCCCTACCTGGAGGATAAAGCCCAGCTGTTGTTCCACGGTTCAGAGCCATGAATAGTATTGTAATTAAAAGACACTGACAGGGGCATCTCAGGTGGCACAATAAACTCACCTGTAACTTACCTCTATACTTAGCAAACAGGTTTGTTTGAAAAGAACAGTGAAAATTAATAACACAGGTAGCTCAAACTCCAGAAGGAAATATGTGCTATTTGCTGCGCAAATTCGCCCATTTCAGCTTTGTTTTCATTTACCACTGTGCAAGCCAAGTACAGAATGCAGCTATTTTGACTTTGTAGTATTTTATGTCTAGTTTGAACAGTTGTAAAAGACTGATGCAAGGCAGCCAAGAATTGGCCCTTTTCCGTCTTCTGCTTGTTCCGTGGTGCTTGGTTTTATGTGGTACCTTTTACACTAAACCAAAGTCACAGAGGAGGCTAAACAGTGAAATAAAAGCCTGACATGCTCTACTAAATCTTATTCCCCAAACCAGAGTAATTTTAATGTCTTAAAAGTTTTATCCATTGGGTCCCTGTGGGAGGAAAATGCTGGATTTGTAGCAGATTTATTTTCACTAAATTTCTGAATCTCAATCAGGTTTGATCTAATAACTGTCAGCTGACCTGATTAAAGCATACCTCTCTTCTAGTTGATTTAAATCAACTTGGCTGCTACACAGGAAGCTGAAATACATGCTGGCCATCTGGTACACTAAATTCATTTATTTTGGAGAACTCTGCTTTAATTCAATTACCAGGACCATATAAAGAACAGTTGGGGAGGGCACAATTTTTTACAAACACACTTTGTAAGAATTGAAATAAATAACTGCCTTTACCCTGGCTTTCAGGTTGGGGGTGTGTGTGTGGTTTTCCATATTCTTATTTTTTGGAGAGAGAACTGTTTGGTTTGGAGTAGAGGCTGAGCAATGGTTTCAGGCTTAAAGGGACCAGATCACACACAAATCATTTAAAAGGAGCAAAATGAAGGCCCTGGCATGCTACTGACTTAGCAATTTGTCCCATGTATCCTCAACTTCGTGACGAATGCCAGCAATGGATGCCACCCAGCATATGAGTACAGCTAATGACAAAGCCCCAAAATAACGGAAGAGAAAGGAGAAAGGTACCCCCACAGGACTATTCAACCTTTAGTCATGTCCACAAAACTAAATGGCCCGAATTTAACCCTCAGCATTACATTCTTCAGGAAGTGAAAATTTTCAGCAATCAAAAAAATATGAAGCTTCTTCACAATCTTCAAAATAACGTGTTAACAAAGCAATTTTGAGAGAGAAAACCTATTAAAAATGGATTTTAATTTATTGTTTTCATCTTACTCACAGGAGACAGAACTTCATAAAAATGGTGGAACCACTGATAAAAAAAATATTAATTAGCATACGTATACTATTGGCACATCTTTCATAATTCAACTCTTATTGCCAATAAAGGAGTCTCTTTCCACAATAGCTATGTTAGATCAGGTAACAAGGGCTCCTGTTGCTTGCTGTTCCCATCTCATCGCTCTCCAGTGTGCCAAGTCCCAGGTAACCCCTTCTCTACCAGCATCTTTTTGTTGCACCTCCGTGACTCTGTCACACAAACGAGCTCACCGATGTACATTTGTAGGCCGCCCGTTTGATCAAATGAGTGAAAAAGTGTGAAAAGCTTGGTATTGAACATGGGCACACCATAAAAAGAAAACACTGGCTTGACACATCGGTCGGCATGGGACACTTACAAGTTGGACTGTCTTCCAGATTTGCTATGCTGCAGGTGCAGGTGTAGGAGACAAATCTGTATTTCAGGTTCTTATGGGGATACAGTGTAGGCAACTGAGGACTGAGAGGAGGGCTTGAATAATATAAAGAGAGTAAGAAAGAATTTCCCTGAAAGCTTTAATTACAGTTTTAAAGCAGAAAACTTAAACAGACTTTAGAATAAGAAATATTTTAAATAATCGTATTGTGACCTTGCAAATTACTGCTAGTGTTACACACAGTGCAAAGTCACGATAGAAATTATATAAATACTGTAACGTGGTTAACATTTTAAGTATCTGACTCATAAATTATCATGAAAATGGTGCATATTTAGGATCCAATGAGGTCTTTACCCATTGCTTGGCTTAGGGCTGTAGCTCTGAAAGACAGAGCATCAGAGAGAGCTCATATCTGGCTTTTGTGTGGTGTTGGGAGCCCTCTTGTCACATCTGTCAGCTGTTGGGCAGGAGCTGCTCTCCGTAGACATGCTGGCATGAAGACCAACCAAGTGTGTGTTGATGCCCTGGTCTAATGGGAAAACACAGAGTAGTGGTTGTGCAAAAGTACAAACCAGGTTCCTGGTCTGCTGTTGGGCTCATGGTAACAATTGTGGCTATTCTTTATGAATAACATAAAGGTCAATTTTGATCAACGTTTAGGTTAAGAAAAAAAAGTATTGGTATTAATGGTTCTTTTGATATGTCTTAAATGAAAACTTTAGTTTCCGTAGTTTGAAGAAACTTCTTTTTGTTTTGTAATTCAGTTATTGTGTACTGATTAAGACAGAAAAAAAAAAAGGTCAACACTGAATCGGTTTTGAAGATAATGGAAGAAAATATTTTACCAGACTTGGTATAAATCTGTTTACTGATTATCAAGACACTGAAAGATTTTATTTTTAATACTAATTTGGGAGGAAAAACATGCAAGGTCCCAAATATCAGCACAAGAAATATATTTCTCGCCCAGCTCTACTCAAACTGCAGATTCATTTCACTACAAACTAGGTTACCTTCTACTGAAAGGTCAGATAAAAATGGTCTTTTATTACTGGCCTGACATTTTTTCTTTTTAATTCTGGTTATTTTATTGCGTATAGGTAGAGAAGTGTTGGTGTGGGAGCAGACAAGAGAGGACAGGGACTCTCTGCCAGCTTCCCCACCACTGAATCTGCATCCCATTTCTGTCCCTGCATCCTTGGGCATCCTGCACNACTTTGGGTCAGCTGCCCTGACTGTGTTCCCTCCCAGCTTCTTGTGCCCCTGCAGCTTTCTTGCTGGCTGGGCATCAAAGGCTGAAAAGCCTTGACTTTAGACTAAACGTTACTGAGCAATAACTGAAAACATCAGTGCGTTATCAACATTCCTCTCATACCTAGCTCAAAGCTTAGCACTGTACCGGCTGCTAGGAAGACAATTAACTCTATCCCAGCTGAAACCAGGACACACCGTTGTCAGTATTTTACTCACCTGAGTCCCTGGCAATAAACCTTACATGGTTCTTACTTACCTTTCCTTTGTAAAGCAGTTGCAGTGTGATTTATAGTCCCCCCATTATTCTGGACTTTCAGATTTAATCTCTATCAATCATGCTGCTGCATCACCCTCCCTGCCACCAGCATGAACTGGGAAGTCACCCAGGGGCACCCAGCTCTGAAAAGCAGCACAAGTGGGTAGTTACTTCAATCACCTTGAGCATGAGCAGCTTGCACCGTCTCGCTGTGATGGCTTATGTTTTCAACCACGTTTGTTTCATTAAGGCAATGCTATCAGAATTACAGTAAGAGTTAGTGCCTACTTTAAGGCCCTGTAATAAAAATTAATGTTTTTCATCTCTTAAAAACCGTTAGATACTTAATCAGAACATACATAGTTAAATAAATGTTGTTGACAAAGATTTGCTGTGTTACTAAATAGAAAGGTAGAAGAAGAGAAAAAAAAAGGAAAGAATATTGGTGGTGTTTCACCTGTTGTTTGCTACCACCGTAGGAAAAACCCCATAAATCCATCTCTGCCATACAGGCAGAGTGGGATTCATTTCAACTGGTTTCATATTTCTGATCAACTAGCTCATATTCTGGTGAACAG
The DNA here is from genome assembly GCA_013401275.1 of Pandion haliaetus. Classification (NCBI taxonomy): domain Eukaryota; kingdom Metazoa; phylum Chordata; class Aves; order Accipitriformes; family Pandionidae; genus Pandion; species Pandion haliaetus. The sequence continues at coordinate 50,973 of VYZV01012005.1, read as the reverse complement.
AGGTTGTGAAATACATTCATTTTTTTCATCCCTCATTTAGATTTACTCAAGTCTTAAATAGATTTGTAGTGGCTGGATTTTGCCCCCTTTGAAAAGCATGCCCTGTTTTCTCCACAAACTTCTGTGAGCTATTAAAGCTTATGGGACTGTTGTGAGGAAGCAAACGTAGAAGCTGTAGAAATGTAAAAATTCATTAATTGTATGTTTTACCCCAGTGTTATGGGCTTGTGTGGCGTGGTCTTTCTTTTTTGGTAGCAGGAGAGGGGGCCGCAGGGGTGGCTCCTGTGAGAAGCTGCTAGAAGCTCCCCCCGCTCCAAGTCGGACCCGCTTCTGGCCCAGGCCGAGCCCAGCAGTGACGGTGGTAGC
>VYZV01012005.1:38482-49985 GCA_013401275.1 Pandion haliaetus | reverse complement strand
GGGGGGGTGAGCGAGCAGCTGCATGGTGCTTTGTTACCGGCTGGGCTGAAACCACGACACCCAGAAAACCATAATCTGAATAAAACATTCACACAACCCAGTACTGCACGAATATCTCCAATATGCTTAATCCAAATTTATCTTGTATCCGTTGTGAACCTATGCATGCAAAAAAAGCATATCTTTTTGGTAAGAATGATCACATTTTAAACAGAGAGAAAAAATGTGTAGTGCTATAATAGTCTTTGGGATGCTAGGTTGTAGGAGAAGTCCACATATGAACACAATGTGGCAGCTGTAAAGGGCTGAAAGTATGATCCTTCCTAGGTTTCCATTTAAACTGTTGTTAAACTGTTGCGAAGGGAGAGGCAATCATGATGGGTGAAATCCACGAGCACTGCAAGTGGAAAACCCAAGATTTGAAAAAGTTCAGGAGGTGGTAAGCCGTATCTTCACTTTAAACTGGAATAGATGGCTTGGATCTCTTTGGGGATACCCACAGGTGTCAGTTAGATGTCTGTGCATGGACTGGAGTGGTTGGATGAAATTTTCATTCCTCCAATTAGCTGCCAACCTACAGCATCTTTAAGCACCACTTTGGCCAGTCCATCCCTATTTCAGAGTAGCAGTGTTCACTTTACATGTGATACAAAGACTGTGCATTGGTAGTTAAAGCAAATCATAATAAAAGGGAAATTTTCTAAAGGCTAAAAGCAATTTTGCCATTGCAAAGTATTCAGAAGCTTCCGTTAAATATTTTCTCTTTTTAATTGCAAATGTCAGCTTAGAATGGCTCTGGTTTTAGTGCCGTTAGTAGCATATTAGTTTTTTCCCTCCAGGGGAAGAAATTAATTTCCCCCTCCAATCAAATGCCAATATAGAGCATTTAAATAATTTCTCTAGCAAAGGCATTTTTCTGTCCCGCCTATGACTGAAAACAAAGATTTATTCTTTGTGCTTGATTTGTAGTTTTTTTCTTCCACAATTGTGAGCTTATATTTTTAAATTATAAATGAAGTGATTTGTCAACGCGAGTTTTATATTCCAGTTTTCAGAGCTGTTTTCTGACTAATCTCTATATGTTTATCTGGAAGGCGGAAATATAGAACTGACTGAGGACATTAGCAGTGATATGTATTCAACTTATTTCTGACTGATTGATATAATTGTAGCTCTCCAAGTCCTATTGTGATTGCAGCATTAGATATATACTTTTATTTCAGTTTAGTATTTGGGAGCAATGCCTTCTGAGGAAGAAAGAAACTAATAATTTCTTGTCACTAGCAAGCTGTAATTATATGTATTTATATTCAACCTTTCCAGATACTACTCATTAACATTTACTTGGCACAGGCACAGTTTACATTTTGATATACTGCTTTTGTGTAAAGGTTATAAAGACTATGGTAATCTTTAACTTGCTCCTGTTCCCTCTCCTGAAAGTGCTGGGGCTGTGTCAAAAGATAAACTTGAGACAACAAGGATTGGACTATGGATTTTACTTTATTCTGTTAAACAATCTCATTATGGTAGTCATAGCAATACTAATAAAAAAAGGCAAAACACCAACAAAATCCACCCTCCCCCCCAACACAATAAATCCAAGAAAAAAACATTAACAAACCAGTTCCAGCCTTAATGCCACGACACTGTGACCTGCTCCTAGATACACAGAATAACTTCAGTTCTAAGAGACCTCTGGAGGACATCTGGCCAGACTTTATGCTCAAGCCAGGGCTGGTTCAATATTAGATTTAACTTAAAAGTTGGACCAGGCTGCTCAGGTCCTTGGTCACACAAGTTTTGAACTTTCCAAGAGTAACCCCACCAGCTCCCACCAAGGGGCAAGAGAAGACACTGCTCTGAACCACTTTCCTCTTCCATCCTGTGCATCATTTGTCTTCTTTTTGCTCCCTGAGGATGGGAAGGTGCAGCTGGAAATACTGTCCTACGCTGAATTCTCCACCTTTTTGATCTTCCCCAGAGGCATCCATAAAGAATAAAAATGTCATGCACAATTTTGGGTAGCAATAATAATAAATTTATTGCCATGACAATGACTTTTCTAATTATAGTCTAATTAGAATAAAAGCATGGGGATACTTTGAAAGACACTTTCTCAGACGGGAGAAATTTTATTTGCTTGATTTTTCCTTCTTCCCAAACTCCTCCCTCCTCTGTTGTTTGAGGCTCCAAAGAAAAGAAAAACAGTTTAGGAAAAGAGAAGTGATTTAAGTGCATGTTGGCATTTATTTCTGACCGCTGTAAGGCTATTTTAATCTTATCAAGGTGGATTTCTTCAAGAGATCAGGTAGTGGAATTGGGTATAATTAACAGTTCACCAAGTATTGTACATTTGGAACTGTGTATTAGCAGCATGCCCTTTCCCATGGCTTTCTTGTTCATGTTTCCTTTTTTTTTTTTCCTTTTGTTTGAAAACTAAGGAAGCCACTGTCTTTAAAAATAGTTGGTAACGTTTCCTTTTGTAGATTTCAGTTTTGCAGACTGATCTTTGCTTCTAACGAAGAGGAGAAATTTTCTTCTCCATTTATGCTCCTGATGGACTCATCCAAAGACTAAGCGCATTTGGAGCTACCTGGTGTTATGATTTGATGGTTTCAAAGACTTTCTCCTTTGCAGCACACAGAATATGCACTGGACCCAATTCACTCAGCTTGTCCAAATAAAGACCTTCATTAAAGCACTAAAAAAAAAAAAAGGTATGCTGCCCCAAGTTATGTTGGACTCTCCTTGGGTGATACTTTTAAAAAAATTCTTATGTGATCAGCAGTCGTCTCACTAATTTCTAATTGGTGTAGGCTTTACTATCAGCTGTGTAAACCAGGTGAAGTAATAGCCCATGAGACATTATAGGTGATTAGTAAAAATAAAATTCTTTGAAAGACTGAGGTGTCAACTGACTGAAAGCCATTTCTTCACTAAAATTTCAGCAGTTCAGGAGGACTGGATGGTATTATCAAGAAAATGAAAAGTGAACTGGTTAAGGTACTCAGCATGTAGAAAAATCGGCATGTAAAAAACAAAACACAGCACTCCCCAATTGTATTTGATCAAATAAACAGCAAAATTGAGAGTTGAATAGCTGATAGCAAATAAGAGTGAGATGCAGGTGATTTTTTTTCTGCTCTCCAAATAGAATTAATTGCTGCAAAACTGGAGAAATGAACGTGTGTTTGGCAGTGTTATTGACCTGGGATTTTTCACACATGTCAGCAGCTTAGAAATAGCCAACATGTCAAATAAAACAGTGGTTATTGGGGGAACAAAAAAAAAAAAAGAAAAGAAAAGATCAAATTAAATCAAAATTGACTTTAATTCTAGCCAGAGAACAGCTGCATGATGATACATTAAAGTTTAATAGAGAAATTTACTTAAAAGCATATAAACTTGAGGAAGAGTTAAGTATAGCATCTGAATCTGAATAAGCTATAAAAATACTCTAGTAAAAACATCTCAATGTAAATTCTTAAAAGCATATAGAAATTATAAAACAATGCAGCTTTTTAATAACTACTTTGGGCCACCGTTATCCACTGAGCCTCAGATCTTTTAAGAACTAGAGCATTCTATTGCCGATGAGAATTTAAAATGGCCCCAATGCTTGCTCATACCTCGAGCGATCAGCAGCGCCCACGACAGTACGCGCTGTGCTGGGAAGCCTTCTCCTCCATGCAGTGTTCTGAACTCGGTGTGTGGGCACAGCAGGCAGCCCCGAGTGATACCAAGAGACCCCAGATACTGAGTTCGGTAACGAAACATTACAGATCATACATGATCTGTTCATTCTTTTGAGAGTTCTTGAAATATCCTGCAATAAAATCTAATATTACATTTTCATTAAAAATGACAGCTAACTCATATGATCCTATCATATCTTGCCATAAGGAAACCTAAAATTTTAGGTTTTAATTAACTAAAAAAAAAAACCTAGAGACAAGTCTTAGAAGCATTAATACACACATCAGCATCCCCATATCTGCCAACCTCCAACTTCCAGGGAAGTCTGGATCAGGCATTGGATTGAAAAGTGGGTTCTTTTGAGCAGAAATATTGTGTGATACAAACCAGTATGGCTCCAGTCTAGGCTTATAAATTCTGAAGGGTTCATGTTTAAAGAAATGCTTTGCTGTCAGCAGACATATACCCAAATAATTGTTCTCTAGGGGGTGAAAAACACCAGCTAAAATGCAGACACACACCCAGTTCCTCATTTTTAGAGCATACTAAAAGTTCAATACACTGGGGATTGGCAAATTGATCCAGGAATCTATAGGCTGTACAATAAACATTTGCCCATTTCTCTGTCTACACCATTTGAAACCAAGTTTTTAGGTGATTATCATTGAATGTTAAAAATCGTTATGGTTCACCCCTCTTTTACAAAGTCACCTTATGCTGAAAAGATTGCAGTGGAGAAATAGAATGTGCCTTTGTGAAATTTCCAACTTCAGCTTACTGCAAGTAACCTCATGGGGGCCTCTGAGATTCACATCTGGGGACATACTGAAAGTTTCATTTTGGATGCTCCCAGTAGACTCTGCTCTGTAGCGCTGGGCAGAGCTGCTGCTCTCGGACAGTTCACGGAGGGTACCTGCCTGCAGTCACTGGGGGGCTGGCTCTTCATGCTTCAAAACAGTGCTTTAACCCTCCAGGTTCCTATTTGGCCCTTGATGGACAAGGCAGATAATGTCCTGGGTACTGGGATGACCTGAATTTGAATAACCTCAAATCTGGGAAAGACAGACCTTGTCTGAGTAGAAGCGTGGACACAAAATATTCATGTACAGATCTCGGTGCAAATTTCACAAAATGTCTTTGAGTCATTGTGACCACTACAAGTAATAAAATAAAGGTATCATCCTAATTGTTTGATTTTGAAATTCACAGAGCAATATCCTGGAAGAATAATTGAGAATATTTTATTAACTTTATTTCCGCTGGAATTTTCTTTTATCTGATCTCCTACTGAAAACTGCTAAACAAATGCCACCTGGCAACCATGAACAACTTCAGATCATTCATGAATAAGCATGTTATCGCAGGCATTATCACACAAGGTTATCTGGAACAGGCAAACGTGCTATTATTAAAACCCCAAGGGAAATTAGTTTTGGTTTCATGTAACATTAAGAGTTGCGAGTTTGAAATCATGTCTACCTTGAATACCACAAGACTTCAACTGGTCTGCAAACAGCAGGATGCTTTATGCAGTCTAGCTTGTATGGGCAGATAAATTCTATTTCATGTAAGACTAAAATTATTGCTCATGAGTTCTTACCCTGTAAGGTATTTCGTGGTGCTCACCTGATGCCAAACTTCCAGCAAAGCCCCAGGCTGGACTGGCTGTCCCTGGGTAGGTGAGACCCTGCTGGGATCACCTTGGCTTGGCCAACTCACAGCCCTGGCAGTGCAGGCAAGAGCTGCTTGATGCAAGAGTCAGAACAGAGTGTGTGTGTGTGGGGGGGTCTACTTCCTTGCAGCTAACCCATAAGTTTAGAAACCTAACATATCTACCTCAGATGAGTCACCTTTTCTTGCAGTGAGATGTTATTGGGCAAGGCAACACATGGTGTAAATCATAGGAGTTTCCGTCCCCGGGGTTTAGAAACTTCGGTCACTAAACTTAGAGTTTTGAAATTGCTTTGTAAGGAGAGTTTTGTTGTGGTTATTGTAATGCTAATACTTGCACACTGATCTCCCTTCAGCTATTCTCCACTGACAAGCTGAAAGACTATTTTGGTGACATCCCAGTGGGAATGACAAACTCGTTTATCTTCTGAAATGCTCTCAATCAGTCGCAGTCACCGTCATGGCCTCAGTCCCATACCTGCCTTTCCTTCACCGCCACTTCTGAACTCTGGCCAAAAGCTGTTTTGGTCTGTAACAAGGATGGAAGTAGCTCTCTTTTGGCTGGCCAGTTGGGCATGGGGTGCTCCCTGCCAGTGCTCCCAGTGCTGCCTCACCCCGTGTACACCTTCCAAAGGGAGTCAGGATGTCAGTGTGGGAGAAGTCAGTGGTTCCTGAGAGCACCTAGCTCCATGCAGGGGGTTATCTGGGGATACTTCAGCAGTGACTGACAAAGGTGAGTGCGAACCTAGGGAATGGGCTAGGGAAGAGGGAATCCCTCAAAGCCCGCGTGGGCATGGGTGTGAAAGGGTCGGCAGCGCCGTCCGGGTTGGAGGTGCTCCATACCCTGATGCGGTCATGATAACAAATTAAAGCCAACGCAGAAGAATCATCGCATGCAGAATTATTGTGCAAAAATAGGCATAAGTTGCCTCAACTAAGATGCTGCCTCCATCTCCCCCAGGGCCCACAGCCCACCCACACCGTGGCCCTGCCATGGTCTGCTCCAGGCTGTTTTGGGGTGTAAATGGCTTTGCAGGCACGGACGAAGTTTCCAAAACTGTAGGAAAAATTACATCAGTGTGCAAGAAAAGAGATAGCAGGCATTTGGGGAGCACTGGGCTAAACCAATCCTGGCGTGGCTTTAAGGGCCAGAGGGGGTGGGCCAGTCATTAGGGCCAGCTGGGGCTTTAGGGTGGGTTTAGGTTTAGGCTTAGGTTGAAGGGGGGAGGAAGAAGAGTTTGGGTTTTGCTTTGCTTCTGGAGGAGGTAGAGAGGGAGGTGTGCTTGGTTGTGGTATTCACACTGATTAAGGTAATACTTTTTATGGCTGTTTTGTTTGTATTTGTGTTAATAAGCATTTGTCCTATCTCCTGACACTGAGATCCTGGGTAAAAGCCTCAGCTTTGGCAATGCATTACATGTTCTTTAAGGTCTTAAACAGAAGCAGAATTTATGTTTTCAGCAGCATTTTGGCACAAGTGTCTTCAGACACTGAAGAGCTGTTTGCTAGGTACTCTGGTTAATGAAGTGTCCTTTGAGGATTAATTTGTCAGATTCAATTTATTATTTCATACAAAAAAAAAAAAAAATTAATGTTGAAAGTCTGGCTTAAATGTAAAACTTGAGGTGGAAGGGGGGGTGGGGGGAATTTCAGACAAAAGTGTTAAGAATACTAAAAATTAGTCCCTGTGCATTGGTGTTAGGGGTTTCAGCCTGAACCTGCTGGGATCAATGACTGGTTTGGCACTGGATTCAGTGTTGCAGGAGGTGATCTGTGCTGTGCTGTAACTGTTTATGATATGTGAGCATGAGACCCATTTCTTGTTGCGTAAGGTTTTGGGGGGTAATTCCACCCCAGGTCTTGACCTCCCCATCTGCACAGCCTCAGTAACCACTGGGCGTTTTTGTGTGGAGAAGAGATTGTGTTTTCATTCCTTAGTCTCAAATGTCTTGGAAAAACAGATGTTTTGCAGGGAAACTACTCTTAGTGAAAGTGAGCATTAACAGGAGAGCTTTGCTCTGCACTGGGCTGCTGTAGGGACTTGGTCTTCTGTGGCCTGGAGCCAATACAAGAGAAAGATAAAAAAATATTAGGGCAGCTAAGCAGCATCCTGTGGCTTCTGGAGTTCATATCTTGGTGCTAAAATACTGGTAATCTGTGAGTTCTGATATGTCTTAGGAAAACATATTCCAAAATGTAGCCAATGCAATGGAGTTGAGAGCTTGCTGTTCAGAAGTAGAGTAACTAAAGCTTCTCACCTGTGTTCCCTGCACACACTGTTTTCAGGAGTGTTAATTAGATGTTAACTAATGTGCAAGCTTGAACTTTACTATTTTTCGGTAATCCCCCTCTAAGGCTTCTCTCTGGTGATGTGGGTATTAATAAGCCTCTGCTTAGCCATAGTTAGTTACTATGACACTATTAATAATGACAGTCTGTTTGTATGGTAGACAGGCAGAATTTCTTATGTGTAAAGGTTGTTCAAAGGAAAAAAAATAGAAAAAAAAAACAACCCACCCACCACCATATTTTCTGTTGATAACAATACACATGCAAGTTGTGCCTAAAGCTTTTTGGATATACTCACCTCACTGCTTGAGGCTGAAGGCATTTGAAGGTTTAAGAAACATTGCCCACCTGTGAAAATTGTCAGCTTGTTTTAGGGCTATTCCTCAGACTCATCAGGACACCTTTCCTAGCCATGTGAAAGAGCTAGTCCTTCTTGATACACAAGAAAAACCAGAGTTGTCAGAGATGGGATGGGTTGCAATCACATTGATGCTCCTTTTGGAATACTGCAGTTTTGTGAAAAAAATGGGAAATGCTGGCTACTGTATATGACTTAAGGGCATTGTCAACCATATGAGAATTAAAATGCATATGTGCATATATCTACATTATTTTGATGTCCTCTAGGCAAGCTGGTTTTGTTGGGATTTTTTCCTGGCTTGCGTCACCTTCCAGCACTCTTCAGGAGTGCTGTCACTACTGATGTTGGGCTGGCTGTGTCATGCTGTGTGCAAAGTACAAAACCTGAGGGTGGCCTCCAGAGTTTTGGTATGTCTTGTCATTAAATTTCATTAGGGTGATATATAAGAAAATAATTGTCATGAGTTTAGTTTTGGTTTGGTTTTTTTTCCCTGCATGCATTTATGTCTTCGCCATCCATTGTTAATAACGGCAGTACTTTGCCTGGAGGAGATGCTGTATGTCCTTGGTGTGCTGATTTTATTTATAGAGTCAATATATGAGAAAACGACTAAATATTTTCTTGGACCCCTGAATGTTTCCTTTGGACTCCTTGTGAAGAGGAAAGCTGCAATAAATCTGGAAACACTTCAGAGGGATCTGAGACTGTGCTCTCACTTCTTCCAGCACTAGATGGCATGCTGTGTGTAGGAATGGACTTGTGCCTTGGCTGGAGCTTGGAGACGCTGAGCCATGCCAAGTGGTGAGTTAATTTGCAGAGACGCAGAAGTAACTGAGCAGTGACAGGCAGCTCACTTGAAGAAAACCTGGGTGAAAGGGACAAAAGCTGAGCAGACAATTAACTCTGTGGAGATGTCGGTGGCACATGCTGAATGGGCAGATAGCAGGGAATGGGCGCAGATGACAGGTGTCAGACTGACAGTTCTTGTTTGGGTATATGACACAGGCGGCAGGGACTGTTTCCTGTTAAAACATGAGTGCTGTGATTCTTGTTTTAATAATTATTATTTATTTTTAATGTAGATGCTACAGGTACAAAATAGCTATCAAAGAACAGCAAAATTCAATTCAATATTCCAAATGGTTATCAAGTGTGTTCCCTGAACCGCAGTAAAGAGGTACCAGTGGCAGCTTATGCACATATTTAGAATTTAACTTCTAAGCAGAAACACAACAAGTGCTTGGGGAGTTTCAACTGGCAGCAGCCAAGCTCCCCCTCCATGCTTCCACTGGCCAGCACAGACCTGCTTGGTTTTATTTCAATAGGGAGTTGCTGCTTGTTCAACACTTACTTGAAAAAAATCCTAGTCCTGTCCTGGGCCCTAAAACTCAAGCAGATGCTCTTGCTGACTCTTTTGGGAGTGCTGCTAACTGAGCCCCGTCTCCTTGCACGCCTGGGCTTTGCTGCTGCTGTGCATGGGAGCAGCACTGATGATGCCTCCTGTGGGGTGGTACTGTGGCCACTGTCTCTGGAAGTAGTGTCAACTTGTCCCTGGTTCTTCTGCATCAGATAGTGTTTTCTGTCACTGGGAAGAAAGAAAGAGAAGAAATTAAAAAAAAAAAAGTTGGGGGGGAACCCCAACCAAATCAAACTCTCCCCATGCCCAACCCAACCCACACTCGTTCAGAGGAAGTGCACTATCTTGCTTAATCTTCCATTTACTATTAAACATGGTATAATTATATTGAGATCTCCTGCAGGGAGCCAGGGTATAACACTGATGCAATGAGAGTAACAGGAACTTCAGTGTGCTAGGACCTCATCGTTTAAGTCTGGTATATAAAGGCTGTCAAAAAGTAATCTCTAACTGTTTTAATGTTATCCACAATACTCTTCCCACCTGTATTTGATGAAATATTGCGCCCTCACTGATGCCTCTTCTTGCATTTTGGATTCAAGCACCTCTGAGAGCAAGAGACAACTGCACTTGACGTCCCCTAATTGGGATGCTGTGGCAGGGCAGACATGGAGAGCTTAGCTAATTGCCTTCAAGAGGAGCAAGCTAGGTAATGAAAGGAGTATTGATCTGCGTATCAGTGAACGTTGCTCCTTTGAATTGAGGAGATTGATTTGTGATACTTGAGTCTCTGCAGCTTGAAGGTGATAAAGGAGGTGGTACGTTATTCCAAGGAATGGGACAAATCCCAGTTCTGTCAAATGTCTGCAGTTCCTCTAACGTGATTGAAAGGCAAGGATAAATCTTTGATGGAGGCCCTACTTCAGGCATATTTTATATATTCCCTCTGCTGGATGTGTTTTTGGCAACTTAATGACAATCCTAAACTTAAATATCACGGGAAGATCAACTGACTACAAAAGACTTGAGTTTCGACTGTTTCTGTGCATACTTGTCATGAAAACAGCATGATGTACTCTATTTCAGATGCCATTAAAAGCTCTGAGAAGGCATTGCATATTGTCTCCGTTGTAGGCAGCTGGATCAACAGAATCTTTGAAAAATATAGCTGTAGTGTCAGTGGGACTTCTATAGTTTAGTATAGGCTTCGATAGTTTTTATCACCCTTTGAAGAAAACCCTAGCATTGTAGTTAATAAAGGAACAAGCAAAGCCCCAGATTAACTTAAATGCAACAAAATCCAGTTTCTAATATAAAGAACTATAATCAAACCTATTTGTATAAACATGATACTCCTCTGAAGCATGACTTCTTTTAAGACAGCTAGTTAATCAAAATTCCCTAGAAAATAGGGGAATATAGGTTTTGTAGAAGTGCAAAGTGACAAGAAAACACCAGAAAACTCTTGAGAGTGCTGAATGAATACTTTCAAATTACACTGCACTTCCAGAGGAACAAATGGTTTCTGCAGGAGGAATCTGAGACCTAATTCTCCTTTCTGTCCCAGCAGTCAGGTCCCTATTAATTTTATAGGTTTTGCTTGGGGGTATTTCTAAAGAAAAAAATACTAAAATAATACACATGTTCAAACATTTTAACTGTGAATTTATCATTGGGTTTTTTAGTAGCATCACATATCACATCATCAGGTAAAGTAGCAAGGTAATCCATTGTATGCGCATGGACTGTCCACCTGAGGTCTATTTATCCTAGAATTAGGACTTTTGTTTCTTTTCCTGTTTAACCTCAAATTTTATCATGCTTTGATCATCTTAGAAGCTATTTTGGAGCTGTTATTGTGGTGAAAAATATAAAAAAAAGCATTGAAATAGAGATTGGTCTCTTTAATTTTGGTTCTGGTTCTTCTGTCATTGAGCATCTATAAGTGCATGCACCAAGTTAGTGTCACTCTGCAAGTGATCTCTTCTACTGGGTCTCTACCCAAGGAGGCACATCTTTAGACCATTAAGGAAATCTTGCCTTTTAAATTAAATACTTAAGAATAGAACTTGACCCTTGTTTAAAATTTTCCAGTAAGTTTGGGGTTTTTTATATATATTAAAAAA
>VYZV01012005.1:0-38105 GCA_013401275.1 Pandion haliaetus | reverse complement strand
CATTGATGTGATAGTGTCGAGTCTGGCTGCTGTGCCAACCAGCTATTTTTGTTTGGCATTTAGCTGATAGCATGCACTAAAATCAGTGCTGTGCTGTTTTACTTTCAGGTCCATAATCCTGGGGGGGTTGGGGAGGGATAGGAAGGAAATAATGAAAAAGAATATTAATTAAAATTTTAATTTGTTCAGCAGACCTTTGGGAAACACAAACTTTCACTCCCAGTATATTCAGCAGAAGCAGTGCATGTCACTATAAATATGGGTGCTGCAGTGATGCATGCTGTTATTAGTTAGTCATTACACATAAAAACTAGAATAAAGACAGTTTAATTAAATTACTTTCCTATTCCATGCCTTTCTCCAAGATGTGCATTCCAACAGAAAAGGAGCTTTTGTGTGCGTCCGTCACAATACACAGTATGTACCTTGCCTTTCCATCTGCAAAACTTCTGAAAAATAAGAACTGATGGTTTTTTTCATACATATCTGTTCTAGACTGTGGTGAACTGTGTGGGAAAAGCACTGTGTGTTGATTTCAGCAAGGGCTTGGATACTTTTATTCTGACCATAAGTGTAACATTTTTAATGTATATTGCAATACATATACACCTAACTATACAGCAGTGACACGGTTTTAGTGGTAGCAGATGTTGTACAGAGCATAAAAGGCAGTTCTGTTGGTAAAAATCCAGGAGATATTAATTTTCAGGTACTAGACTCTTGCATAAGGATGCCTATTACCAGGTCGGGAGGCTCATCCCTTGAGCACTCATCATAGCTTGTTCTTAAAGTCTGAGTAGTTATCTGCATAAAGTGGGATCACTGCAACTGTGAAATATTTCAGTAGACCAAGTTTTGGTATAAATAAATAAGTCTAAATGGGATGCAAGATGGTAGATCAGGCAGTGGTTTTGGTTTAGATCTGTAATGCAGACAGAAACGTTTTGCATGGAAATGATACATATATTTAAAAAGGAAGAAGAAAATGGAAAAATAAGTGCTTATTTTAACTTGGAGGCTAAAATGATGGTGAAAAAACAGCACAAAGATTTAATGTGTGTATGAAACCTAGAAATTAACTGAACAGACGTATTGTCCAGGATGTTTGAAATAGGAAGCTAAAGCGCATAGGTGGTGATGGCATTGATACTTACATTAGTCCTGTCTCTAGGAGAAATGAGTGCTACTACTGTGTATTATTTCTCGATTTCCAGCCTAAGAGCAGAACTTCATCCAATAATCGTTGAAGTAAATGGCATGGGGTGGGAGGTGGGTAGGGAAAGGAGGCAGAAGTGAAGTAGGTTTTACTGGAATGAACAGTCAATTGGGTCTGGAGTTGGGAAAAACAGTTGAAGTATAGCATCCAAACTTTAATTCTAGCTGATTCTTCCTCACTCTTCATCAGCCTTTCTGATAGGAGCAGTAAGTTCTTGCAGTAATCCTGCACTGGACGTGTGTGAGATGGTGGGGTGTGGTACGTTTATGCTAAGGTAGTTTATAGTGAAGTTAGTTTATTTGAGTGAATATGCTGTAGATTGCAATTAATGACATTATTTCTCAGTAGCAAAAACCTATACAGTTCTTTGCACTAAAAGTAAACGTTCCCCAAAGAATCAAATGAAGTAATGTAATATAATTTATGTCCTTATTTGAAGCTGTATCATCTAGTCTATAATTCCTATGAGCACCTCTTTTATTGAGAAGTATTGCTGCTATCAATGCCACTTTTATATTAGAATCCTTTTATACAAGCATACAATGCAAACCTGGAAAGAAAAATGTATTATTTCTTTCAGTCACTCATCCCTGTAAACCCCAAAGACAAACTGAAAGCTGAAATTCCTGGAGGTGAGGCAGAAGCATTTATCACTCCAAATTCTGGTACATAAAGCCCAGGAGATCAGACTGGTTTCTGAATGCTGAAAGACAACTGACATTATACTTTAGGAAAAAAGAGAGGAAGGGTGGAATTTACGTGAGAGCTTTCACATTGGAAAAACAGGGTGAAAAACACCATGATACAGAAATAGAGATGAGATTTGTCTAGGATTACTTATTTTAAAATCCTAGGTGAGCTGAAATCTTCCTTAAGAAATGGTTTAGGCCCTGTTACGTTTCATTTAATAACTCTCAGTGTAACACCCAGCTCTGATACCGCAGCTCATCTATAGGGACCTCAAGGCAATGATATTTTTTTAGCGCTGTTTTATAGATAAGAGAATGAAGGTAAGAGAAGGTGAAGATAGGTGGCAGCAAGTGTCAGAAACAGAACCCTGCAGGTTTTTGGGTGTAGGTTTGAATTTCACAGTTTCCCGACCTTATGTAATTAAGATAGGCCCCTATATCTTGTATATAAGAATTTAGTTCATTCTGGAATAATTGTTTTTAGTGTAGAGGTGCATGCAGAGTGGTGGATGCTGTTGCTCGCACGGATGCCTTCCCTGTCCCTCAGTGCATGTGCTGGCTCATGGGGTGAATAGATGGCTTGGCAGCTGGGGCAGGTGGAGGTTCAGCCCTTGTGGCTGTTGCTTCACCAGCTCTTCAGGGCTTCCCTTGGGTCTGCGGCACAGAGGAGAGCTGCTGAAGCATGTCTTGGTGGGAGCTGTGCGAAGCATACTCATGGGATGAGCGGGATAGTTTAAATAATCCTATGCCCACAGCCTGTCCAAATAAATCCTTAAATTTTAAACTGCAGGTTTTTACAGCTTGATTGAGTATCTTTGGATTCCAGTGCTTGTTTTCCCTACAATTCCCATGCAGTCCAAATGCATCCATTAAGCTCTGTAACGTGGGGCACAGTATGCTCTATTTCTGGCTTTAACTGGAGAAAGATAAAAGGAGCTGCACAGTGTTTTTGTCCTGTTAGAAGTGTAATGGTATTTGTTCATGTCTACATCTGTTATTTTTATTTTTTAATGGCAATTTAAGACAAATGCCTTTTCAGTTCATTTTCCTTTCTAAAGGTTTTACATGGGGACTCTGGGTACTGAGACAACACAGTACATAGCCCAAAGCAGATGCTACAGTGATCAGCATCACATCTGTACCTGGCAATTCCTTAATCCAATGCCTGTATCAATTAAAGCAAAATATGCTGGGTTTGTAGTCCCTTAAGGGTCTATGTTGAACTTTGTTAGCGGTGACCTGGAATATATGTACTCCTTAGAGACAGGAATGGGACATTCATCTCTAACACTACCCACTAGTGGGTGGATTTCTGCTGAGGTCTCAGACCTCAGCTTCTCTCTCATGCACATACCTGTTTCCCCTGGATGTCAAAATCCTGCGGGACTTTACAGATACTCAAGATTCTCACTTTCTTCAACAAATATTTCCCCTTGCATGGCATAAGGGAGCCATGTCCAGCAGACCACCGTGGGGGACAGGAGGTAGCCCTTGCTACTGCCACGCTGGTTACAAATGTCCTGGGAAAGGGACGTATGGATTTATTTCTCTGTAGTTGCAGGGGGAGCCCATCTCTGCTATATATGGCTGGAAGATCAGGTATTACCATTGCAGTCAGGCATAATCATTCAGGTTGAGGATAAATGAGATATTTATACACTGGGACAAATGTTCACCTTAATTGTGAAACAATTAGAAAATACCTGCTTCAGCCTAAACAATTTTTTTAACAGCCACAAAAATCTCTTAAGAAATTGCTTGTGTGTGTGTCCTCCCTGAAAGGAGTGATGAACTGTGAAGAGACATTTAACAGAATAACTCAAGTCTTCACAGCTATCATAATTCAAGTGAAAATATGGACAGCTTTTTGTGACAAGACAGTTTGACTATTCACATTTCTTGGCATACTTGGTCACCGCAGGGAATTTAACTATTTAACTCCAATTAATCTTTGAAAGATGCACATACATCTCCAGGAAAGTGGAAGCCAACAGATCCTTATTAGATGGGTTTGGGCCAGACTTTTCTTACACAGATTCAGTTCTTAAGTTGACATAGTCCTTCCTGACTTTTTTCCTCTCCACTAACCTGAGTACTCCTGCAGTCCATCAGCCCGGCTGCAGAGCCACCAGTTTTCTAGAACTAAAGCTATTAACCCAAAACAAAGATGAGATCTAAGTTTGGCTCCTTTTCGGGTGAATTGCAAGATCTTACAGCTGATTCTTTCTTTATTTTTAAAGCTGTTCTTTTCACTTCTCTGAGATGCAGGTATTGTACTTGGGGAGGACTTTTAGAAACTGCTTTTGTTTCATAATGCAAGTTGAGAATTAAGTGCTTTGGCCTTCCTGCACCAGTGGACCTTTCTTTGATATGGTTAAACACCTGAGAGGTGAGCCTTGGGGCTTTCCTCACTGTGGGGTATAAAATATGGATTATTTCTTAAGGTTAAAAAACCCCCTATCTTTGAAATGTGTTCAGTGAGAAAAGTGTGCAAGGTTACTGCAGCCCTAACGTGACAGTAATGTATGCTCCACAAGCTACACAAGTTTGACTTTGTGGTTTTTTTTAAATAAAAAGCTGTTGCAAAACAGAGCGCTGTACAGCACTTATCAGTGGGCAACTCTTATCAAGATCTCTGAGATGCTGTGAACTTCATAGATTAATGCATCAAAATTAATACATCACTAAGGAGTCTGAAGTGGTGTAGTTGTTCAGTGGAGAACAACTTTATTTTCTCCTGAGAAAGGGTTGAGAGAACATTTTGAAGTGATGGCGTTTGCTGCTCCTGCTCAGATGTACTGCAGTGACCCTGAAGGTGCAGGGTGGGCTGTGCTTGTTTTCAGTGGGGTCCAGTGGAGCTACCCTGTTCAGCAGTCTGGTTCTGGTTTCTTTCCTGCACGGGGCAAATGCAATGCCAAACAATTAGAAAATAAAGTTATATTTTTCATTATTCATATATTATTGATAAAAAGGCAGGACTTATTTTACCAATGCCAGCTGACTGAGTATGAAATCCTCAACTTGCTCTACGGAAAACCACTAAACATCTTAAAAAATGAAACATGTTATGTTTGTTGCCATGCTAGTCTATCCTACGAGATTAGATGTTTATCCAGGGTAAAGTATAGCTATGTAACGCAACCTCAAGGCAACCAAGACTTAGCAAATTGTGTAGCTCTGCTTTGTTAACAACCCCAGACAAATCCAGTGACAAGGGGATGCTGCAGCTTCCCTTTGGCTTGCAGCACAGAAAGGCTGCCCATGAAGCTGTACATCTAAAAGGTAAATAAAACCAGCTTCCACAGAGCTTTTCCGGACTCTAAAATCTCTACAGCAATTGAAATCTAGCCTGTTGGTTCCTGGAGGGATCCCTCTCCCTGCAGGGAATGTTTGTTATGTGGCGTGGGGAAACTACTCCTTTCTGAGAGGTCCTCTCTAAGCTATGTGGTGGGAACCCTGTTAGGAGGAAATGATGCCAAGTAAATCTGTTCCTTTATGCTGGAAGGTCTGCCTGGTCTCAAATTAGTGAAAACAACTGAAGATTGTCCAAAAATAATTTTCTTTTCTTCTGTGGGAACCACATTGTTTAATCTAGTTCATTGTCATGCTTAGATCTGCTGACCCTCTCTAGGGGAACAGAGATTTAGACATCCTCTTTTTATTATTATTATTTTAAAGTAAAGAATAAGGGGTAAGGCTTAAGTGCTTCCCTTATTCTCTCTTACCTGCTGTGTTCTGCCTTGCCAGATTCATCCTGCTCAGCGGAACAAGGCTGTGTGAGAGAAGGATGTGTTGCTGTGATCATCAACAGAGTCATTTTTAGTGTCAGTCTCTGCCATAACCCATACCACTGTACAGTCGTTGACAGAATGACTTTCTGCATCTTTGGGGATAGCTGGGTTTTATCGGTTGAAAATGGCTTTTTTTGGAACTGCAGCTTAGTCACAAATAGACCTTCCCTGTACTCTAGTTTCCAACTCATTTGGTGTTATTTTTCTGACTTTCATTGCATTTGTAATAACTTTCATTTTTTATTAATGTCTAGGGGAACTCTCTGTATTACCAATAATTTTCTGGCTTTACTCTTAAACTCGCAGCCTCTGCACATCCCAGTGTTAGGAGATGTGTCCTCAAGACTGATTCCTAAGCAGCTAGTCAGTGTACTTTACTGACTTGAAGAAAGAAAGTTTGTGTCCCTGACCCCTATTTAAGTGATGCCTGTGGTCTTTTCATATCCCATGCCAATATCTGAAGTATCGTATGCGATGTCTGCCTGTACCTTCCTCTCTCTGCCTCCCAGTGTTAAGCATTTTGAGCTTGTCGTAGCTGTGGTTGTGGCCCAAAATCCCTTCTTTGACCTCTCTGGATTAATTGGTACCTTGCCAGGGAAGACTATGGTGCTATAAATTACACACTAGTATTTATGCTGTATATCTTTATGTCCCTGGGCTGGCTGGGATCATAAGAAAGCCTTTGGAGAACAAGTGTGTATGTGTGGATAGTTATGGAGCCAGTTACTGTTGATAAATTAAGTGCCAGATATTTAATCATAACCTTTAATCACATGTCCAACTTCAGGTTAATTATTCACAGCTGCTGGAAGCAATCTTGAAATGATGTACACTTTCAGGAAAACACTTAAATGCAGTCCAGGACTATACATGTGTGCTTAAATACTTTAAGTGCTTGTTCTTCAGAAATTTTCTGTACACTTGGGGTCTAACTGAATGGAGAGGCTGTTATGAGATAAATGAGAGGAAAAATTAAGGCATTAATACAATGGAGAATCTCTTTTCCTAGACCAGTAATACTTGGACTGAACAGAAATTGGCTAAAATGTTTAAAGATCGATCTTAAATCTAGTTATTCTAGGTATTCTTGAAAGCATTCCTTGGTGATGGGGGTGGGTGGTTTGGTTTTCCAGATTCTTTGTTTATTTGCGTGGGAGGGTAATGTTGTTCTTGTGGGTGCTTTTGTGTTGGTTTGGCTTTTTTAGTACGTTTGAATAAATGGTGTTTTGTTTGGAATGAACTGGTTTTGAGTCATTTGAAACCGTCGACNCTTCCCCAAGAATGACCTGAAAAAGCAAACAACTAAAACCCAACTCTAGATGGGTGGTGAAGAGGTTGAAGTACACCCCCCATAACCGTGAAAACCTAAAACTGTTCTGTGCGCTGTGTTGGAAAAATAAGTGCATTTATGCCTGATTATTTTAAATGGTGTATCCTACAGGTACATGGATGCTTGTGTTTGTGTTGCATATGGTTGTAACCCTGTGTCTATCCAGAGCACTGTATGTAGGTTTGAGATTCCATCTCAAGAGGACTGTGTGTGGATTAGCACATTTTACCACAGCAGCAGCAATGTGAGCAAATTAGGTCTCTTCTAATTCTCTACCAGAGCTATGATGTTTTCTTGATACTTGAATTTGATAACTCTTCTATAGATTTTTATCTTTTTATTTGCTGTTACCTTTGTGGAAAAATCCTGAGGGAATTTATTAAACTGAGTTCGGAGAGGAATGTCATCTCTTGCAGAACATGTTTTGCTGTATTGTCAGAAAACAGGGTTATTTTGACAGTGGAATAATGGAGATAGCTATGATTTAAAGAACGGAAAGAATTCATGACAGGAGTGGAGATCTGTCCTTGTTGGGAGCCTGCACAATGTACTTGATCATGGGTATTGATTTAGCCCATCAAAATGTGTTGTAGTAAATGTAATTTATGCTCTGACCTTCAGCCAGCTCTCAGCTGGAATGGAAAAACATGGTACAGGTACTTACAGTTGGGTCTACTTATCACTTGCCCCAAGGAAATGCAGGATAGATGTATGAATTCAAGCAGCCGTGCAGTCTGGAGGGTGAGGTCGAGGCAGGAAGGACTTTCCAGTGGAAAAAACATATGGAAATACCTGTTCTGTGAGCATTGCTGCAGATGAAATTCAGCCATAAAAATCCTTGCATAAAAGAATTATAACCCCCAGAAAAAAAAAAACAAAACAACTCTCCCCTGCTCCCCTTTTCAATTCCATTATGATTTTTTTTCATTATTAGGTGCTAGGTCTTTTTAATTTTATTTCTTAGGCCAGTTCACAGGTCTGGGAACTTGTGTAGCCACTTGCAGGTGGGCAAGGTACACAGGAACATGGAGGCAGAGTGGTAGCTTCTATCTATAGCAAGGGTTAAGGATATACCTAAAGAAGCAGAGCAATGAAAAATATGACTGGGAGAGGGATAAGCATCACTGTAAAGGCAAAGAAAGGAGCAGGCTCAGACAAGGGACTCTTATTTACTATTAGTTACAGAAAAGTAACCTGTTACCTAACCTTTTAGCAGGATGACCTAAAGTGGGAGAGTGAGGAAGTCTGTGAAAAGTCTTTACCTTTAATTCAGTTATAATTACAGCATGAAAATGTACTGTACAAACAAGCCAACTATATGTTGCTGTGCATAGTGGCGAGCATAGCTTGTGCGAGTGCTGACAAGATTGAATGTATGTAGTTCTAGGTAAAATTGTATACTGGTGTATGTAAATTAATGTCAAGTGTATCAGTTTACTATATGATACCCTGATGTGTTGTAGCTGGTAAGAATTTAGGATGGCTGTGTGTGTTTGAGGATGGTGAACTGTCAGTGACTTACACTGGGCTCCCTTTGTATTTGATTACAACCCCTCTTATTCTTTGCTGGCACACTGGCTATGAAAACTTAACAAATCTTTCAAAAGAGCTTGTAGAAATTCTGTTGGGTTTATCAGATCTTTTTTTCTACCTTTAAGGTGGACTCTCCATATCATTAATTCAGGTGCAGACTGATGGAACTATATCTTGTTAGCATGGCATGGGGGATTGGGGGGAGGGGGAAGCAGTGGTAAGAAATGCCAGCATCTCCCTGTGGCAGTACACCGTATGTTGCAAGATGTGTGCCTTTCATGTCATGCTGCGAGAGGCTGGTGTACAAAATCTTATGTTTTGAGATGGGGGAAAAAGACAGACACCTATCAGATTGAGTTCTTGACTTAAATGGCTGGGAAGTTCAGCATGTTGGTAAAGTGCAGTGACCTCGGGACATGAATCCATTTACACATGGATCTTTAAGTGGTGTAAAGAGCGTATGAAGCGCTGATCTACAGTTTGCCCTGTGTAGGCAAACATCTATGAGAGTGGTTTGAGAGGTATCTGTGGAGGAATAGTTGCAAATCCTACAGCACATCATAGGAATCATATTTGTTGTTCTGTAGGAAAGAGAATGCAATAATGTAAAAACTGGGAGAGTAAGAATGTGGAGAGGACGGTATAGTCCTGTAACCTGCAAATCCTGTGTGTGGTTGTGGTGTTTTCTTTAAGCATCTCAAAAAAAATCCAAAATGCACACCACCCCCCAAACCAACAAAACAATCAAAGAAATCAATCACACAAAAAACTACCACCAAAACACCCAGCTTCTTTGGAAGCAAAAATGCAAATCCACTCTCAAGGTAAGAACAGAAAATGGCACATCAATTATTTGCCCTGACAAACTAACAAGAATAGGGAAAGGTACAATCTCATTACCAACTTAATCTTCTGGCATTTCTTGGATGCAGTACAAGCGATTCTATCAATCTAGAAACAAAAGGATTATTTGGGGGCCAATTATTCAAGCTCAAATACTCTCGACATATGAAGTGGGTTGATCTAAAAACCCATGGCACCAAAGCCGTCTAAAGGCGGACGGTATTCTGTTGGCAATAGGTAATTTGTTTCTTTAATGAGATTATTTGTCATGCAAGTATGCATAGCCTTCTGCCAGACTCGTGTGCCTTTGCTGCTGCTGTACAGTATTTGTGCAGTCTCTGCCAGCTCGCCTAGTCCAGAAACCAGCTGAACTTTGGGTGACCATTCCTATGAATTTACTCTCACAATTAGGCTCTCCTTACATCCCAGTGCTCTGGGTCATGCTGTAGAAATGAGGGGGCAGTGGATTCCTCCAGAGCCCAGCTGTTGCACAGCTGTAACTTCCACACCAGGCTTGAAAAAACTGCCTGGTGCTATTTCCCTACGTTTCCCTTGCTCAGGCTGTGAGTCCTGATGCAATGAAACTGATTGATTAGCAGAGGCAACAGGCATTCAAAGAAGTGATGTTGCTTCTTTCTTTGTACAGAAAACTTAACAGAGTCTTAAAAACCAGCAAATGCTTATGGGAAGCCTATAAATAGGTATTGCCTCATTTATCCTGGCAATGGTATGATGTAAACTGCAATGAATGTATGAGTAAATTTGAGGCATTTACCTTTTTCTGGGTGTATTTTTAAAAAGCTAAACAGAACTCAGGGATTTTGGGTTCATCCGTCTCCTGAGCTGTATGACCTGAGAGCAGCTCAAAAAAAAAAAAAAAAAAAAAAAAGGTAATGCTTTGCAGACTGCTCGGGTGCTGTGCATCCAGGCAGATGCTGTGCTGACCAACTTGGATGACAGGCCAGCTTTGGTCCCCATCCCCTGCTGCCTGACCATCACCTCCTCGGTAGGACGGTGTCTCCTGGCTTCTCTGCCTGCAGCCGTGCCCTTGCTGGGGGATGGGGGAAGCCTGGTGGCACTGGTGGCTATTTCTTTTCTTTCAGCACCAATTTATCCCAGATGAGTCCTGTGAAAATCCAGCCTGTTTGTATTGATGAAAGACAGGAGTCTGTATTTTCTTGGTATCTGTTAGCCTTTGTGATAATTACATTTAGAAATTGTTACTTAAAAAAAAGCAATAACAGCATTTTTCATAAGAAAAGAGAAAACTTTAAATTGAGTTAAATTCCATTTCAATAAAGTCTATGTAAGCACTTCCTGAAACACCAATATTAGCTTTAAAATTTGGTGTATTTGAAAACCTTACAGACAGGGTGGTACTTGGCCAACTGTAGAAATGATCCTTTATATCAGTTTCAGGCATAACTGTTTGCTTTGCTTTCTTCTCTTTTGCCCAAACATTTCTGAAAACCACCAAAAAGATATCTGCTGGGAATACATAGTTTTGACAATCCAAGCTCGTTTGGGTGACAGTACAGTCATGCCAGCATAAAACTTGGTTTGGGCTAATTAGCTGTAGTGAGGAGGAGGATTTGTTGTTTACCATGGAGGTTGACATCTGTGATGACTCTGGTGCACAAGTTAGCTCCTTCAGAGTTACCTTGAATGACTGAGGCCACCACTCGGCATCTGAGCATCCCCAAAATTCCTATTTCTATGTTTTATTTATACACATATGTATAAAATAAATACATTGATTGCACAAGAAACATGCAAGTGTGTAACGCACAAAACAAGAGTTTAGGATTTTTTGGAAAGCCTTCAGCTCTTAGCTAAGCTTCTGATCTGGTGGCATCCTCTGTCCCCTTCTGAGTAATTCATTGGGTGATGTGTGTTGTGGGGTATACTCTGGATCAGCCTGTATTGGCCTTTTTTCTCTCTTTTTTTTGCATCTGCTAAGAGGCTTGTAGATGGAGGGAAGTGTAAGTCACTTCTGCTCTGACACACTGATGCAGCTGTAGGAACAGCCCACTTGCAGCTCACATCTCCCTCACACTGGCACTGAGCTAAGGATCCTTAGTGCTTGAATACTTCGGTATTCTTCAGTGCCTGCTTGAACACCAGTGCTACTTACACGCAGGTTTTGTGTTTAAGTTATGTAAGTAATTACTGTAGTAGTCTCACTGCATATCCAGTCAGTGCTGCATCTTGACCATCCCATCACTAATCTGATGGCAAGGGGGAAGGTGCTGGGCAAGGGAGATCTGTTAATTGCACAAGTTGTCTCCTGCTGCTATGGCAATAAAACTCTCTTCCCTGAAATACAGTGAAGGATTCTTGACATCTGTCACAGACCTAAGATCATACATATTTACTTACCTACCTGTCTTGAAGAAGCTTGCTGTGAAGGACCACACGCAGCTCTCCCAGGGACTGAGCTCTGCTACTGTACCTGAAAACTGCAGATGGTAGAAAAAAAATAAGCAGTGAAAAAAAGTGACTGTAAAGCCTTAAGCTAGCATGGCTTCTGCTTCAGGACTTTTTGAAGGGCTTTTCTGGAGCTCCCACTACCTTCCCAATGAGATCCTGAGCCACCCTCTAACATCAAGGGAGACTGAATTTAGACCTCACCTGGATCAAATAGATGGATGTGGAATGGGGACTTGGCTTCTCTTGACTCGAAAGAAAAAGATCAAACCAAATTAAATATTTATCAATATTGAATAATCATATGTTATATGTAATTTTTAAAAAATGCTAAACTTACAGGGTATAAATACCCTGAGAGGTGACATTGCCCAGCTTCTATTTGCAGAGTGCTATGTGATACCAAATGGGTGGAATTTTGAGTCTTAAGGGGTAGTAGAAACAATTCCTGGTTTAATTATTTCTTAATTTATTTTTAAACAAGATTTGGCCACATGCCTTTTCTGAATTATTTGGGGAAAATATTTAGCTCAAGGTGTTTCATTCTAGTGATTAGCCTATAAAGGCCTTGCCTTCTTGGTCTTGCACTTCTGTTTTCTTGTAATTACTGCATGTAATCATGCCAACATAATTTAGCTAAATTCCTGGGGACTTCATAAAAATAAAAAAAGCCTTTCTGCAAAGGCTGCCCAGCTGAGATCCGTGACTGACTTGAAAAGTGGCCATTTCTGTCTTCGTCAGAGGCTTTTGAGTATCTCCAGGCATGGAAGTAGAAAGTTGTCCATGCTGCTGACTGGGGAGTGCAGCTGGTTGGTGGCAAAGGAGCTCAGATGCAGCAGGAGAGTTGGATAAGAAAGATCACAATTAAAAAAAATAGGGAATAACGAAGTCAGTGTGATTCTATTTTCCCTATCACAGAGTCTGAGGGTCTTAGAAATACTTTCTGATCTGCACTCTGCCCTCCCCAGCAATTTAGTTGATAAGGGGAGTTGTTTGCATTAGTTATAGGAGATTTTTGGGAGCACTCTTCCAGTCTGGGACGTATTTGTACCCTATCTTGTATCTATTTTTTCCTTGTGCATTGTTAAAACAAACAATTATTGGGGGTGGTGGTAGTATTAAATTATTTTCTCTTTTAATAAATAATCATCCTTCTGAAGAAGGAGAATGTCGGATATGGTAGCAATGAATAAGGCCACTCGCCTGCTGGGTGGTCCGTGTCCACAGGTCACTCTTCCGCTTGCACCTCTGTGCTATTCCACGTGGTTTTAGCTGCTGCCAGCTTCTCTGGTTGCTCTCCAAGTTTGTTGAGTTTCCCCTGTGCTGGGTAAAGATTTATGGTGTCAGCTGACATGGAGGGGGGGGCACGTGGAACACGGCAAAATCAACTTTACCTGATTGTTAAAGTGGAGCAGAGCAATGAAGATGTACTGAGTGAAGCTTGGTTTTGCTGCGCAGATTGTGATAAACCACCTTCCTGGCTTATCATTGTGCATGGGAGACAAATAGCGTGTTCCGCTACAAAGAAATAGTTTCCTACTTTGTCTTAACCCAACTTGAAGAATATGGCCATGCTTAATACTTGCTGAATTAATTTTTTTCCTGGATTGTTTAAACTGCTTTCAAACTAATTGGATTGGGTGCAAATTAACAGCTGGCTGAAATAGAGTCCCGAGGCAGAGTGGTTTTTTTTCCTGGCAAAGCAAATTCTACTGAATAAACATTAATTTTCTACTTGAAAAGCCTTGTCCTGCAGGTTAGGTGGGTTTTTAAGAAGTCCTTAGCCAGTCACTTCACTGGTACCAACATATTAATCACATGGCAAAACCAAACTGTAAAATATCATTGACAAGTGATATCCGGTACAAATGCAGAGATTTTGTTTGCTCACTTTTTTAACAGTATAAGATAGTGCTGAGATCCTGTGCACGCTGCTGCCCAAAACCTGGACATGTCACAATTGAAAGGGGCCTGTCCTGAACAGCAATGGAATTCAAGCAAATGACAGAAATCTAAGTGCTGGGATTGTCTACAGGGGTGGAAGGTGAAGTACTGGACTATGTTACAATAGGTACAGGAGAACTTGCTTGAAAATTATCACCAGGCAAATACTACTTAATGTCATGACAGTAGCATCAGTCGATATATCTGGGGAGAAAGCTATGTGTGTGTGTGTACCTTAGGTCGCAAATGTGTTACAACAGTAACATGTGGGTTTCATGAGACACAGAGCTTAGTTTTCTTAAGACAACTTGTTTGCTTCAAAAAAAAAAAAGCAAAGGAAAGGGAGTGAGAATGAAGTAGCGATAAAGCAAGACCAAAAGGATGCCCCCTTTTTCCCCACACCCCAAAGACCATTAACAAGCAAGGGTACAAACCCAAAAGCCTGGGACTCTAATGTCTAAAGTCTGTTGTATGAGGCTGAAGAGACTGATGCACGATACAAATGGTTCTTCAGGGGAATGCTGTAAGCATCCTTCCTAAAGGCATTTGACAAGCACGGTGCAGGTCAGCGGCTGTGTATCCCTCTTGCACAGCTGTTGGGATATCAGTGCATCGAGTGCCTCTGCAGCGTGGCCAGGGACACCCTGGCACAGTACTGGGAGCACATCAAAGGGTGCAAAGGAACAGTCTGTGTTCAAACAAGCTTTCTTGGGGTCTTGAGCCACCATGACAGTGATCTAAACCTAAAATGTGCCCTCCTTGTGAAGAGAGGTAGTTCAGGTAGAAGAAACTGAGTGTGATCATCTTGCTATTGCACTGCTGTTGCTGCTTGGGTTTTAGACTTCCCCTCTGTAAGGTTTCTGGTGTTCTACCTTCAGCATTACAACTAAGGCAGACTTGCAAAGCTACTGCGAGCAGGGAGAGAGCTAACATTTACTGGTGGTGTTTGTTGTATGACTGTTTTAAAGTATCTGCTCTTAAAATGCTGAGCCAAGTTAAGGTCCTTGAATAGCTTGTTAAAACTTTTTAACTTTGTTAAAAATAAAGTTCTCGGAGACTTTCTATGCAGTCAAGAGTAACAGTCCCTTTGGTGCCTGAGCATGCCTCAGACTCACCTAGCGAGAGACGTGAAACAGCCTGAAATATTTTGCTGCTGCCTACAGTAGCATAACCAAGCACAGGGAGCCAGCCCCATCCTGTGGTCCCTCTGTGCCTCTGGAAGTCTAGATGCTGCAGCATCCCAAGGCGATCCATGTGAGCATTATGCCTGAGGTAGAACACTGTGCGGTTTTGGTCCTCTGTTCAAGAGAGTGGAAAAACTAAAGAAGGGTCAGCGGAGGGCCACCAAGATGATTAGGTGGTTTGAGAACTTGGCACATGAAGAAAGGTTTAAGGAGTTGGGCTTTTGCAGCCTAGAGGAGAGAAGGCTCAGGTAATCTAGTCTTCCAGTATCAAAAACATAGTTGTGGAGAAGATGGAGTGTATCACTTTGTAGGGATGCAATGTGGTAGGATCAGAGGCACCAGCTACAAGTTGCTTAAGAAAAATTTCTGCGTGGTTAGAAGAAGAGGGAAGAAAGAAAAAATAAAATCAAACATTGGAATAAATTGCCTGGAGAAGTGGAGGACTGTCCCTTGCTGGAATGTTCAAGACTTGTCTGGACACGGACCTGGATGATGTAATCTACAGCAGTGTGTTTTGCAGCACAGGAGGCTTTTCTCTCCTTTTACCCCTCTTCACAGCCTAATGTTCTTAAAAGCCTCAGGTTAAAAGCAGTTCAGTGTGGCAGCCTGTTGGTTGGGAGGTGGCTTTCTGTGCATTAAAATGTATAAGAAATTTAAAATACAGTGCACAATTTTCTAAAACCAGACACCCTTAGGCTTCTGCTTAGAGGAGTTTGATCCAGGAATCCTATTTCAAAGTTGCTTCAGCTGCTTTATGGATGTATCATCAGGAAATGAGTCTGCCTACGTATGGCTGGCTGCCTGCGGTGATCGGCAGTCACGTGAATGTGAGCAGTTGAGAGCCTCTAGCCTTTGTGTCTGTTAGATTAGGAACAGGCACAGTTAAAATCCAGCAAAGGATTTTTTTGTATGAGACTGCCATGTTTGGAAACTCAAGAGTTGTTATTAATTGAGATTATATTTCTTCCTCTGCTTTCGGTAGGAATATAGATGCTGTTTTCAGTTTTGCTGGAGTTGAAATCCCCTCCTTCCCTCCCTGCCCCCTCCCACCCCCCTGCCCAAGAATTGCATGGGTAATCAGTGCTATATGCATTTGAATTACTCTGGAATTAAGTTTCAAGTGGAACAGCACAGTAGCTATTTCTTTGTCTGAATTTATTCCAGAATAATGAAACAACTTTTTCAATTTTCATTTTCTTCTGTAGCTTCTTGAGATAGCACTTGTATATGACAGGCTGAGATACAACGTGAACGGTTTTAATATATTAATTTGAGGAAGCAGGCATTGAAAGGTTCTGCACTTGGTCACGAATATACATATAATTGCTTACCTTAACTAGAACAACTGGATGTCAGCGCTTAGTCTTGGAAATTCAAAAGAGCTCAGGAAGTTACTTTTCTCTTTGAACATCCTAAACTTCAGAAGAAATATCAATTTTTTTGCAGTGACTGTAGTTTCATAACCATCTAGAAGAAATATCGATTATGTAGTAACTCAAGTTCAGTGACTATCTGTCCTTTATTTAGCCCATCTCCTTGTAGTTATCTGAAGACTTTGTTCTCCGCTGTTGTGTCCTAAGTTTGTGAATTCTTCTTAAGTAATATTTCTGAAATTCTGTCCTTTCTAAACAAATGGTCAGCATCTTATCTCTTATCTTCACTGTTGTGACTTCATTCAGTCTCCCATCCTTTATCTCTTAGACTTCCTTCTAGTCCTTTTTGAAGCTGCTAAGGTCGTTGCCGTTGTCTGTGGTGCTGACAGCCCCATCAATTTTGTATCTCTTCACTGGTCCCTTTTCTTCCTACCGCATAAAGATAAACCTTTTTTTTATTTCTGGAGACTTTCTCTGTGTTTTCTGTCTGGTGTCGGCTCTTATCACGTTGCCCCCTTGCTGTTGGCTCCAAGTGCTTTAGTGCTTTCTTAACGTGGATGGTTCCAGATCTGCAGCTCAGGCTCCCGTGTCCATTGCTCCCTTGTTGGAAGCATGGGGCTTCCTGCTGTTAGCACTTCCCTGTTCTGCAGGTGCCACAGCTTGCTTACATAATTAGAAAAACACAATAAGGATGACTGAGCAGACCGAGTTAGTGCTCACCAAGGTGAGCACAGTCAGCTGCCCGCCTTTCCAGCCAATTGATGTGTGCTGGGGAATTGCAGCGTCCCATTGTGCCTCTTCTGACGTGCTCAGAGAACGTGCTGTCCTCTGTAAGAGGATGGAAGGTATCAAGGAAAACTTGGCGGTAGCGTAGGTAGTCCTGCCTTTGCCAGCGAGGTGCCTGTGCCCTCCCTGCTGGGATGGTGATGCTTCCTTTTGCACTGCAGAAAGCCGGGCAATTAAGCCAATCTATTTGGTGAACCTTTATTCTGTGAGGCTAAGTTTGATCTTTCTATGACTAATTTTCTGCTGTTTTTGTTGAAGCACTTCTGTGCACCAGCCTGATTCCCTTATTCCTGATGAGTTTGCTGGTGTGACCACATGCCTGTTAAGGGTTTCTTCAGCTTCTCATCTCACTTATTCCAAAAAAAGCTATTTACTCCATTAAAAACATTAGTTTCATCTCTGCTACTTGAGAATGATCCCAGCTCTTGTGCCTCTGGAGTTTGAAGACTTAAGCCTTGCAAAATGCTGAATGTTTTTGGAGGCGAGCCCTGCTGTCTTTGTGACTCACTGCCTCTAGGCACAGCATAAAGCCTCTCCGTGTGGAAGAGCCCACCTCCTTATTTTTACTGTTCCTGCTAAAGTCACCTATTGCTCTCTCCAGCACAGCATATGGTCTTCTTGACAGCCTGGGGGATGTGTTTAGTCAACATGCGCTTGCTTTGAACAGAGTCCCAATTTCTTAAACTATTTCCAAGGGCAAACAGTTGCTTGCAATATCTGAGTAACACTTCAGTGAGCAATCTGTTTTGTCCAGCTAATCACAGTGTATAGATAACTTTTAACAAGTCACGTGGCATAAAATAAAATGTAGTCATTGCAAGATAATTAATGTCACTTGAATATTATAATGTGCAAAGGTGCATTTGATCCCATTCCTATAAAGACCTGCTTGCATTATGGTAATGAGAGTCTTCTGAGATGCATTGTTGTTATGAGAACTTCTTTTGAAATCAGCACAGAAATAATTCACTTCCTTTTGATCGGAAGAAATGTCAGTTACTTTGATATGATCTCAGAGCTCGAATATAAAGTCTAGTCCTTTCAATAGTGAATGGTTAACACAAAAGAAGTAATTAAAGTACTTCAATAGCATTTGTCATAAAGCATATGTAGAGACCAACAACAAAGTACAGAACCTTACCCAGCTTCTCATTATTCTCTTGGTTAATAAAAGATATCTTTACATCAGCTTGATAGTAGCATGCATACTCAAAACACTTTCCTCCCTGGCAATGTCAGATATTCTTCCTTTTCTACCTTGTCTAAAAGAAGAAAGGCATCTCTGAGGAATTTAACTAGTGGGAAATCTACTAAACCAAATGTCCAGGAATCTTAAGAGGGGCTCCATGTGAGGACATCTCCTGTGAGTTGTCTTCCTACTGAATAAGGAAACTGGGCAGAAAGGTTTATAACTGGACTGTTATAAAACTGAATGTAAAAGAGCAAGTATGTGTCATCAGTTATCACACAAACTTCCTAAAAAAAGAGCCTAGGAGGAGGGCATAGTAATGCTCTTGGTCTGTGTACAGAAGGCGGGAAACTTTGTAAAGCTTTTTTAGGGAAACTGAGGTATGTGTGTTTCTAAAGTTTGTTCTTTTATCAGCTAATAATAAATGGGTTAATTTAGGGTAAACAGTTTATATCTGCCCAGACTGGTATGAAATGGGCTATCAAGAACTCATTGGAATGATCTGCTTAAGGATGGGAAGATTTTACACCTCCTTATGCTGGCCTATAGCAATGTTCATGTCTACCTTAAGAACTTTGGGTACTGTGTGCAAAGAGGAACAGCTTAATTAGGAAAGACAGAAGACCTGCTTGCTTCTCTGTTCCTCAGTCCCACCATAAGAGAACGGGTGCAGGAGGGACGGGCTGGGATTTTCCTGACTGTAATCCTGGTGAGCAAAGGTCCCCAGCTCCATTTGCTCAATCAGTGTTGGTGTCATAGCAGTGAAAGTGGCTGAAGTGGGCATCTCAGCCAGAGAAGCTACTGCAGGAACAAGAGGGCAGGAAATTACACTGCAGTGGATAGGTACCAAATATGCGTAAGCTGATCTGCAATGTGGTAACTTCACTGTGTAAATCACCTAAAGAATGTCCTTCCTAAAAAGAAGTAATTTAAATGCTAGTAGCCAACTGCTTTTGGGGCAAGCTTGTAATTCAGAAGATGTACACACACTGAGTAAAATTTTGTCTCTGACCAAAGCTGAATGTCAAGAAAACAGGGAAAGTACTCACTCTTCTCCCCTACAAAGCACTAGACAGGTGAGTTCAGTGCCAGTGATGCACTTTACTAAACAATTTTTCATTCAAGGCACAGCAATATGTAAGGGGGGGGTTTAATGCTTAGTATGCAAGTACATGGGCAGAACTGGCGAACTGGGCTCTAGTGGGAAGGATCCTGGTACGAGATATCCATGGTGTCACGAGGAGAAGAGGACTCTGTTGTTCAAATGCAATTGGTTTAGTGCTGTGCAACACGGGGTTTGCACAGTACATCTATCTCAGCAAGCACACATTGCTTTGTGTCAGTGGCCAAAATTTTCATGGTCTACTTCAACAGACATGCTTACAGAATAATAAATAAGATTTTTGTATGTGTGACTGCAGCAAATACTTGTTGAAGGTAACTGCTGTATTTCTTTCAGAAGTCCTGCCACCTTTAGTTAACTAAGGTTTATTCTGAAACGCAGCGAGATTAGGAACTTGTTTGCAATCTGTTTGCATTGTAATATACAAATCAGAATGTCGTTCTCCTTGTGTCTTATTGACTGCAAAACCTGTCATCTGGCTTTCCACAAGTATATTTGAACTCTGGCCCATTTAGCTTCTGCTTTTTTATCATAGGTTTGGGGACACTCACCATTTTTGAACAGTTGGGGAGACGGCGATTGCTTGCCAGGCTGCATGTGCTTGTCAGACCTAACAGCCATCGAGTTCTCAATGCTTCTTTTCAGATATGCTTGTATCATATTCTCAAGTATTTCCATGTCACCTTCTTTTCATGCCTTCTGTCTGTGAACACCTGGTGTCTCTGACTCAAGGACTAGGCTTCAATCTCCTCGAGGCAGAAGTCTCCTCTGACCATCGCTGTGTGGTGCTTAGAGCAGGGGGGACTGCTCCTGGTGGAGGGGGGTGTGTGTGTGTGCACGTTGGGTGGGTGGGCTCTGGTGTAATTACACAAGAGCTGTATAAACATGTGTGTACATGTCTTTGGCAGGTCTTCCGTAAAGCTCAAGAAACTCATGTTTAACTATTGATCATTTTATCTGAAGACCTGAAATGTGCTAGGAGAGTCAGCAAGACTTTGGGAGAGTTGCTGCTGCACCTTCTCCTCCTGTTTCAACCCCTACTAGCTTAAATTTTAAGCAGATTGCTGAGCAAAGTTTTGGGTTAATGAAACCGTCCAAAGCACGTTGACACTGGCAGCGTAACTGGCCAAAATGATAGTTCCCACTCTGGCTGGGACAGAGATTGATGCTTTTGTGCTGTAGTGGAACAAAGCTATTGTAGTGCTGGGGAGAAGGGAAAACACTGTGTGATAATGGAGTAAGTGCTACTACTAAGTTCATTAGATAATTGTGTTGAATTGTTTTGGACATGGTTTGCTTTTCTCAGGGGAAGGGAGAAGCAAAGTTCTTCATGCCACTGCCGGAAAATGCTTTGTATAATGTTTATTGTAGTAAAGTTGGTTTCTAATGATGATGTATTTTGACTCATCACTTCAGATTTCAGTGCCGTATGTATTACTGAAAACCATAATTATCTTTATGAAAATGTTTTCATAACAACAGGCCAGTGTCTCATAAAGTAGAGAGAAAAAAACCCCATCATGTGCTGTCACAACTTCTCCATTGGTTTTGAGTACTGCATTTATTTGCTCTCTGTGCTCACATCATGGAAAAAGGGAATTTTACCTTGTGCCCCTTTTAATAAAGTCTTTATACCTCTGCTGATCTCTTGGTGCCATGCTGCGATCCTCCCACCCCTGGGAAGAGCAGGGCTGCCCCGTGCAATGTGCAGTCCGCTGGGAGGAGGCGAGTCGTGGCTGAAATAGTGCTGGAAAGGTGGCCTTTGGCCCTGGGTTTACAGCAGAGCTCTCCTTTGTTTCTGCTGCTGCTGCTGCTGCTGCAAGCTGGCCTGGGTCAAGTGAACCACTTAACCAGCAGAGAGCTTTGCTGGCTGAGAGCGTGCCTGCAGCTGGAGGACTCGGTCCTGCTGCAGCGATAAAAGCTCTGAGTGCAGTTACTCTATCTAGGTGGGAATAGAGATCTTGAGATGATTTGAAAAACAAATATTTCTTGCCCAGGAAGGCAAGAGATAGCAGACTAGCAAAGTAGCCACCTGCTCGTGCTCTTGTATAACTTAGGTGTCCTGTCATGTCACGAATGTTTTCAGTTACTGCCAGGTATCAAATACTCACATTATTTTGTATAATGGGGCCCTTTATGCTCCTCTGAAGGACCAGCAGAGCTATAATCATTGCCTGAAGGGTTGTAAAATTTCAAGTATTTTTGATCGATAGTTCTGTGAGGTTTTTCTTTGATAGAAGACATGCCACAGGGGATCCTGCTCTCCTCTTGATAAGCAGGTGTGTGGTAACTCCTTCCGACACTAACGGGAGCTGTGCCTGCGTGAGGACCCTATAAGAGATTCCATATAACAAAGCTAATCCTCAAGAATATGAAATGCAATGGGAAAAAAGATATTGCAAAAGGCCTGATTCTGCTCTTAGTGAATATCGATTTTAAAGCGATGGAAAGTCATAGTTTCCCATAGATTCACTCCTGTGAGTGAGCTTTGTGTTAAAACCTGATCGTGTTTTGGATTTGTTTCTTTCTTTCCTGTAGTCAGTCTTCCTCACTCTGCATTCGAAGGCTGTGCTAGTGCTTCTGGTTCATCACCCAAATGTGAGTTGAGGGCAGGCTGCCATCACCTCGGTAGCTTCTCTGTTCACTTGTGCTGGGGCACCATCCATCAAGCAAACGGGTTGGAAGAAAGCACGGTAGCTGTCTAAGCTGCCAATCTGACATAAATCACAGTGCTGAACGCGACCGCCTTCTCGCTCCCATTTTTTTCTGCCTCATTACTAAATCAGAACTTGCCATCTATTTGCATGGCACTGGAAACTTCATGGCTTTAGTGCCATGATTTTCTGTGCCAAAGAGGCTAGAAATAGTAGTGAGGACTGCAAGATCCGGGTCTGCTCAAGCCTTGGGAGAAAATGTCTTGTGTTGCTCAGTCATCCCTGTGCTACCTGGTCTAGGAGGATATCATCAGAAATTCAGGGTTGGAAGAGGCTCATCCACAGGCACCTGGAAAAAAAGGCAGTTTTGATTTTATTTATTTTTTATTAACTACTTCTTCCAAGTTATAAAACAGCCTCTACTTCATTGTATGTGATCCACATCCTGGGAAGTATATGAATGCTGTCCTTTTTCCTGAATAAGGAGTACCGGTGCTTCTGTGTTGTGGTGTGCCGTTCAGGAGTGTTTCATCTGGGGTAAAATTTGGAGGTGCTAATGTGTAGTTTGTTCATCACTGGGACACATACTCTAGGGAAAGCTGATTGATGAATGTATTTATGAAAGGTAGAAGACAAAAACATCAAAAAATTAAAAAGAAGCCAACTTCGTTTCTATCTCTTTTGCAGTTGTTGGACATCAGAAAGTCAATGGTACAAGACCTGTAGAAAGTAAGGACATAAGAGGAATCCTTTCCTTCTTCCCCAAAGGAAAACAAGTAACAGAAACAGGACTACTCTTTAAGTTTTGAAAATATGCTGTGTATGATGAAGCATGACCCATTTATCGTGAGTGATGTTAAGTAAAGGTACCAGTGCATTCAAAGTTTAATTTATCTAGTTTGAAAAGTGTGTGCACCTTTCTTGAAGCTGTTCTGCTTCAAGGAATGGTCAGTGATTCCGGACAAGTTGGAATGAAATGATGAATAGTTCTGTAAACATCCCTGATCATGCTGCACAAACATGCAAACACTCATAGATTGCCTTGATGGAGAATAAACAGAAGCTTCTCAGAGCTGGGGCTTAACAAATGCTGTGTGCAGGTTGCATACCATGGGGGGGACAAAGCTTCTGTCAATAAAAAGACAAAGTCAATTACTAATACTTTTTTTTTTCAAAAATGTTTTGAGCTTCTAACCTTGACTTCTGGGCATCTAACTTAAAAACAAGCCTGCTTTCATCCTTTTTCATAGTTTCATTTGCTTCATGGGGATTCAGGTAACTCATTTTTACACTGTTTAAAGGTCAACTAGTGGTTAATATGGATACTTTTAATTTTCTTATTATTATTTTTCTTTCTGTAACACACCTTGGGACATTTTTTTGCTACAAACCTTAATTTTAATTGTGTTTTGAGAACTGCCTTCATATTATTCGAGCAACCTTGGTGGAATAAAAAATGGAAATTGAGATTTGTCCTTAATGGGTCTATTTCCTGTGGAGGCTGTTTGAGAGATAAACATGCCAGGCTTTGCTTCCCAGTTTCTAAACCAAGAATTTCCAGGATTACACATGGAGTATTAGACGATTTAATACGTTTCTACTATCAAGATAGGAAGTCACAGTAATGTAGGCCTTTGTAATACACCATGCTATATGTGCTCTAATAGAGGTCGTTATAATGCATGATTTGAAAGTAGTGTTATTGATGAGCAGCTGCTCTGCAGAACCCAGATTGCCTTTCCAGTGTGTGTTCTGCTCATAAGTTGTTTTCTCTGTGGGAAATAAATTGTTTTCACTGTGGGAAATGTTAGTTGTTTACTAATAAGTTGTTTTCTCTGTGGGAATAGATTTTGAATGTTAAGATAGAAGATGGTACTTTTCTTTGTGCTGTTGAAGAAAATACAGTGAGCCTGAAGTTCTTGAGCTATTGGGACTTTTTAAACAGAAGATTTATAATGTCTTGTGTCAATCTTGCACCTAGTATGCTTTTAAGAAGACATGAGGAACTGTATCTTAACAGTAGCTCAGAACTGGGGGTTTGCGTTGCGGTCAAGTCGGAGCAGCACAGGCTGCCTAAACGAAATCTGCTATAGATGGTAGGTGAGGATGGCTTCCACTGGAACGTGTAGTCATCTTCATCCTTTCCAGGGTAAATAGTCTGTTTGTGTTTGTAGGTGATACGTAGTCCTGAGACAACCATGTATTGCAGGTAAATATGGCGTGGGTGTGAAAAGTTGTTCAGAGGATTTTGTGGAAAGAGGTGCCAGGGTTTGTTCCTCTTCTGCCACTAGAGGAAAGCATGCAGCACACTTGTTCAGAAAATCAGAGTAAAACTCAATGGTAATGAACCTGGGGCAGAGCCACCTGCTCAAGAGAAGATGGGTGCTGTTGCGGGGATGTGAAATGAAGGTCAACTCTTCTCTGAGGGAGTCCACTCTAGTCCTAAGTGTGTTAATTGGATGCACATCTCTTGTCATCTGTATCCGTCCATCTTATATCCTTTATTTTAAAAGTTGTGCTGCTGAGCTGTAAGGTGGTTCCAACAGCTTTACTTGGTTCTGCAGTAGCAGGTCATGTTGAAGCAGTCATTCATGAGACTCTTTTCAGGTCACTTGGTTAGGAAGCAGGTTGCCTAGGAAATGTTCCTCCACTGGTTCAGGAATGAAGGATTGTAGATAGTGCCTGTACGTACAACTGCAATGGGCTGCTGTGGCATACACCCCACGAAGCAGTGAGGGACTGCTTCCTTCCCTCGGGATTTGTAGTGCTGTGGTCTCATGTCAGGTCCATGCTCTGCCTCTCTATATAGAATGTTGATACATCTCCAGCTTCTGGCAAATTAAAATGACTGTCTTTTCAAAGGTGGTAGCTGAGAGGTACCCATCTGTGTGTTGCTTCTGCAACTTTGTGAGACTTAAGAATGCCAGCTGTAGCTTGTGAAGGGATCTGGTGCCTCCTGAAGTGCCTTTGCAGTAGCATCAGTTCTCGTGTTGGTCAGTCAGGTTTTCCCAGACCATATCTGTCTCAAACCTAACACTGTAGACAAGAAGCTTCCTAACTTACATTAATATTTCTGTGATTTGAGTCCTTCACACCCAAAGAAATAACTTGGGTGGCTTGAAACATGCTCTAGATTGATAAAGCAGTTAAACCAACAGGGGAGAGTATTAAGATTTGACTGACTACCAAGTCCTATTACAAAAAATAGTTATTATCCTATATGATCTTCACCCAAGGTGTAGCAGCATCATTGGAGTCAGATGAAGTTTGTTCCATCTCCATACAGCTTGCTAGGTGTTGTGGTTTAATCCCAGCCAGCAGGTAAGTGCCACACAGCTGCTCCCTCNATGTCATGGGTTGAGATAAGAAGAGTTTAATAGGACAGAAAGGAAGAAAATAAAAATAACAATAATAAAATTACAATAATAAAAGAATTGGAATATACACAACAAGCGATACACAACGCAATTGCTTACTACTTGGTGACCAATGCCCAGCTAGTCCCTGAGAAGCGATCTGTACCCACCGCCCCCCCCGCCCCAGCCAACCCCCCCCAGTTTATATACTGGGCATGATGTCGTGTGGTATGGTCAGTTTGGGTCAGCTGCCCTGGCTGTGTCCCCTCCCAACTTCTTGTGCCCCTCCAGCCTTCTGGCTGGCTGGGCATGAGAAGCTGAAAAATCCTTGACTTGGTCTAAACACTACTTGGCAACAACTGAAAACATCAGGGTGTTATCAACATTCTTCTCATACTGAACCCAAAGCATAACACTATACCAGCTACTAGAAAGAAAATTAACGCAGCCAAACCCAAGACACTGGGAAATACAGATTGCAAGGAGAGTTGCCAGCTTTAGCAAAACCAAGCCTACAACCATGCATTGCTGGTGAAATGTGAGTGGAGAGAGTATGGGTGACTTCACTTGAGTAAATTAGCCCAGACTGACGTACATGGTGAGTGAGCTGAGTAAAACTGATCTCATTTGAGGCAATTTAGAAATATGTTCTTCTCCAATGTATGGATGGAACAGATGGTATATGAGTGATGAGGAAGACTGAAAAAAAAAAAAAAAACCCCCAACCAAATTTATATGAATGACCTCACTAAGGTTCATGTAAAGGAGATATGAGGAAGTAGAACAATGGGGATTGAGCAAGACCAAGTCTACAAATAAAGGCTAGGTCATAAACAACTTCATTAGCACAAAAAGGATGTTGTGATTAAAAAAAAAAAAAAAGTGATCTAGTGATGTTAAAAAGACACAGAAACCCTAATTATAGAAGTAAGTTTTCAAGCTTTTCTCTCTTCCTCTGTTGAATAAATCAGGCTTGAAGGAATAAACCCATAATCCAAGCAGCAAATCAGTGCAGAAAATATCTCATTGCTCTTCAGAATGTCACTGAAAGCACTGGTGCCAACAGCCACAGGTTCAGTGAACGTTGCATACATCAAAACCTCAGACAGTGTCTGCGGGCACAGGAGCGTAGGACCTAAAAGCAGAAATGCCATACAGGTCATGTCGGTACTCACCAGTTTGGCTGGGGCTATAAATCACAGCTTCAGTAAAAAGGTGACAGACCGCAACAAATGAAATCTTGCTATAGTTAGAAGTGAAGTTTTTCCATTTCATCTGTTTTTTTAAAAAAATGTATTCTATAGTTATGGTGAAAACCCATACTTTTTGAACAGTTTATGAATCCATATATTGGTCTTTCAGGGGAAATTTTGAGAGATAACAATGCTGTGGAGTAGCTGTGAAGGAGCAGTAAAAAAGAATTTCTGTAGTTGGGGGCAGTCTGGCTGGTCATTCCTGAAGCTGTAATTATCAGAAGGATCATGTTTCAACTTTGATTAAATTGGGGGAGACACTTGTTTTATGAAAAGCTGCTACAGTAATTTTCACAGCTGAGCATCCGTGACTGAACACCTCTATGAATGGAGATTTAGCCTGATAGCATTTATATCAAAACCTCTTAAAATCATTCCCTTTAATGACAAAATAATGGTACTTACAGGAGCAATAGAAAAAAAAAAGGTTATGGCAGTGTTTCACATGGAACCCCCCCCCACAACTCTGTCTTGCAGTTTTGTGCAGAATAAACCAGGTTGAGGATAAGCATCTGGATTCCTTGTCTTCCACAGATTCACCCCTATTTTGTGTTTCTCCTGGCTAAGGGAGGTGGTCTGCCTGTAATCTTCAGGTACTGCCTGCCTCTGGCAACCAGACCTCTCCCTGCGTATGTGTCTGTGTGCAAGTGCTGTGCATAATTGAAAGTGGATG
This sequence comes from Pandion haliaetus, assembly GCA_013401275.1. NCBI lineage: Eukaryota > Metazoa > Chordata > Aves > Accipitriformes > Pandionidae > Pandion > Pandion haliaetus. The sequence continues at coordinate 10,741 of VYZV01012005.1, read as the reverse complement.
AGCGGGTCACCTATTACCCATTTAATTTAAAAAAAACATTACCCCTTGCTGCTGTGCATTAACTGATTCTCATTCTTTATTAGGTAGGATGTTTTGCAGCATCCTGGAGGCTTTGGTCTCTTTGGGAGAAGGTGAAAAATGGTTGTTTTGATGATGGTAGGTGTCATATAACATGCTGAAGGCTGTCCTGAGTTTTAATGTAGTTCAGTGCTCCCACCCACTCTTCACTGCACCTTTGATACCTGCCTCGGAAAACATGGAGGCTGCTTTACAGATGGGAGCAGCAGTTTGCTCTCATGTTCTGCAAGCAAATGATCCAAAATTTGGAGCTTACTGCTCCTTTGGGTTTGCCACATGATACTTTAATAAAGAAATAGCAATATTTTTCTTATGTTGGTGTAAATCCAAGGTTATTCCCAGTAAATTTTCTGTATTGGTATAATTTGTACAAACTACAGGTCTTGTCCAAGACCCTATCCTATTTAGGAAAGGCATCTGTCTTTCTTGTACCAGGGATGCATCATGTTATCTGAAGCAAAAAAAAAAAAAAAAAAAAAAAGGTGCTTAAGCCTACCTGTGGTGTTTCAGTAGTTGGAATATACCTGTAAATCGTGTATTCACCTTTTTAGGAGGAAGCCACTACCTAAACTGCCTTGTGAAAATTATCATATCTGGAGGATTGTTGCTCTTATTCTCAACCATCTGCCAGTAGCTATACAAAAGTCTTCTTCATTCTGTGGAATTTCAAAGAAAGCTTGGTGTACATTTTCTGTAACACTTCTGTTTTGGGTGAAATACAAGTTTTATGTGCTTTCAAGAGTTTTTGACCATGTTAATAATTTTATGTTGATTAAATAGAATGAAACTACTGGAGAGGGGGTTTCTGAGGGAAAAGTAAACATCTGTCTCCTGAACTGGTATTCCAGCGATCAGCACAACTGGGATGTGTAAATACACTGTGTACTTGGTGATGTGTGGCACAGTTGTTCTGTATAAGGAGAGGATGCCAGGTAATTTGTTGAGGGGGGAGGAACCTGTATGACTGAGTAGAGCACATATTCCCAACAACAAATGGGATACACGCTCGCCTTTTTCTTGCTTGTGGCACTCCCAGGAAACTCAAAAATCTCAAGAATTTGAGAATTTGCATGTAACATAATTTGCATATAACTGCAGTTCCTCTCATAATTCATTGGGTGTTGGGACACCCAGCCTTACGTGAGCATAGATGCAAACTGTTGGTGTTACCAATATCTTAAAATAATGACTGAAAAAGAACAAATCCTTACAAAAAAATAAAAATAAAACAGAGAAAGCTAAGGAAAAATCTGTGAGGGAGGAAAAAGTGTCAGATATGCAGAAGAAAAAATGCAGTAATGAAAGTAAGCAGCTGTGTGCTGTTGGGCAGGGTCTTGCTTCCAGCCTGGGGAGAGTTTGCTCAGTGTTAGCTCAGACTTGCTGGGCCACAGCAAACTCTTCCCACTTGCTTCAGGAGTTTTGTTCCATCAGCTTGCGGGTGTGAGAGCTGATGGAGAGACCTGCTCTCCGATCTCTGATCTTTTCCAGCCATGGCTTTCCAGCCCCTCCAGGCTCCCAAACCCTTGCTCCAGGTGTGCTCGGCACCTCTCCAGGAGCAGGGGTGATTTCCTCCGTCGGGCTCCCCTGGCCCCATCCTCCTAAAGATGGGGGGTGGGTGGGAAAGAAAGAGTTTTAGAGGGAAAGAATATTTAAGTGTTGAGCAGCAATGCAGATACATGAATCTGAGAGGAAGTAAAGTTAATGATCTCCATGTGGCAAAGTATAATTTTAACTTTTATAACTTAGTTTTCCAAACAGAGCCATATGAAAAAGTCTTCTCTCAACCACAGTATAAGAAGGAGACATTTTGGGTTGCTTTCCTTCTGTTTTTGCAAGCATTGAGAAAACCACATTAACATAGAAAATGGTCCTGAGTGGTGTAGACTGGCTGTGTGCAATATAATGTGTATGTAGAGAATACATTTCTAATACATTAATAAGTATGACTTATCACTAGTCAATAGCTCAATTAAAATGAAATGACATTTCATTTTCTTTTAAAAATGCAGCTGGCAGAAAAACTTACTGGGACCTCAAAGAAGACTTAAGCTTTTGAATTTCCTATATAGTGCCCCAGTTCCTCTGGATGTTTCTGTGTTGCTATCTTAAACAGAAACATTAGAAAAATGTCAGTTACCTTGAGATAAATTTGTTGCTGCATATATTGAAGTAAAAGGAATGTAAAAGCACAAAGTGATCTACCTGTTCTTAGATTTCACTGCTTTTGCTGACTTTCCAGATTACTGTCAGGGGCTTGGTGTGAAATGTATGCCTTTTTTTAGGTCATTTTTCTGTAGCATAGTTAGAAAAAAAAAAAAAAAAAAAAAATCCTGATCCAATTTTCAGTTTAGCTGAAAATACATTATGTATGAAAGACACAGCAGCAAGGGGTGCTTCAAGAGGAGCATAGCTGGGCTTTTGTAGAAGGAAGCTGAGCTTGCATGTGAATTGCAAGAGCGCTTCTGTACAGGCTGAGCACGGGCAGTCACTGAATAACCAGGGACACAGTTGCCCAGGACCTGTGGATTTCAACCCTCCCTAGAAAAGATCTTTCCAAGTATGCCAGCTCTTATTTTACGTGCCACTTTGTGTTTTGCTCTGGTTCCTTGCTCATCCAAAGTGATCTTTCAGGGTTGGATAGTTNGGGGGGGAAGGAAGGGGGAGGCTTGTATGAGCAGAGCTGGAGTAGGAATGTGTTTGGGAGCTCTGGTTCCTGGTGGACTCTGCCTCCAGGAGCACACCAGGCAGCAGTGTTAACAGCAACCCGTGCACTAATGTGGCTGATATTAAGCTGACTTAAGTAGCCGGCACAGTTTGTGCAAGGGTTACAGGAGCAGAGAACTAACTAGAAGTCACTTTTCACATGCTGCCTCCAAATCCTGGTTTTCATTTTGAGTCAAGGTTGGCATAGCAAGACTGTGGCTTTTGAAGCACAGGAGAGTGAGCGTTTCCCACAGTACCCGAGCATATACTCTACCAATATGTGTCTATTCCTCATGGGGTTATGTAGAAGGCTTCTGTCCCTTATACATAACGTGGGGCTTAATATAGAAAATACTTTGGTTTGTTCTTAGGTAGTCTCACTTCTTTTATGCCAGGTCAATTATAGAGGGAACAACTCTGAATGTTATGCCAAACTGCAAGGAAATTAATGCCTAGAGTATGGCACGGCTGAAGATTTTAAGACTACAAAGAACCCTATGCACACGTTTTTGTGTATTCAAAAGCCAGAGGTGTGCTGATGACATTAAATTTTGCTCCAGTAACTGGGAATCATAGTTATAAAGTTATATGATCAAGTTGTCTTCTTTAAAATACTGGTCAGCAGAATTACTTGAAGACTTACAGACTTATATACAAAATTGATACCTGGTTAAAAGAAACTTTCCTTCTGCAAGTTTTTAAGTATTTCTGGCTTTCTGTAATGCTTGGGACCTACTTCTGCTCAAAACTTCTTTTTCCGGGTATGAGCAGTCTTATCTCTATTATGACTTTCTTCTGGAGAGTGGTGGAAGGGGGGCTTGGAAGGGAAGGACAGAAGTGCCTGAAGGGAGGAGAGACTTAGTGGTATTTGATATTCGATATAGTTCAGCAAGGAGGGAAATCCTGTAAGGTCACAGTAGACTTCAGCAAAATCAGTCTGGATTTTGATGTAGGGGAAAAATAGGTGGGGATATACCGTATTCCTTAGTCCTCGTACCAGTTCCTGTACCAGCTGCTGTATGTTGGTTTAAGGGAGATGGTGTGACCCCCAGATAGGGCAGGAAAGTGGCAGTTGTCAACACACCTTTGGGGAGGCATGGCTTTGCCCAGCGCCCTGGGTGTCAGGGAACTGGCAGACCATTGCACACACAGTCACCAAAAAGTCATTAAAAAAAAAAGTTCTTTCTCAAAGCAGTGATTGTTGTGATCCGGTGAAGTCCATAGACCAAGGGCTGTGATACGAAGTCATTTGGGATTGGGCAAAAGGAGCAGGTGAATTGTATGCAAGAAAGCTCAGAAAAAGGATGCCTTGCATTTGGATTTCTTTGCTTCAAGCTGCCTCATCAACAACAAATAGAGATCATAAAATTATGCAGCTTTGACTCTAAATCCAATGAAATACTTTATAGTCAGAGTATAATTGCTTCCCAGTTGTTTCAGGTAAGCATCTAGATCCTTGCTGCGGCCAAAGACAGGCAGAAAGATCTGCTCAGGATATTCCCCACCCTGAGGATGCTTTCAAATGATAGATGGAAATAAGAGGAGTTTCTAGTTGCATTTTATTTTAATAAGACCTGAGAAAAAATTAAATCAAGAATCTATCTTGTAATCCTTTCTCAACAGTGAGTGGGTAATAGCCTTTTGAAATTGTTGCATTTGATTGCTTCCAGTGTGCTAGCGGTAAACCAGAAAGCAAATTACTTCTTTGTACACCCGAGCTGATAAAGACTTTTTTTGCAATAGGTTTTCCACCAGTAACTTCTTACTTCAGTTAAGTTAGGGAACAGCCTTCAATTATATCCTTCTTGCATCAGACTACAAAGTTGATATAATTAGTAGTTTGCTCTCCAGAGTGAAGTGATACTGTATTTCTGGGATCGTGGTTGGTTTGGGATACACTTGATTAGAAAAGTTCAAGCCCTGTGTAGAGAAAACAGCTTTTCTTAGAAATTTAGCACAAGAAACAGATACAGAACTTACAACAAACAAATGCAATTACTTGGTAAGACTAAAAGTCTGTTGGTGTGTTGCAGCAGGAGCACTAACAAAAGCTGTTAATTAACCCTGCAGGTATTTCTGGAAACCCATTTTCAGCACCTGCCATGTTTCCAAAGCATTCACCTCTTGGCCTGAGATTTTCACTGCTTGATCTATAATCTAAAGAAAAGGTATTTGGAGAAAAGAGAAAATAGTTTCTTATCAGCAGTTGAGGAGCAAATAGCAAGAAGTTTTTTAAATGAAACTACTTCTCTTGCATATTTAATGGATGTCTATCTCAGGCTGCTCTCAGTGGGAAAGGCGAGGGGTGGGGGGGAAAGCATGTTTATGCACACACCTGCACAGTCTTCCAGGGATGAACTGCACTACTTGACTAAAAGAAAGAAAGAGGTTGGAGAAGCCTATTTCATCTTGGTGCGATGGAATAAATATTGCACGTAAAGATTTTATTTTCATAGGGGAAGCTTTGTCTAAAGCCTTGAAGTTTGGTTTGTCTGGACAGAATCCTGCCAGCCCACAAAGCCTTTTTGGAATTTCTTTTGCTTTGTAGTGATCAAGTAGCTTAGATAGAACAACTTATAGGATTGGGACTTGCAAAATATGTCGCTGAGGAAGGGTTTTGTAATCATGAATGATATAGTTTCACACTGAGTGTGTCAGCACAGGGTACTCTGCTAGGAATACATTTTTCTTGGTGGAAACTGGACTGGATTCATCCCGTGGAGGGTTGTGGCCAAGAGCTGTGGGGGGGAAAGGGGCTGCCCTGACTCCAAATTGCCGATTAAATAATTCAAACCCCTGCTCTTCCCGGGGTGTCAGAACTACAACACTGTTCTCTTAAACGTATTCCTTGGACACTAAGTTACCTCTGGTGATCATAATACTAAGGACCAACAGGAAGAGTTTATATAACAACTGCATTGGAAATGAAGTTTTACAGGAACTCACAAAGTCGTGCTGTTGACAACTTGTGTTGCAGCTTTTTTTCCTTCAAGCATCAAAAATGTTCCTGCTTAGTAGATGCTGTGAATTACAGCTGCTCTTCCTCTGTGCTGGCCTGTATGATAACTGAAAATTCATTAGCTGTCATTCTGCATCTGAAAAGTTAAACAAAACCATTTCAGCAACCCAACATTTTGCCAATTAAAATACCTGACCCGTTTGTCCCGCACTCAGAAGGAGGAAGAGAAGCACCTTTATGCTTGGGTTACATGTTTGTTTTCCCCTAGGATGTTTGGCTGTCTGAGTTTTCTGGGATGGGAAGTGAATTCAAAAAGCCCGTGGCAATAAAAGTCACTATTTAGGAAATAATCATCCTTCTGACAGTGATGGGGCTTCTTGCACTGCTGGGAAGCAGGTACCAGCTGGTGGCAATCAGCAGACAAGAGCGGGGTTGCCTGGGAAATCACAGAGGTGCTGGTCCCGTCAGTACATCCAGGTTGCAAGAGACCCGTGGCTTTTCCATCTTGAAATCTCTCCTGTAATTTGCATGGCTGTGGTCAAGCCTGAGTGAGCAGCGTTCAGTCATCTGTAAAGGGGCTTGGAAGGAGGGAGGAGACAGATTTTTTGCTCACAAGACTGCAGAGCAGTCCCAGCAGAGGGACAAGAGCAGTGTTGCCCATCTGCCTCAAATGTCACATTATTTCTCAACCCAGAAAGGACTGTTCTCCTTTAGCACTGCTGAACGCCTGAGTTTGAGCAGGTTCATCAGTTTTCTGGATGTTCTCAGGATTGCCTCTTTCGGCTTTCCTGTTTGGCAGCCTGCTCCCCAAAGATTTCTGCACAGCTGATAGCATCCTGATACTCTCACAACTCCATGAGCTAGCTCCATGCTTTTCTAGAGCGTACCTGCTTTTAAGGATGAGCTCAGCTGCCTCTGGAGCGCTGACCTTCCCTACGGCTTGGAGAACAAAGCTGTATCTGTAGGATGACAATACAGAGCAGGACCGTGTTTGCAGGAGCAACCTCATGAGGAGATCTGAAACGGCCAAATCCATATCAGCTGGATTTCAATCCAACTTAGTTATTTTTTTAATTTGTTTATTATATGAGAATTTCACCTCCTCTACATCGGAGGACTTTTTTTGGGTAGATGCATGAAGAACTGAGCAACGAAGCATCAAGTAGATTTGTCCAAAATTTCTGAGTCTTTTAACAAATATTCTCCTGGGAAGCGGGAGGTACCTGCTCAGCATCTCCTGAAGGCAGGACAGCGAATATGCCCACGTCACCTACTCCACTGCTCTGGCACACACAGAGTATGTTACACTGGCTGGGGCATGGCCCTGATGAAGTTCCAGTTGATCTGAAAGAGCAGCACTGAGCTATACTATATTGTGTTCATGATGGGGGTGCACGAGTATATTGTATCCTAAAAAAGTGGGACTGGAAGGGGCTTCACAAGACTAGATAATCCATCCCTCTACTCCAAGGCATCATTCTTGGAAAGTATTTCTGTGGTATATAGAAAATGCCTCCAATAGTGATTCCCAGTATCCTTATTTTCAGGCAATCTATTCCAATGTTCATATTTTTTCCCTTACTTCTTTCTTTAAATGTCCCTTGGTGAATTTGGAAATATTATACTTTGTCCTGCATGGAGAACAGTTTATTCTCTCCATCCTTGCACTTTTTTGCCTTTTTGGAAACTGTAGTTTCCATTGAGTTGTCTGTTCTCAAGATCCAAGAGTCGCTGCTTGTTCCATCTGTCTGTAGGTTGTGTTTGCTAGCCAGTTTTAGTAGCTTTTCTCAGGACTTTCTCCATCCGCTTCATATCTTCAACAAAGTGCGATGACCAAAATGGAGCAGGGTGCTCCACTTGGTGCCCCCTCAGGGATACATAGAGAGGGAACACCTTTAACCCTTGTTCCACTGTAGTCTTCCTTGTTTTGACATCAGTTTAGACTTTTTTTTATAAAGACCTCTAACCTTTTAATGTTACCAAACTGGGGCTGGGGGGGAGGAGTTCACATTTCCATTTGGCTGTCCATAAATAAGTAGAAAGGCAAAAGGCTAAAAATGGGAGTTTTGTGGTGTTTGAGCAGAGGAACAGATGGATGGCTGCTATGGCCTCAATTAGGTTGAGTTCAAGGGAAACCCAATTAACAGCAAATTACAGCAGTTGAGACTGGTAGTAATGATGTATTAACAAAAATAATTTTTTTAAAAAAAGGTAATTATCTGCTACTTTGAACCAGAAGAGGAGACATAGAAGAGCTGACGGAGGACATTTGGTATATTTTACCATGAAACTCGTATTGCTAAATCTAATTATAATATGTGCCTGTTATCAGTGATGGTGAGACTGAGGAGTTAGGGAGAGATTGTTCTTGAAATGCAGAGGAGTATGTCACTTCTGCTACTGTGGGCAGTAACTCTGCAGAAGTAATGTGGTAATTCCTACTTAGCAGTCTTCCAAAGAATTTGTCAGATTTTTCTAAGGCTTTATTGTGGACACAACTGGGGAAAATAATCCAAGTGGAATTTTAAAATGGATTATTTTTAACTGCATTTTGAATTGTGAGCAACCAAACACTTAGAATTCAAGTGGTCTTAAATTGGCCTTAGAAATGAGTTAAGCTAAACTGAATTAAGGCTACATTAATTCTGAACATCTGAGAAGCCTCATAGTTGTTACGGCAGTTTTAAATAATCCCTTTTAACTTCATATTTTTAGTTAATTTGGATTATGTCTCAGTGTCCCTGTGTTGGCAAACCAGGAGATCAAAAACAGTGTTAAAATTAGCTTCTCAATAGGGATAAAACAGAATATTGTTGTGCATTTCAATGGAACAATACCACTCCATTGCACTGGGGTTTCTGCTTCACTAAAATCTAAAGGGCTTTCCCTCTTGCTTTGATTGTGACAAGACAAATATTTGTTCTTTGGGTGTCTACTTTCCTTCAATTTTTTACAAAGTATTTTAATGAATGGATTTTAGGGGGGTAATGTATAAAAGCTTTATTTTCTCTGGAACAAGCTTTACCAAAAGGCGAGATTCAAAATTTTATCTTTTTATTGGGGCATTGAACATTGCTTAATTTACAAGTATGGCATTATACATTCAACCGTAGAGTTCTGAACTGATACAAATCAGGCTAAGCTGGAAATAAAACCAGCAGAAACAGGGAGATAGTAGTTGTTCATCTCAACTCACATCATATTCTAAGCTAATATTCCTCCTGCAGGTGGGAAAGCAAGCATTGGAAGGATAATTAGAAATACTTTGGATGCAGTAATAAGACAAGTCAATCTGGAAATGGTTTGTCTGCTTTTAGAAAGCTATTGACTCTATCGAATAAAATAGCAAGACTGTTGTTGCCATGATGATGACTGTATGAGACACACACAGAGGTAAATATTTAGCTAGTGATGAATAACTAGAGTCATTTCTAGGCCTGAGCATAACTTTTGAACCACTGTACTGAAATGCCTTGCTACTAATTTCCATTTTATGCAAGTTAAAGATAGTTAAAAAACTTTCCATTTTTTTCATACATCTTAAAATTCTGCTGCTAGGATTATGATTTTCTGTGTCACATTCCAGCCTAGAGCAACTATTTGCAGCTTAGTTACTGTATGAATCCCTAGAAATAGAAGCTTAATTGAGATGCTGATACTCTCTTAATTGAAGAAGCACTTATAGGTAATATTATTTTATCTTTTTTTTTGAGGAATTATTATTTCATTTTTTACAGAGCTCAAATAATCACCATTTACTCTCTCCTTGTATGGCAACAATTTGCTAGTGGCTTTTCTTAGAGCTTCCCAGCTTTCCCTGTCAAGTGTGTATACAATTACTGTCACTTGAAGGATGTAAATGGTGATGCAGTTTATTCAGACAGCAATTAAATAGCTATTTAGGCTTCTTAAAATATGCTTACCTTTTTTTTTTTCATAATTCCACTTATCAATATATAAAACTATGCCATGGGACTCCTGAGCATTATTCTGTATGAAAGCATGCTAATGCAGCCCTGATGCAATGGGCTGATTGACTCCTCCCATCGTGCCTCCACCCCTGTGAGTATATTTTCCCACTTCAGCATGTAAAGCCAATGCTTTTCCAGCCCTTTCTGTTGCACCACAGCAAGCCACAACTCCGGCTTTTGTCCCCATAAAACCTAGATCAGTATATTTGTATTTGATTTTTTTTTTTCTGGTAAAATTTCTATTTGCATGGATTATGTTGAAAGAGAAGTCTTGCATGGTGAGTGTGCCAGACAAAAGCAAATACTTCTACATGCAACTGAAGCACTGCCAAAATGAGGGACTATCTAGTTATATGATAACCTGCCATCTGTAACTTTTTTTTTTGTTTGCTTGACAAACAAAATTCAAAAAGCTGAAAGAAAACAACAGGTTTTTTTTCTGTGAAGATAAATGTTTAAACCTTAATAAGTAAAATGGAAACAGAATTGAAGGGTGTTCCTCCTTTAGATATTATTTTACAGGAAAAAAATTAAAATGTGATGTGCGGTTCACAATATATTCCTTTGATATTACACAATATATTCCTTCCTATTCCATAAAGTGTATGACTTTCTTGTCAATACAAATGGAGCATTAAATGACCAGTCTGGAAATGCCATTGTCCTATTTCATTCTCTAAACAGAGAAATAACATTACAATATAAATTAAATTTACATATAGCATTGAGATTAAAAAATGTCATTAGAGGCTATTATACTTTGCTTTTTTCTTTGTCATCCTATTTGCTGCATTTCATTGTATTCCATTGTCGTGGATGAGTGCTTTAGATCACTTAATTTTTAAAACTGGGACTTAAGAGTTTGATGGCAAGTTTAACTCTATTACTTACTATGTGGGAGAAACATACAAAGGAAAATTGAGTTAGAATTGATTTAGGATGATTTGCACAGAGATTGGAGATGTAAAAAGGTAAGGGAGGCCCTCCTGTTGAGTCATGAGATTCAGAATGGACCCCCTTGCTTTCTAAA
>VYZV01012004.1:25158-42529 GCA_013401275.1 Pandion haliaetus | reverse complement strand
GAGAATGGGGCACAAAATTGTTATTTAAGGAAGAAAAAAATTGTCTGTCACTCTCTTAGGAAAAAAGAGAACGTCTCTAAGGTGATTTATAATAAAGCAGTAAAATATGTCGAAATGGTCATCTGTTACCCAGCTGAAGTAAGAAAAGACATAATGTTTGGCAAACATCTTAAAGTCAAATATCAAACATATTCTTTGATGTTTTGCAACCTTATACAGGGTTCACTCATACAGGATTTGACCTAACCTGAATAGTCCCTTAATCTCTGTAAGAGTTAATTCTAAGATTTAGGTATGCACATATAGAATTGTTTCATTTATAAATGTAGCATTTTTTTTGATGTAGCATTAATAGTAGGAGGCTGTAGGATGCAGTAAATAAGAATTGCTCCCTTGCTTTCATAATTAATGGCGTAATCTAGTCATTGCTATTATACAAAGAAATACAAGCAAATTTTTCAATAGTATGTAGTTCCAGTTTAACAGGGCTGTCTCTAGCTGCCGTAATGTCCTTTTTTAGATTACAAAACAATTTGAATTCTCTGAAGGTCTAACAGGATTAGATGTATTTTGGTAATGCAATCCTAATACTGAGATGAGGTAGGGGCAGTTATTTTAACAAGCTGCTCTTCAAATCTGTTCTAGGAATTTCCAGGTTTTGCTCCCAAAAGAATAATATGGAAAACTAAGGCAGGGCTGACGGATTGTGACTTGAAGTGAAGTCAAGGTGTATTAACCATGTACATGAGATCACTGTTCCAGCTGTAAAACTGGTGTTCGTCCTGAAAAAAAAGTAATCGGAGTTGGGTAGGAAGCAGGACATATTATTAGCAGAAGTTGTTGTTCAGTAATCTCAGTTAACCATGGCTAATGAACCTTCTGTTTCATAAATTAATAGACCATTCATTAAGCTGCCATTTTTAGACAGTGTATAATGTCTCTGACTTCTTTGACTGTGAAGATGTAGTGTCCAGAGCTTTCACTTCAAGACCGTACAAATATGTATTTGTTAACACAGGGGATGGAATTCGAAAGACATATAATTGCTACTTGTGCATGACATTTAATAAGCAATGATGGTCTTGTTTCCACACTGTGTGAGGGGATGAACTGGCAGTGAAATTAGCAGTAAAAGGGGAATTGGCTTCTGTATCTTTCTCTACCCACACTAGCCACAGCAGATGGTGGAAGAAAGCAAGCTAAAGACTTTTTTTAAAAAAGTGTGAGAACAAAAAAGAGAACAGGAGGAGAGAGAAGAATGGAGGGAAAAAATTACCATGGTAAGTAAAATATACCTATGCAATTGTTTCACCAAAACCTAAATGCTGCAGTGAGTATTCTTTAAAAAAAAAAAAAAAAAAAAAAATTGAAAACGTAAGAGGCTCTTATGAGAAAGGAAAGGAAATTGATTTGAGTTCAGACAGGAGTATGATAAAATGGTGTCTTTAAAGGAAGATGAGTATCTCTGTGCAAGTTTGCTCTGTGCCTAACTGCTAAAAGATATTCAGGTTTCAGGGGGGAAAAACTGTGGTGACTGTTTGAAGTCTGTGTTTGGGTATATGGTAGGTCTTGCATGGAACTGGTCTGCAAATAATAATAAAATTGTAATAATGAGTGTGTTACACTGAGAGATTTAAAGCTGATCTGAACTACAGTAAATGGGGACACATCTCCTGTGTTTCAGTGAGCACTGTCGAAGTGAAGTTGCAGTCTAGAAAAAAAGTGTTGTTTTCTCAAGAGCCTTCCCCTCAGAGGAAGGTGGTGTGTAAATGGTCTCTCTGATTCTCTTCTGGTCAGTATTTCAAGAATGTTTCCTTCATGTTTCTTTACATCGCTGAATTTTCAAGAGCTCTGCGTGTGTACCTAGCAGTGTCTCAGAAATGATGGAAACAAACTTCAGAGTCAAAAGGCCTGCATCTTGTCCTCTGAACTCAGTGGGCTGTTTTTTTCCTGGTACGGCATTTCAAAGAGCCTTCTGCCCAGTGGACTTAGCCCTGCTCTGCAGAGTCCTTAGAGGGACATGAGATGAAGTGCTTGCCAGTGGTCATGTATATATATAGTTTCCCTTTGTAAGTACGGTTCAGAGGTGCAGTTGATGATGTGCATCCTTTGGGAGAAGCTGCTTCGTGCCGAGTGTGTAGGCAAACTGCTGCTGTGGCCTGGGAGGAGGTGTGTGTGGCGCAGGGCTGTGGCAGGGCAAGTCCTGCGTCCGCCTGATCTCTGCCCTCTCTAGCCACTTGCTTACAGCAAGAGGAGGGTATCAGGTGATGAATCCTTGAGAGGGCCGGAGGAAGAGGGTAGCAGAGGTTTTGGGGCCAAGTAGGAGTTAATCCTTGTTTGCCCCTGCACTACAGCCATGCTACTGCGCCATTCTAATCCACAGCGAATCTGAAATATGAATGTAATATGGATCGCATTAGTTTTCAGTCAGTTGGATTTCTAGTTTTACTTCTGATTCACATCTGCATCGTGATAACAACCTAACCTTTTAATTCTTAATCTGTTCCCTGAACAAGTAGACTCCGCTGTTCCGCCCAGAAGTTAAATATTAGTCTTTTAATTGAAAAACACACACACCCCCCCACAAATCCTGTGGTAAAAGCAGGTGTTTAGGCGCAAGTCTGTTTAGTATAGAGCTTATTTAAACATGGATTAAGGGCTTCTTTGGAACTGAGTACACTGGTTTTTTGTGCAATAATTACTTTCCAGGGCCAGTGTGTTTAAAGTAGTGCCTTAAAACCCAGGCATACCATCTATCCCAAATTGTCTTATAATTAGGGATTATCCCATCTGTTGGGAAACTTCCTTGTCTATCTTGCAATCATAGAAGTCAAGCTGTTACTTCACACTTGCATGTTAGCATCGTGCATCCATAAATTGCACATCCACCAGGTTGAAACAATCATCCAGTCTACAGGTGTTTTCTTCTTTTTGTATGGCAGGAAATATTCTAATATATTACTCATGAAAGCAGTCTATTCTGTTGCATTCATGAGTATGTATGTGGTGGTGTAAGTAGTTTCTCTCTACTAAAGAACAAAGTCTCAGGTTATAATTCTCTCAGAAAGATCGCAGAATAAAAAGCATACTGGTTCAATGATTGTTCGTAAATTATTGTCTATTTGTAGTCTATATTATTTGCCTACCATGCTTTAAAATTCCCACTATTTGGAAGGACTTTTTTCCACTCTCATGTAGTAATTTGACTTTTGAGTTGTTGCATCTTTCATTTTCCTCTGAAACACTGGATTGGCCACAGCTAGCAATCAGATGTAGCTTGAGGATACTGATGCTCCTCCAAGTTGACTTTTCTTGGGCACCTTGGATACCATGTTCTGGTTCTGCCTTCTACATGAATCTTTTTGCTAGGTTTGAGGGCAGGAAGGGTTTTTTTCCCTGGCCCGGTTTGGTCAAGTCTATCAGATTCCACACCCCTCTGCCCAAACACATGTGAATTATGCATTCATTGTACTGTGGGATATGTCTGATTTTTGTAGGATTATCTGGGAGACTGAAAAAAAAATTTTTTGCTATTGCTGTGCGCTAGGACTTTGGAAATGCTCTTGACATCTTAGAGATGATGTGTTTTGATATGGTTGTGGCTTTTGGTCTTTTATTACAGATTGTAAATCTGATTTGGGACATTGCAACTTGTTTTGTGGTGCTTGATGATGTGTTTTGCTGATTTTCTGTGGACTACTTCCATGAGTTGAAAATCTGGCTGTATCCAAAGGTTGATTTAAAAACAAACCAAAGAATAAATACAATGTTGCATACTGTCTCTGCAACCAATTTAGAAACACACACTCTTTTTGGGTAATAGTCATGTCTTGCAGTAATCTGAGGAGCTTTCTGTTGAAAGAAAATGTATTATTCTTTCCTTCCTATAGTAATTATGAAGAAGTTTGGAGTCAGACAAACTTGACTGTTACCATGCTGGAGACTCTTGGATGTAAGCAGAATCATTCATGCCAGGTCCCATTAGGAGTTTCCTTTATGTCAAGTTGAAAACATGAAGAGGTGTGATGATTGTGATTTTATATAGAGATTGAAAAAAAAAAAAAGTTTATGAAGACAACTGTTGATAGAGGTATAAAACATTTTTTAGCATCGCAGTGAAGAGTCATCAAGAGCATGCTTGCAAGGCTTTCATAACTTCTAATAAAATGTTTCCTAAAAAATAAAGGCTTTTTCATTCTGGAGTTCAACTGAAGAGAGAGTAGTAAAAATGACCAATGGCTCTGTGGCTACTTTTCCCTGAGGAGCAGGGACATGTGTGGAGAAGCCAGGAGGGGTTACGGTGCATGCAGCATGCCTCACCTTGTGAATCAACAGCTATTCATAACATCAAAGCATTCATCTTTTCTTTGTTGTTGTTGACATAACTTTTTACTTCACCTTCTCATGCTGTGATGGACCTGCAGACCTTTGCACAGGCAAGTTTTTTATCCTTGTCCACTGTGTTCCTGACTTGGTAAGAGAGAGTGAGTGGGTAGAGAAGGCCAGCCTTCCCATCTCAAATAGCTAGCAGGCTGTTTGGCTGAGGATTGATGCTCGTTGCTGGCTCTCAGTAGGAGTCGGTGGAACCTGTGACAGAGACAGATGATGGCATGCTGGAGTCTGTCAGCTGAAAACGGCAGTGGCCTGAATGAGGAGGAATGCTTTCCTTGTCAGCAAAGATTGCTTTCACCTTCTCTAAAGGTGGTTGCTTGTGCTGTCTCTGAAATCAGTTGCAAAGTTCCCATTGATTTGATGGGACCAAGCCAAGCATTTAAAACAGTAAGAAATTCTTGGACAGATGAGAGCATGTGGCTTTTTGATTCCTCTTAAATAGCAACATATCACTCTACAGTTAGGGAAAGCAGTACAATAAATCAGTGAATAAGTTTCTTTTTGTATTTGTGAAACACCTTACAAATCAGATTATGAAATTTGCAAAATTAGGAATGAATCAATTGTTTAGCCAATTTACCCAGTGAAGCTTTTTATCTCTGTTCAGAACCACTTTGTATTATATTGTAATTCAAAATACAAGACAGTTGGTGTGCTAATAATATTAGTCAAGCAGTGTTCTTTTAGATTCCAGTTGGCTAGCCTCTATACCTAACATCAACATGAACTTGTAAACATTTTCAATGATGTAACATTTGTGTGATACTAATTTAAGTGCATGTTATGCAGTTAGAAAACCAAAGCAATTGGCTGTGTGATTTTACTAATAGATGGAGTCCAACTTTGAAGTGATCAATTTAATAAACAAATATGTACTTCAAGAGATTTTTTAGCAAGTATTTAGTCTAAAAATAGTCTTACAAAAAAAAGCAGCAGCTGAACTTCCCCAGCACAAATACTTGCAATAATTATTTGTATTTGTAGATGTAATTTGGTCCAGCTGAAACTTAGGTTAGAATGTAGACAGCTATGTACACACTGGTGTTTTTACAACTCTCATTATTCAGGGTCCAGTTCTGCCAGCTTTATGTGACCTCGGTAATTGTAGAGAAACTTAATGGAATGTTTATACATCAAGGCTTTTTAAAAAGAAATATTTGTTATCAGTTAGAAAAAGATATCACCGGTTGCCCCCACGTCTTGTTACAGAAGAATTATGATAACCTGAAGGCTTTGTTTTTATTGCTTTTGGGTTTGTATTTTACAGAGTCCTTGTGATCACAGTTTCACTATAGCTATATGCATGAAAAATGCTTCAATTAGCAATATATTGAAATGGTTTGCAACTGTCAGGCTCCTTCCCTATAATTTAGAAATTTGCATAAATTACTACATTCTCAGGACTGAACTTCCAGCATGCCTGAGGGCTTTGGGTCTGGTCTTCTGGTTTAAATAAGTCCTTTCAATGCCTTAAAAGAAAAACTGTCCTTTTCCCCTTCTTTTTGTCTTGATATATATTTTTTTCTCTGTCATACCTATACATATACCTCTGTACAGATATGTATAAATACACAGATAGAGCCCACAAAGAGAACTGAAAGTCTGGCCTTTACTTGCTTTGCACGTCTTGAGAGAGTAATTTATAAAATACAGGACAGGGAGATTTATTTGAAAACATATGGAAACCATGGGGGTGAAGCCTGAAGAGGCTACTCGTCCCAGCATGGGACGCCCCATCTTAACCTGAACAGAAGCCGCTGGATCAGGCTAGATGACCCCATGCTGGGGCTGGCAGTCTACATGAACTAAGCTCAGTGACCAGGGGATGTATTTGGCTCACAGGCCACTGCTGCCACATAATATAATTGCCCTGTCGGTAATACCAAGTAACAAAACTTGCAATAGAGAAATTTCACCCAATGCAACGTATGTTAAAAAGCAACTAATAAGTGTTACACATTTCATCTAAAAACACGTAGTGCTAATGCAAAAAGAAATTGATTTTACGTGAATTTAACTGAATTGATGAAGAGAGACAAACTTTGGCGTAAATAATAATTAACGCTTTTAAATGTGGGAGTTCTGTTTTAAAGCTCTATTTTAAAGACTTAACTACCAAGGCATATGCAATGAAAAGAATCAAAACTTGGTGCGGAAATTGAGCATTAGGGTTATTTAAACCTCCTAGCAGCTCTAGCGTCTGTAGCCATGAAAATGTTTGTTTGCTCGGCTTAATTGGAACTGTGATTCAGTTGTTTTTTGGTTTTGTTTTTTTTTTTTTTTTAAACAGCTGTTTTAGTCTGGTTTACCCTGCGGAAAGCTCGTAAATAGAGCATTATAGAGCAGTGCTTACAAATAATTATTCAAATACTGCAGTAAATTATTACAATCTGAATGGGTGGCTTTTGTTAATGCTTCATAGTTTATATCTTCTCAGCTTTGTTTGAAAATGTTATTTATTTGTTATGAGAGCTTTTTAAGTTGCAGTCTCTTGCTCGCTGTCATTTTTTTAAATTCTGAAATACGTGTGACTTCCCTCAGCTGCCAGTTCCCTGTAGATTCATTGAGCTGAGGTTCTCACCCTGCAGTTCCATCCCTTACAGTGCTGTGGTGCTTCTGAAATGGCAGCAGGCACAAACCTGCCCCACCACCCTCTGGGGAGGCAGGTTGATGGTACCCGTGGCGAGGCCAGCCTAGATGATCACATCCCCAGGACTGCTGATTGCACAGGTGAAAGGGACTGCTTTCCCTGTCGCAGTGTTGTGATACAAGCAAGTTTTGTGCAGGATTTCATCACTTTTTGGAAGGTGGATGAATGAAGGCTCTTCCTAATACTCTGTATGCATATAGCCATTGCGGGTCACCGTGCAGCTGAAGGCGATGGCTCCAGCCGGTCGTGGGTGCCGTGCTCCCTTGCTGTGCCAGGTGCTGCTCCTGTTCCGCACCTGAATTCCCACCTTCGCCTCAGGGTGGATCTTCTGGGCTCTCCTGCAAGCTCCTATGTGACTTGCTCTCATAACCTACTTTTTATTTGCTTCCTGCCTTNTAAAAGTTGGTTTTCAATTTGTTCTACTTTTCCCTCATTAGTCTCTGTGTCAGAAATAGAGGTCTTCCTTGAGGGTCCAGTGGTTGTATAGCTTGCCTGTACTGCGTGGTTTTTCTTGACTGTTGATACAACCTTTTCTTGTCACCTGGATTCAAACGATGCTCAGGAACTGGCTTGGTGCAGCTCATCCTCTTCACGTAGGAAAATCATCACTTCTAGCATTTCTGGTAAATATAGTCCCAGGGGCTTTTCTAGGGGAAGATGACTCACCAAGAATAGTGCTAATTATTACTTTTTGGCCTCCTCCAACATGCGCTATTCTTGTTTAATGTGTGTTTAAAAAGGTTAGCCTAGTGCAACTTCTGTCAGTGTTCACAGAATGGGTCCTTCCTCGTATAGAAACAGTTCTAGCTGTTTTCCAGACCTGCTTGCAGTTTGCCTGCTTTGGAGCTCACAGGTGCACACTAGAGAAGTCACTTCCCAGTTTCGGGACCTTTTTTGGATGTGCTACCCTCCTGCGTGGGGCTTGCCTCGGTCCCAGGCACACTGGAGCTGTGTGCTGGGGAGAGGGTTGAGGACTGTGAAGATATCAGTGTGACCCACCTGTCACAAAATGGAGTGGTTTGGACCGCTTAAAGAAATGCACCATCACACCACCAGAAGGGGCAGGCAGCAATCGCTCCGTACAGGGGCTGCTAAAGCAAAAACATCTGTAAGCTCAAAGGACTTGAGGTGTGTGGCCACTCGAAGACCATGAGAGGCTACATCCCTGTAAGGGCTCAAGTTGCTATATACTTCTTTTCTTTTCTTTCTCGTTTTGGTAAAATTGGCCTTCCATATAAGGGCCACAAAAGCTGATGGTTGTAGAAAATGTTTTTTTAGTGAAGGTGGGCTAAAGTAACAACTTGATGTTATGGAAATACTTTAACTCTGTTAAATGAGAGATTTCCTGCTTCCCCTGCATCTCATTGAATAGTGTCTCATTCATATTTCATTGTGCTGATGATTATATTTGTAAAGAAGTCTCGTTGTTTAATGATCAATCAGGGAATTTAATTCATTAATCTGAAGGCTCTCTGCAGCATAATGAGATATCATCTACAGTTTACAAATAGAGTATTAAAATAGGAAAAGATGCAGTTGCTTGGTCACATAAATCTGTCGCCCAGTGAGAAACAGAACCCAGGTTCCTTGAGTCTCATCTCTCTGCTTGCTTCTTGAACCGTGGCCACCTCATCACTGTTTGAAAATGATAAATGCCTCCCATTTATAAGTGCAAATGCATGTTCTGGTTATACAGTAAACAATGAAGCCTTTCAGTATTAAGTGAAAGTATTCTCAAGAGGCCAAGCCTGCAGCCCTCATGCAGACAAAGCTCTCGTGGGCTTGAGTCAGAATTTTGCTTTGAATGATTACTACACCAAGCTCAAAATGTGTGTTTAAATCTTCTCAGGGGAGGAAAGCATGTAGCATGAAACAAATCAGAAGTGAGGTTTTGGGTTTTTTTTCCCTGTGAAATGAAAGAGAAAAAAATGTAGTATCACTACGGATGAGATCATATGAGAAAGCCCGTTGCAACAGAAGTGAGCTGACTTTTGCTGTTCCTAAAATGACTTTCCTTGAGGTCAGTTGATGTATTTAACTTTCATAGCTCATCTGCCTAGTGACTTACAGAAGAGGTGTTGGTTTCATTTGCTCAGTAAATTATGTATGAATATAATGGGTGCTATTCTACAAAATAAGTTTAGTGAAGGGTCTCACATTTTGTGTTTTTGCAGCCACATTAATTGGACTTCGGTTTTGAAGGTTAAGTTTCAAATCAAAGGTATTATTTCTTAAAGGCCTTTTCCAACCTAAATGATTATTATGATTAGTTCAAATACTATGTTCTCCAGGCCGCTAAATTTTAAACATACAAAGATGAAAAAATTTATTGTGGACAGTTGTTTTAAAAAACAACAACCATCCCAAAAGACCAGGCTTTAGCAGGAAAGCATTCTGGAGGTGAAGGTACCTTACAGTACTTTGATAATACAAAATGTAGGAATAACTATTTTCATTTGCCTTCCTCCCTCACATAAGTGGACATCTATATTCTGAGATGAAATAATCTCTTCCTCTCGTCCTAATGGCAGGTCCATAGCTGCTTGTAAGAAACCATAGTGTTTACATTTCTGTGTTTTCCTTTGATAATGTAGTCCGGCATTCATTCCTGCAGTCTTTGTCTTTAACCTCTCTATGTTTTTCTTTAGCTATTTTGTACAAAGAAAAATCAGTCATTCAAGAGGAGGTGGAATCAAGTAAAATAAAGTTGAACGTAAAAGTTAGGCTATATAACTCAATGTACTTACAATGACAATATTGAAAAAGGTTAAATTTTTTTTTTTTTTTTTGATTACTTCTTGTCATAGTGAATTTGCTGAGGAATTGCCAAGTAGCTAAATTTAAGTGTTCGGTGGTGGTCTGTGGTGCTTAACTAGGTCCCAGCTTACTGATCTTTTGTAATCTTGCTCCTCCCAGGAGCTTGGCAGCAGTGAGGGTTCTTTAAGTGTCTAAATTTGTTGTATGTATGCGTTTCAGAGCAGAGCTTTTTAGCAGTTTGTACCTAACTTGAGCGTTTGTGCCCATATTTACGTGCATGTATCATATATATATATGCAATTGGCACGGCTATGAAATGCACTTGCATGTATTTGCGCTGGGCTGTTTATAATGGTGGCAGAGCACAATAATTTTATTGAAATATTGTATGCAGCCGTGAGCAGTCTTTCAATTCTCTCCTTTCCTATCCATACAGAAAGATTGTGCCTCATGCATATACTGTCATAACAGCTCAATGTTTTTTTCTAGCTGACAGTGTAGGGCTACTGTATGTGTAGAATAAGAAACAGGTTAGAATATCAGAATATGTGATTTAAATACACTCAGAAAATGAGTATTTTCGATATACCAGATGGTAAGCTTCCAATAACCCTATTTTTTAGGATTACATTCTTGGATTTGTATGCTTAAGCATAGATTGTTCATTTACTTTCTCACAGTCACCCAAATATGTATGCACATGCACACATCTTGTCAGTTTTGAGAAGGGATTTCAATCTTAATGTAACAGTATTTTTGAGCAGAAAATTGTTTGGTGAAGGATTTTCCAATCAGCTATAATCTTATATGTCTGAGTAGCTTTGAAGTCATTTTGGTCTGGGAAAAGAAATACATTTCTTGCTTCAGATATCGAATCCTCCTGCTGAAACCATCTCTGTCCAAAGATGAAGGGGAGCAAAATTCAATCAAACTTTCCTATTCTTAAAAGTATCACAGTTTAAAATTGATATAATTGGTACCATTAGTAAAGTGTCATTGTTTTTTAAATTTAAAATTAAATACTAATGCCAACAAAGCTTGATGTAAGAGTTTTATTTCCTGGGAAAAAGAAAATTCCCACCTTTCCATTGAATCTTCTGTTTCTATGCTAGGAGGACCAGAGCTAAGGTTGTAAAACTGCCACATTACTTTTCTATATATATATATATTTATATATATATAAAAGTCAGATCCTTTCCAAGTATATGTGCTAACGTGCTGGACAGCCATATAGTGACCTTGATTTTTTGAAGTGTTCTCATTTTGATATTTTCAAGCTCTGGCAATTTAGATTCTCGGTAATGAATACTCTTAGTTTCACAGGTGACATCATACAGAAAATAGTCACAATAAACATTTTACACTCCTCCAACTTCCTGCACTATCAACTAGTGTAAATGATGCATAATATGTTAGGGTGTGGAACAGTGGTTTTATCCTCACATCTCTAGAAGACATCTGTAGTTATTTCCTTACTTTAACCTGTTTTATAATTGTCTTATTGCACTTTAAGTTATGACTGCTTGCCATGAGACGCTGTGGATGCTGAAAGCATACATGGATTCAAAAATGGACTGTATAAAAAATGATGGAAGAAAAATCTGTCAAAGGTTATTAAATACAAAGGCACCTTCGTTGGCACAGGAAGTCCCTTAACCACAAATAGATGGAGTCTAGGAAAATATTCTGAGGAAGCATCAAACCATTTGTTTTGTTGCTATACTCTTGTCAGGCATAGGCAGTTAGATGGTCTCCAGTAAGGATAGATGTCTCTGGATGTCTGATCTTACTTGGTAGAGTACTTCTTGTAGTAATTCTTACATTTGTAAGGATATCGTCTACAAAATTTTATCCTTAACAAACAAAGTAATCTTATTTGCAGCAAACTGGCATTCAAAGTAAGTAGATATGAAGGCAAAAATGCGTGTTGAGTAGAGAAAGAATGGAGTAGTATAGGAGGTCTCTAGGCTCAGTCCCATTTGGTCTGTTTGTCTACAAGTAAGTGATATTTTACATGTACACTGAATGCATCATATTCAGTGGCATATTTCTTATGCTATCACTTAGTGGTGCCCAACATATGAATATTAAAAGAGTACTATTTGGAGCAACTCGGGTTTATGCTCTGAGTTTGTGAAAGTAGTTCCTCTTCCATTCACTCCAGTGGGGTCTAACCAAGGTTTGAATTCATACTTCCAACACAATAGATCTCAACATCAAAAACTAGAAAGCAAGCAACGACACCCCCACCCCCCCAATGTTGTTGATTAGAGGAGGTGGTGTGTCTTGCATAAGGTTTAATTCTGATGGAACTGAAGCATGGTCCTGTTGTAGAGATGTATTTGATAAATAACTGCTTCATGTTAACAAAGCACCAGAAGGCAGGAAGAAGGATATCAAGTGAATCTTTATAAAACCTGTCAATATCTCAATGTAAGATTATTTCCTTTTCCCTGGAGCTGTGGCAGAGAAATCTGAGCACAGTGGGAAAAACATCTATGAAGAGCCTAAGTATTACTTTCATAGATACAGGGATGTTAATATTTTAATTATTTTTCATTATTTTTGTTGTGTAAAAGGAGTCTTACTCCTTCATTTGGAAAAAAGGTTAAAAAAAAAAAAAAAAAAAAGGATTTTCCAGATGATTAAACCATTCAACAGACAGAGCTCAGAACTGATATAATATTTTTCTTTTTGTGCCCTTTCTGAAACAGCATAATTAATCAAGGCAATATTTTCTAATAATTTCTGTGAAAAGTAATTTGCTTTTTTCTTGTCTCTCAAGTGACAGATTGCCGAAGTTGAATCTGTGATCAGGCGCTTCTTCAACAGGCAGTTTCATATTTCAGTGAATGTTTCCCTGGCCTGCTTGGCTTGATTTATAATAGCTGAGGTTAGTATGAAATTAAAAATTAATTAATTTCAATGAATTTATAATCAAGCAGACTGGCCTGAGCTGTGAAGGTGTTAATAGGTCTCCTGCCTGTCCCCCTTCAGTCAGCTGATGCCTTAGAGTGCAGAACAGCTGCACAGGCAATACTGACATCTGAACATAGGCAGAGGATCAGGGGTCTGCCTGCCAGCCCCACTGGGGCCGGGCTTCCTCCTGACGCTTCAGGTTAAGGAAGAAAGCATAACAGCTTGTTAAAATAACACGTCAGTAGGACAGTCACGCGGGGAGCCTCGGCGAGTAGTCACTGGTGTTAATCTTTGGTACCTGCTGTTGCCTTCGGGGGTGCAGATGTCTCGATACATTTGAGGGACAACGTCATCGTCTTGAGTACTTAGGAGTGATATACTAGGTTATGTGCTCATCTGGAGGGCGGAAACATTTGCAAAAAAAGAATTGGCTTTTTGAAATGAATAATTTGGTCCTTACTGTGGCTTGTGGGTGCTATATAGCACTTCAGAAGCCTCTTCAGAAAAGCTATGTTTATGTAGGTCAGGTAAGTCATTTACATAAGCTACAGTAGACATTTGGATGCTGCAGAGTGCTCACTTTTATCCTATGCAAACTACAACCTCTTTCATGGCAAACAAGTTAAAAACAGTCCAGTCAACAGCAAAAGGACCCCTAAATGCTCAGTGATGTGAAGTATTCCATAGAGGAATCTGTCATAAATCTGACACGATTGAATCCATCCTGTAAAAAAAAAAAAAAAAAAAAAAGTCATCTCCTTCACAGAAATTCTTCTGTTGTAGGGAGATCATTTTCTGGAAACTGTTCCTGTCCAATGGAAACATGTGAGACATGTTGCACTAGTTCTTCATCAGCTCCTCTCTTTTTCCTGTGAGAGAAGAAGAAAATGGTACAAACAGATACCAGAGCACATTGCTTATCTCAGTTGCTTTCTGAAACACGTTTGTGATGTATTTCAATGCAAGGTGAACAATTAGACCCCGAAACAGTTAAGATGCAAAGTGTTTCCAACCTCCACTCAAACAGTAGGTTAAAAAGGCAAAAAGGTGTGATACTAGCTTGATTAACATCCCTTTCTTCCCCCTTGTTGTCTGTCATACTTTCACTTTTCTGGTTGCTTGCATTCTGATGATGTATACAACTTCAGAGTCTAGCTGTCCGGCTCTGTTCAAGAAAAGCTTCAGGAAGAGATGATTGTATTTTTTGAATACAAAAGCTTCAGTGCAGTAGTAACTGAGTTAAGCTATGTGATTCCATGGAATATTTTTTTTAAATTTTAAAAGAAAAAAAACTTTAGGTACTTACTGAAGTTTTCAAGTTTGTACCTGTCTGAGGATAAAACAGAAGGGATGAATTAATGTGAGACTAATTTGACCAGCTGAAAAGGTACAACTGGATTTGAAACAAATCTATTGTTGTAACATTTGACCAGATATCGACTAATTGTTTGACTAAATGCTCCCAACAAAAAAAATCTGCTGGCATTAGTTTGTATAAGGCTACAGATATTAGGCACTTAGGAGTTATGCAGAAGTGTTTCACTTATAAATTTATCTCTTCATGGATGGATTTCCATTCACTTTTGCTTCTCCCAGAGGACCATGGTTTGGCTCTCTGTTTTGAATAAAATTTAAATCGATCTGTTTGGGGACTCAGTTCATACCTAGTAGCACAGTCTTCTAGCATATTTCTGATCTGACTTGAAGTGGAAAGAGTAGGTCTACTTCACAGGGATGGTAAATTTTCATTATTGGTTCTGTGACTAGCAGGAATACAACCGTGGCTCTATTCCATTGGCTTTAAAGGTCACTTTAATTCATTGAAGGCTCAGGACAAATGTATGCATTAATAAGTATCTCTCCCATCATCACACTGTACTGCATTCATTTATTTATTTAAGAATCTGGACAGAGCAAGAAAAGCAGAGGAATAGTGTCATGTAGAATCCCTTTAGAAATACCTTAATTGCCAAAATATCATCCAGTGTGCGCATGTGTGTGTGAGAGTGTATGTATGTAAATGTTTATATGAATGCATATATAACGGTTTCTCTAAAACTGTTGCAAGATTTCCTTTCTGTTGAAGGAAGCTGGGTTAGCTGGAGCAATGCTGGTAAAAAAAGATGGTTTACCTTCTCTAGAGTTGTTGCATGAAAAACAGAAAGACATTTTAAAACGGCAGTATGAAGTATTTTCTAACATGTTATACCATAAGCGCTGACTCAACTGTAATGAAGCATGGCAAATACAAATCTGTACATTTGAAATTTTACCTTTAGCTAAATATTAAATCAGCAGCAAATACTCAAATGAGGTATCAATATGTGAGATGGGAGGTAGCTAAAAAATAAAGATGAATGGATTCACTTTTTCCCTGTGAGCGTACTCATGACCAACCCAAAACTGTTTGGTGCTTAGTTTGTTTAAATGTTGTATTTGAATTTGTCCAAGCAGAATTGATGTATCCTCCGCCGTCAGCTTAGCGAACTGTAGAAATGTGACCTGGCTGGGCTAGGAGAGTCACTTGGGAAGGATGTGTGACATATGGGAATTGATCAGTGCTGTCTGTAGAGGGACGTGGACAGAACCACAAAGGGTAGCCTTCCCAGCTTCTGTCTGCTTATCACGGTTATATGAAAAGATACTTACTGAACCTAAATGAAAATGAAAAATTAGACCAGCAACGTACACACAGGGCGTTCATAAAGGCCCCATATGGATTTATCCCAGTAAGTATCCATCACAGGTTTAATGGAGTGGCTTACAAGTATGTGGAGATGAGGGTTTGTACTTGAAATGTCACCATATATTATTATTTAAAGGTAAATTTATATCTCTTTGATCTACTTTGAGATATATAGATCGTGTTCTTGTCTGGTAGAGTAATACTTTTGCTATTAATGACAATAACAGCTATAATTTTATTGATATCTATTTTGATGCTCAGTGTGCTTTAAACAGTTGGATAACTTATAAACACAGGGAGACAGACAGGTTGCTTCCCTGCACACTTTGCATCCTAGAATTTTGTTACCAGCCCAGCATAACACAGAAGTCCTGCAACAGCATGAATTAGTCTTTTTCAGCATTTGGGTGGATTTTCAGATCCTGATTCTTTTTTTTTTTTTTTTTTTTCCCTTTGGAATTGTTTTCCTGGAGCTGTNGATACCTGTATGGTGAATTTAAGCTTGGCTGTGGGCTTCCTTTTCTTAAGTAACTCTTGCAGAGTATCTTAGAAGTGGTCCAAGAACTATTGGTTGAAAACAAATTGCATAAGATACATAAATGTTTTTATTTTAGACCCTTCTTCCCAAAAGTTTGATAGCTGACACCGAGATTATGATACCCTTAGGTTTTGACTGTATGTTTATCATATATTCCCAAGAACAGAAATATAATAAATTTTAAATATATTGTGCTAGGTAGTGACAAAAATTTAAATAACCAGGATTCTTCAAGAGTGAGGAAAGCTGCCCGATCTGTTTGAAATCTCATCCACGTATCAATCCTATACAAATATAATCTCAATAGTTTGGGTACATTCTTCCACAAAGCATGCTTCAGATGTCACATTGGAAAGAAGGCTGAACCATGCCGTGAGATTGCTATTCCTAAATTAATTATCATCCTAAATGTTAATTCAGTAAACTCCACAGTAGTACAAGCCCATCTTTAGCAGCTAACTGGCTCTGGTAAATCACCAGAGTGAACCTGAAGTCTAGTTTTTGAAATCTAATGAGTTTTATCTCTTCTTATTTAGAAATAGAGTTAAAACGTATTTTGATGTGAGAACAAGGGTTTCTCTATACGTGGGTTCTCAGTGTCGCTAATGAAATATTCAGTCTATATTAATTACAATAGTCTGGTTTTTAACTATAGGGCGTGGACTTCTTTATCTCTTACCTTATTTCAAGAATGCTCTGAACATAAAATGAATATATTTAAGATGAGCCTGACTATAATATTATGGATAAATCTCCCCTCAAATGCATCTGGTTTAAGGAAATGTGGGAGTCTTTAGGGTGCTTTTTCATCCTCCTTCAATACTGTTCCCAGGTGTCATTCAGTTATTCCCAGTGATAATGAAAGATTTATGCATTGACAAGTGTGGAGGTGAAACAGTGGTTAAAGCAGTGCTGCAAGTGATACTCCTGATCCCAGCAGGAGTTGCTGGCATGCTTGCATTTTTGGAAGACTTTGCAAAGTTTCCCCTTGTGAATAACCATAAATTATTTTCTGGAGACTTGTCTTGTGGAAGCTAATGTCAGCTCTACTGGCCTAGAGATTCCTGAGGTGCATAATAGAAGTTAATCCAGTACATTTGTGCTCAGTGGATCTGAAAGAGTTTTAGTATATGAAAAAAGAGGATTTTTCAGGCTTATGAAATAAGAACAGTTGCCATCACATAATAGTTTGAATACTTCTTATTCCTTTCACCCACCACTTTCTTTAAGAAAGGAAGGAATTAAGAAAACCTATCCAAACAAAGGGAGGGAGGGGGCAACCCAAAACTTTTAAGGACTCAAAGTAAGCTTTAGTTGCTGTGGTTGTGCTCAAACTGCGGTTAGTCTCTTGAGAGCTGTAACATGGATTGAATTCATCAAAAAGAGAATGTGTGTCAGAAATGACCCTATGCATAATGGGGAGAGATCA
>VYZV01012004.1:9387-25062 GCA_013401275.1 Pandion haliaetus | reverse complement strand
AGAGCAGGGAGATTCGGGGAAAAAAAAAAAAAAAAGCACGAAGTGCAAATCATAAAAGTTTGGTCTGTCTGCTTAGGGAATGAAGGTATGATGGGTATCTAAGAAATAGTTGAATTTCAGCTGTTCTTTCCTGTAGCATTTAAAAACCAATGGCGATCATCCTACACTGCATCTCGGTTGTTTCAATGGCAAGGCTGTCCTCAAAGGGAGCCTGCACATAGTGTATGTAGCTTGTTTGGTTTTAACAGTTGGGGAAATTGAATTTATGATAATCTGAACTGTACGGGACCTTTCATCCACAGATTACATTAACAAAAAAGGAGGAAGTCTAGCTCACTGTATGCAATGGTAGCATCCCAAACCATGGATTTGGGGCTTAAAGATTTTCAAATTCTCAAGTGAGAAAGCTTGTAAGCTTGAAGGGCTGGGTATTGGTATTTCAAAAATATCATTAGAAAGTACTGGTGAAGATCACAGGGGCTCATGGATTCCCCATCCCATCCTCAAACAAGCTGATAGTGTCTGTGTTATCATTGCCACCCCACCAAACCCTCCAGATGTGCTTTCCTATGAAATACATTTACAGTCAAAGGCACACTTATCTATATCAGTTGCAGGTTTAGGACTAGGAATCTTCAGAGCTGGATTTGAAAGTTCTTTAAGGGATTTCTGTGAAACAAGCCCATAAAGGAAGGTTCAGATGCACTGAGGATATCTTTGAGGTATCAAAGTATTTTGTACACCCGATTGACAGTAAGGTTTTTATTTTTTTTAACCTGTCACTGGTCTGTATGCAAACCTATATACATAATGCTTTTCTTGATACAAAATGAAAATAAGACCAATAGATAGATCGGTCAATATATATGTGTTCTTCTGTCAGGTTTTTGGAGGAAATTATTGGTCCAAACTTAATTTACTGTTGGCTGTTTCTGCTTTGGAGGTTTGAAGGGCACAGCAGAAGACATGGCTTATTTTAGTAAGAAGCAGACCAGTCCCCAATTCACAAATGGAGGTGCTTATTTTGGGAGACATGACATTCTAAGAGGAGTGTTGAGACCAGGCCTTTTCCTAACAGTACAGGAACTGGTCCGTTAACCTTCTGTCAGTCAGCCTACCATTGTCATCTTTTCCCTATGTATTATGACTTGTTTCATGCAAATTTTATCCTGTGTGGCTTAAAGAAAGAGTTTGTACATGCAGCAAATTTTTGTTTAGTATTGCAAAGAGAAAGAAGCGAGAGTGCTCCGGTTGTTCTTCAGGTTACTCCTACAGTCCCTCAGGTTGCTGGACTGTGAGAAGCTTCCCCAACATCTGTTCAAGTCTGTCCTCTTGTTCAGAGGCTTACCTCCTTCTCGATTCCTCAGAAAATGAACTGCAGCTGAAACGTGAGAGCAAATGAGGTCGATATTAATTTTTTTGACTCTCTCATATACTTCAGTTTACCTGCTTGTCTTCATGCTGTCTTAGAGTTAGATTCAGGAGACTGGTGGGGGGAAGAGCAGGAAAGGAGGCAAAGAGATCGAGAGAGGAAATTGTGCAAGGCGGTCAAGTAAAGCGAGTCTTGTGGGCAGCTATGAACTGGGAAATTCCCCAATAACTTCAGGCAGAATTAACAGCTCCAGGTCAGCACTAATGGATTTGTTTCCCCAAGGCTGGAATGAAAATTGCCCCAACCATTAAAAATGCTTATCTAAGGCCAAAAGCAGGGCCTGGGCCCATGTTGCTGGACATGGAAGAAGGCATCGGTGCAGTCCGTGTCTTCTGGTGTGACCAGATAATACCTACACTGAAGAGAGCTTGCTGAAAACGTAGGACATATGTAGGTGTTTGCTGTTTTGCCTCATTTTACAGTTGTTCTGTTGTACCTTTGAGGGAGGGACAGGTGCCTCTCAAGAAAGCCGGGGATACATTTGGGAGCAAACACAGGTGAGTCAAAAATACTGTGGCTTTGGTATTCCTGACCGGTATTCCTATACATGGGCGGCGGGGAGAGAGAGGACTATGTGTGAAGCGGCAAAAGAAATGTAAGAAAACTGTGTATTTTTTGCAATATGGAGCATAAATAGTAAGTGCAAAAATGAAGCAAGTGAAGTATGATGATCACTGACCTTGTAATTTGTCAAACTCCCCATGCATAACATTGTTGCACTGCTTCACTACCTTATGATATATTCTATTTCGCTTAGATACGGAGATCCTCCTGCTCAACCTTTAAAGTCCTTCAAAAGTAGTTGACCTTTAAAAATTACTTAAAACAAAATGCCAAACGAGAGATTTCTTCAGTGAAACTTTTTTCCCTACATCCTTTTCCTCAGATATTATTCATTGCATAGACACATTTTATGCTCTCTTGCTATTATAATATAACCAGGCTTGCTGGTAGAAGCTGAGGAGAAGGGGAAAAAAAAAAAACCAAAACAAACCCCAAAACCAACCCAGACCCTGAGACTGCTCTTTTTTTTTGGTAACTAAATTGTGAATGAAACTGAGTAAAACATGTAGCAGAAAATTAGTAGAAATCAAACTGGATCAGTGGGAAAAAGTAACATTATCCTCAAAAAGCCAAATTCTGAAAGTTACAGAAAATGTTTCAAGGCCTCCAGAAGTAATTTAAGGAGCTGTTGAGCAACATTATTGTTTGCTTTGTAAATTAATTCAGTCGGCTGTCTGCTGGTGTGGGAGCTTGAGTTCTGGGTAGGCAGTTTTCTGTATATTCACTGAAAGCATGTAATTAATTATCTGCGGTTGTTTTATGCATTGGATAAATCAGACCTTACTGGGCCAGCAAACAGGAAAGAAATACATTGTACGAAACAATCACATACTGGCCAAATGGACAAGGAGGGAGGGGAAGCGAAGGCATGGGCTGTGGATGACCTAGGTCTTTTCCATCTCTAGGTTCTATGAATCTATGAAACAGGCTTACTGGGGCCTTGGGATATTCTCATTAAAAAAAATGAGGCGTCAGCAGATACTCCTGAGATGCACAGCATGAGCAACCACACTGCAATTCCCCCTAGAAATCAGAGAGGGGAATGATAGAAGAGGAAATAAGTGTCAGGAACTGCTGGGCTCAGGCCTTGGTGCACCAGTCACAGGGAGGGTGTCAGCTGGACATTTGCTTAACCTGTATTGGTTAAATTCAAAATGCTTTCAAAAGTTTCTATGACAAATAATAGGAAAATACACTGTGCTTGTAACATGGTGTCACAACCTGAAGATCTGCTTTGTGATTGATGTTTGTGTTTAGCAAGCATATCGCGTTCTGTTTAGCGCTGCCTGTTTTCACGGGGCTTGATTCATCTTTTTTGCAGCTTTGGTGAAACTTTCCTTGCTGTTACGTTGAACGTTTATGTGCTGCCTGTTTACTTTTTTAAGCTTCTTAGATCTGACCTGTGATGTGGGTCTGTACCCATTTCTGATTAGAGAATGGTCTAAATAGGTCACCCTGGAAAGCAAGGCAGGTACTGTGCCGTGCTGGGATGGTGTCCTTTCTCCTCCTCTTGCCTCAGCCTCACATTCCTTCGGTCTGCCTCCCCGCTTTGGGATGTGGACCCCAGCCACTCCCTCCTTCCATCCCTCTGGGGGATGAGTGCCTGCCATCCAGAGGCAGCCTCTGGGCTACCTCTTGGACTGTGGCACCTGCGGATGAGGGAGGAGGGCCGGCTCCTGGGACTGTCCTGTTCACCCATGCTCTGTTAGCCCTAAGTGCAAAACCCAGAGGCCATCCAGACTTCAGCTGGTTTCTTCTGACAGGTAAACCAAATTGCCCAAAGCCTCATCAGTCAGGAATGTGAACAGTCCAAGTGTTCAGGTTTTGCTACATGTACACATTGATTCTGCACCTCTATCGTGCTTCTCTGTCTTCAGTGGTCATGCAGAAGCACTGGTATGAAAGCAGGGCATAATTTTGATATGAAGTAAGTCACTTATTATACTAGTTTCAAGATCTGTCATAAAACTGGTCCAAACCCTTGAATAAAACCAGAAACCACGTTGGATGGCATCTCTCATGGCATGAGAGTTATGTGGTCTGCATTTCAACAGAAACATTTCACCCAGCCTTATTTCTAACAGCTACTCAGGGCTGAACACAGATCCTCCAAAGACCAGCTTTCCTCTTTGTTAAAACAGATGAGGAATGTTCTTCAGAGGGATTTATTTATATTACCATGCTAAGAATTTTCTAAAGAATCATTGTTAAGATTTTATTTTGGTTACATACATTCATAGAGACTATGTTTAGACATTTTAGTATTTTTTTAAAAGAAATGAAGCTATGAAGACCGTTCAAAAACAGGCCAGGATGCTTATAGCATTAAGGATTTTGCTTTCATTTGCTTCATAGTCTTTATAATGATTAAAAAAAAGAAGAAAATCCATAGCAAAAATTTCTAAGGACGAATTTAGAATGTCTAAGCTAAAGATGAAAGAAGACCTACTGGTTCTGTCTTTCTCTTTCAGTGCTGATTGCTCCCTGTAGTACAGAGGGGGTTTTGTGCTTTGCTTGATCCTACTTTAAATAGATCCGAAGTGGTGGATTCCATTGTTTCTTTTGAGAAGTTTTTCCAGGGTCTAAGAGATGTCAGTCTCACATACGCATTTCTTTCTCCTGGAACTCATTAAATCTTTTCCCTGTAGTTTCAACCCCTTTTGTTTCCAGTTGATACAACCTTTTTGGTTTCCCTTCATTTTCTTGGTGTCTGATAGTCTTTAGATGCATTAGATGCATACTGAGCCTTCTCCCACTGTAATAAAGCAGAGTGGGAGGAAAATGTGAGATTGCAGAACTTTTACATGACATGGATGGTCAGATCATGGCTTGATCAATGCTTTTGTTTCACAGTAGTGTTTCTATGTGTCGCGAGTAGTGTGTTTGCTGGCTGTCATTCTTCTTCTTCCTTTGTGCTTATCTTCTTACAACTGCTCCTTTTGTTTTAGCTCTCGGGGCCTGGGGAGTCAGTGTGATAGTATGGAAGACTAGAGGAAGGCCTTAGAAATGAGATGCTTGTTACTGTAAGAAGGTGTTTGAGTGTCATGTGTAATACAGCTGGGCAGTAGTTCAGAGTATGGGATACCGAATCAAACACATTTGCATTGTACTGTAGACAAGCCCTCATTTGCTCATTAGAGCTGCCATTAATTGGCTGGTTTTCCAGTATAGCTATGGCTAAGGAGAGTTCCGCTGTCGGCTGTCCTAACAAAGCTGTTCAGAGGATTCAGGGAAGAAATCATTTTAATAAAGTGTTGGTTAAGGGTGGTTCTTCTGTAAGATTGATGTATCTTTGTTGTCATCCATGTTGTTTCCTTCCTCGTTGCTTGTCTGGTTGATGTTGGTCTCTGTGTTCTGTGGCCTTTCCCACCTTTGGCCACCTTTTTGATGTTTTGTTGAAGCATCCTTTAGCATTGTATCTTAATGAGCATTGCTCCTTAGGCTGAGTGTCTCCACCCGTTGACTGCATTCCTAGCTCTTCCAGTGAGTGCACTGTGTTCATGCATAATTCATACGCCTGAGGTTGGAACTGGGCAGGTTTAAGGCAGGAGATTGTCCTGCTGCCTTTCGCTGCATCTAGGGCTTTGCAAAAATGCCAAATTTTCTGCCAGCACATTCACTGTAGTTCTGGAAGGAAAACACTTGAATCCTTTCCCACTGCTGGTATTTACTAGGCTGAGTCAGAAAAAACACTGCCAAAACCTGATGCCTCTCACTCCAGGAGTGGCATGGAATTATGCGTTTTTGCTTGTGCTGAAGTGCTAATAGCCAAGCTGCTGTTGTTTCAGAAGAAAAGTGCTTTATTATTAAGGGTTTGAGCAACTCTACCAAATCCCCTTCCCATATTCTCCAGATGGTTTGGGTGACTTTTTTTTGGCCTCAGTATTCAGTCTCTAAAAAGGAGCTAATGTTCCCTATTCTGGTGACTGCATTGCAATAACAAGTTAGTTTCTCTTTGTGATACCCAGATAACACGATTGGCTCACGTAAATGTAGAAAACAGAAGGAGCTTCATCAGACTTCCTAGGTGAGAATGCTGTGTCTCGCATCACAGCTTTTGCTGGTCACTCTTGCATGATGGCCTGAGCTGTTTTCTTCCTAGTTAGTAGTCTGCCTGCTGCTCCTTTTTCCTTTTTCCTTTTTTTTTTTTTTTTTTCCCTGTGCAAGTATTTAGAGGTTAGGGATATCGCTCAGTTAATAATAACTGAGAGAGGAAATCTAAGCAATGTTCCTGGGCCTTGAATTCAAGAGAGGAAACCTATTTTAATGTTTTTACAGCTCACCCCTTTAATTTTAACAAGTAATGTTCCCCTGGAAGAAAATGTATCTTCTAACCTGATGTTTTCCAAAAGAACCGACAAAGCTTATGAATAGGCTGCTACTGTGGCTATCTATATGTAGTAACTTACTGGTGTTTTCTTTGTTCACGTAGCTATACCTTCTGTTCCTGAAAATACTGACTGTGATCTGTCATGGGGGGGAGTGTGGAATAAATTATAAGGGTCCTTCTTTGGGAACATGATGTTCTAAAGTAAAAATTATACCATCATTTGTACTAATAATGAAAGCTTTGGCTTTTTGGAGTCAGAAGAAAAAATGTTTCCTGTCTTAAACAAAGGAAATGCAGTTCTTTTACTGGTTTTGTCAACAGTGTTCATAGAGCAATACTTGAGATTGCTAAGTGGAATAGGAATATGACAGTTGTTCTAGATAGCTTTAGCCTTTGCACAGTGATGCTTGCATGTAAGTACCAAATCTGCTGCTTGAAGACCCAACAGGGCTTCCAAAGGGCTAATAGGATACTTTCGCTGTTAAAACTAGGGCTATTGTAAATGGATTATCATCTTACATGTAGTCACATGAAAATTCCCTTGAGAACTATTGGACATGAAATGTCTCCTTTTTTTTTTTTTTTTTCTTTCTTTTTTTTTGTTCATAACGAGTTATAGATTACCTTTTTATTTAAGGGACTTGAAAAGCACAGCAAGACTACAAACTCTGTTTCATGCCTAATTTAGAGGAGATTAAATGTAGCATTAGAAATTTGTTCTTGTACATCTCCTACAGCACTGAACCATGTTTAGGCAACTACCATTGGCTAATAGACTGTCATGTTTTTGAGCTAAATCAATTCGGATCCCTTGAAAGGAAAAAGTTTTCTGATACTCTCGCATGATTTCTATACTTGCTTGGCAGTATACGATTGAATTGTTTAAAGCTATTTTTCTATGCAGTGTTGATTTAAGTGCAGGTTCAGTTTGTACCTCACAAAATAGGGCAGAATAATCTTCATCCTTTACAAATTCTAACTGAGGGCTGAATGGACTCAGAGACTGACCCTCTTATTTCTTAATACTAGGTTAAGAATTCCAGGTTACAGTGCTTTGCTGAAATAGTGCTGGAAAATTTTGTATCTGGAAGAAAGCTTTGTTGCTTTGTCAACAGTGCTGTGAGCTGACTGTCATAAATTTCTTTTATAATCCAGCTTCACTTTTGCGAATCCAAAGTCGCTTCTGTGATTTGGCCACCTTTGTCTAAGTTAGGAATTACTAAGAATAGGGTTTTGTGATGGTAATGCTGACACAACCTGACCTATAGTAATGAAAATACTGTGCTATTTGAAAGGCTCTTTAATAAGTTTCAACTGAGTTCTCAGTGTGACGAAAGAACCGTGTGCCATGCTGAGACTTCACATCCAGCCTTCATGGATTATTGATCATACTACCTGCCACAAGCTGGTACTTACAGGCAGGGCAAAAGGTGACTGAATGGAAGAGAATTTTTAAATGGTTGCCTGCCTGTGAGGAGAATAGTATTGTATATCCTTTATACCATGTGCCTAATTAAAGCCTGAATAATAACATATGTGAAGGTAACTTGCTCACTTCTATTTTTGATACAGCAGTTTCACACGGGCATATAAATTAAAAAACACAGGAGCTGAAAGCAGGAGCGAACAGTAGAAAGCTACTTTAGCTACTTAGATGTTTGAAAAAAGTCTTATAAAATAAGTTTGATTAAGTAAGAGAGTGAGGTTTACTGAGCTTTCTATATTTGGTAGGAAGATTTATGAGAAAAAGCTAAATGGTGCTCTCAGGAAGCCAAAGTTCCCATAGAACACAGGAAATCGCATATTTTTTCTGTAACACTAAAGAAGGCATTCTGCATTAAAATGCGTATCCGTGAGTTACTGATGTTCTGAGGGAGTGCAGCTGTGATACTAATCCAGACCACTGTAACTTTACTCCCATTTAAAAAAAATGAAGATAACCAAAGATGGATTTATGTATGTCTGGCAAATATCTTAAACTGAAGATTCAACAAGACAATTAGTTTTAATCGTTAATCTTTAATTATTCCCACCCACCCCCGCTTCCCTATATTACATTGTTTCCAAGTAAGTGTTAGAGCTCATTTCCAGCATGAGTATTTCAAAAGCCTTGTTCTTTTCTGCCATCTGACAGCTCTTTGGTTTTTGCTAATGTACAGTGTTTGGGCTGAGAGATTTATTTCTTTCGTCAAACGATTACTGTTTAAATTTTTACTGGGTGCACTTGTGGTGGTGTTGCAGTCGATAGCCATGTTCTGTCCCTGACGTCTGACAAAGTGCGAGCACTTCAAGTGAAATGGAAAGTCAGATTTAAGATATGTTATTTCAAGCTTGCTTTCATAGTTACTCTTCAATTTACAAAATGTGAACATAGATTGTTACAGAAATTCCAGAACATCATGTTTTGGCTAAGACGGTAACAGTAGCTTTTTTCCATGTGCTCTGCCTGCTTGCATTTAGTGAGCATCGTATTGAAGGATTAAACTGGTAGCTTTTAATGCAGTAACATTTTTTAACTAATTGTCCTATGAAATGATCTTTCTTCCCTTCAAATTTTATGGACTGGAATTTGTTGTACAGCATGAAATCAACAGGCTTGGCAGCTGAGGGTCATCTCTTCCTGGGAAGAGCAAACCCTCATGTTTAAAGGGAAGTCCCACTGTGGATTTTCTAGCTGATGTATTTTTGTCATTGAATGGAAGGCTCGAAACTGAAATAATCTCTTAAGAAAATGGATAGAAAAAATCAGGGATTGGTTCTTGAGCCACAATCCTGGGCTATGTTTAATTCCAGAGAAATCTGAAAAGAAAGTTTTTACACAAAATAATCAAACTTTTCAAAGTTTCAGGTATTCAAGAAATTTATTTTTTTAACAGATAAACAACACTTGTTTAATTTACAGGATACAGAATTGAACATCTTAAAAATGAGCAGACACACCGTATGTAGCACAGATGTAGATGAGCATCCATTGCTTTAGCAGAAAGGACAGGATGAGCTGTTTAGAGTGGCATTCAACCCACATCAGAGAAGCCAAGCATTTGTCTGGGTTGTTGTATTATCCTTTGTAGCAAGGTTCTGATTAGGTGATGAAATAAGAATAGTTGATGCAATAAGAATATGAGCCAACCATTTGTTAAAATAAGTGCTTGCGTTAATGTGCTTTTCCGGGTAATGGTACCAAGACTGTGATTGCATTTCATAAAGTGTTAATATTGCTAGCAAGTAGTTGCATTTAAAATTACCACCTTCTCCTAACTCCGCTTATGTTACAGAAGCATTTCCACATACCTTTTAGATTTTCAAACAGAACTTTGTACTGTCTTGTAGTAATGAGTTGTCAGCTTTTTACAATTTCTTACCACTTCACATTTCAATATGGATCTTTACTTTCCTGTATTCTAGGGACCTAAGATCAAAAAGGGCTTCCTTTTTAATTTTTTTCCTTTAATAACAAAAGTTCAGTGCTCTTTACCTTAATTTCCAACTGTGAAGACCAAAAGGTGAATACATGTTTAGTTCATCTACATTTAATATTAATTTGTAGTAACAACATGATAGAAGACAAGAGTTTTTAAGCAGTAAGGGGTTTAAAATTGTCTTGATCCATTCTGAATAAACCCTAAATTAGTGGGATTAACACAATCGGATCTGTGTTTTACCTGGTAAAGACCCTCTAGGGGATAGAAATGGTAGAGAGGAGGGAATAAGGCATTCATCTAGAATAGCACTTAAGTATACGCCTCACTCCATAGGATGTAGGTACGTGCTTAAATTAAAGTATACTTTAAACACACTTCCTGAATCAGAGCTATAGAGAGCAAGATCTCCTGGAGTACATACAGTGAAGATTGAAAAACAAGGAGGCAATGAAGTCAGGCAAGGAAAGGGAACAGAATTCAGAAGTTTTTAAAAGTTTGAATAGTATCTGTTATAGAAAGAACAGCCGGTCATGCCAGTTCATATTTTCAAAGCTTTGATCTAACTTCAGGATATGACATTTCTGTCTGTCTTTTTCTAATGGGGAAGAAAGTGACATGTCATTGAAAAATAGCTCAGAGTTGAGGAGAAGGTTACAAACCTGAACGTTTGATAAATCTAAACCCAAATTGGAGAAATTCACAGCATCTTGATTTTCACTAGCTAAATACAATTGATATTCAAACACTGCTGTTTCTGTGGAAATTTTGTGTGAGGTGTCAGCTCAGCTCAAAAAGTTTTTAATCTTTATGAGAAGACTGGCAACATCTTATTTTACTAGGTAGCTGGTTATGCTTCACTGTACAAAAAAAAAGATTCACATATTATATTTGTCTTTGCTTTGAGAAGCTTCACAATGGGTTTGTACTTTTTTCAATATGTCTTTGAAATAGCACCTTTTTAATTCCCCTGAAGTCTTCTAAAAGGGACTTTGGTAGCTTTGCTGCTGAATGAAGATTACCCTGAAGACAGATTTGTGATAACTTTTCTTGATCACCTTTCCCTTTTTGAAGATGTATTTCTAATCCCAAGCACACTGGAGCATGATTCAAGGCATATTGCTTGATTTTATTCCAGTGCTCTGCTGGCTTCCTATCAGTATCCAAGTATGTCATCTCTCTTGAATAAAGGCAGCAGCAAGCATGTGGTTAGCTCTGTAGGTGGTTTCAGGTCGAAGAAGCTGCCTTCTTTCAGGTGGGAAATCAACCTGTCAGACTGAGTTATGGAAACATGATTAGTTTACTGAGTTCATTAAATAAAAACTTTTGCAGCTCTGGGTTCCCATTGCTCACTGTGTTTGTTACAGTGAAACAATCCAGTTTTTCATTCACTGAGTAGAATACCATGTGTAGACCCAGCGGGAGGACATTCCAGATTCCCCGTTGACTTCCTCTACCAGAAAGTTGTTTTGTGATCTAGTTGGTGTCATGTATAGTATCTGTATTGTCAGTTCTCTTTTGTCTTGCTCTCTTGCTGTTGTGTATATGCAAAAACGAGTGTTCAGATAAAATGTGGAAGACCAGCATGTAACAGAAAGTCTTGATCAGACTATTACAGTTGCCCTTAAAATATTTTGCTCAGTAGAGAAAATGTATATTGATACCCACTTAGATATGGGACGTTTGCAATCCAAAAGGGTTGTGTCCCCACAAGAAATCTTTAACACAGAATATGGTGCAGGATTTGATAAAGAAGGGTGTCTCTAGCTCCAGATGTTGCCACCCTTTGCTATTTTGAGGAGCTAAGGAGCTCCCTGGGTTAGACACAGTGATAAATTTCACCAGAAACTGAAATGTAGTACCTTTTTACTTTTATCATAGGTTCACTGCTATTTGCTGCCTTCATTCATGAACTAGTCCTTCCTCAGTGAATGGGACTACTTGGGGATAGAAAGGGCTGCAGGATCTGGCATCAGCCTACCATGCTGTAGCCTTTGCAGGGCTCTGTAATGGTGAGAACATGGTCTGGGAAGTCATTCCTATCAGAAGTGCTGTCGTGTAGTTTTCATATTTTCCAGTTTATCAGCAGTATTATTGAAAATAAACCCAAACAAACTGAAACTTTATGCAGGCTTTCAAGGGCACTTTCAAGATGTTTATCTGACATTGACATTCATTAGGAGCAAGTTGTCTCCATTCCATTGTGTCCCTCTTAAAAATCATCCCTTAAAAGGTTTTTGAAGAAGGGCAGGGTGCTTTCCATTGTTATTTATTTATATGTTTGTGACCGGAAAGAGTGGCCTTCTTCCTAATGAAACATATCATGTTCTGTTAAGCTAAAAGTGGCCATTTCTGACTTAAAAGCAAACTGTTAGCCGTCACGTATAGATTCTACTCTGAGCAGTAAGCAATATGCTTAAAAGGTTGTGCAGTCCTGGCTAAAACAATAGCTGCACTCTGCTTGTCTTTCAGGGAGAAGATGGAAGAGGTCAATGAGGTATAATTGCTGTACTACAATATTTACAGATAAAGTACCAGATAAGACCTAATTTATAAAAGAAACATCATGAGCTATCCATTATTAAATAATTTTATGCTGTCCTTTTAAGCAGCTCTCTAGAGATAATTGGTTAAGGGCTTAAAGATTTGTTTAATAAATGCCTAGGGTAAATGGAGCTGAAAATTCAGAGAAACTGCTCAATTTGCTCAGCATTCAGTGAAATAAGCTGGTGCGTCAGCCAGTTGTGCGCATAGGATTTTGACTAATTGATCACAAGTGACATCCCACTGTTTCTTAAATGAGGGCATTCATCTTCCATAGTGTCCTATAAAACTGCGGAGTTGGTACAACACCTACAGTATACTTAAGGTGCGTTATGTCTTTCAGGTGCTGTACCATGTCCTCATCAATTTTTAGCTAAAGCTAGGATTAAAGCCTTTTAAAACTAGGTAAGATGCTGACATGTGAGTACTGAGTATAGAGACCATCTGGAGTACCATTTAGCATCTGAAGCATAATTACATGCAAGACTGAAAAATATCCTCTTTTCAACCTATTTTGGAATGTTTTAAAAGGAGAGTAATACATTGCTTGAATACAATAAATATGTCTAATCCCTTTTAAATCAATGCAAGTGCTGTTTCTTGATGATAACACTGTTTTGCAGGTGTAAATTATCTGCAGCTTACTTTATTTTTTTTACCTGAGTCTTACGTTTGAGAATTAAAAATGAATAACCACTGTTTTTCTCAAACTCCCTAAAGAAGACTTTTTTCCCTCCTCAGTGTATGTTACGTGGAGTTAATAAACCCCCAAAAACTAGTAAGACAAGAACTGAAACCTAGATGTTTGGACCTATTTCTTTGGGAAGCACAGGGCAAACTAAAAAAATCTAAAGGGTACCCATGATCCGTAAATGCATGGAGTGGCATTAAATGCATCACTTTTACTCATGTTACTCATTATTCAGTCTCTGGAAACCCCTCTGGCATTCTTTCATTACAACATTGTATTTCACGAAAGTCTCAGTAAGTTGTTCCTCAGAAAATGAGAAAAATAAGTCTAGAAAGCTGAGACATTTTTACATAGACTAAGGGTAAGTGTTGCATTAGTCAGCCTGTCTGCATCTTCACGACAGCGGTGTAGGGAGAGCTGCTCAGATTTAACGCTAGATCAATATGAAGGCTGCCAGGGTCTGGTAAAGCAAAGCAGGGGACACACTGTCTTCTTGTCTGTGCTGCCTGTTGTACAGCTCATACAAATCAAAGTGCTTCAGCAGTGACAAGTGATGTTTCTATTCCTATCGATCTCAGCTGAGTGAACTATCCTGGAGGGAATGACTTTTTCAGAGTGTCAGATGTCCTATGATTGGGTTTCAGACATATTACAAGCCCCATCAGTACAGCTGTTAGAAATGGTTGGAGGTCGTGTTGATACCTACCTACCTCTGCGTAGTTGCATGTGTGTAATGTACACGTGCTGTGAAAGTGGTAGAGTGCTCACTGAATGTTTTTTATCCAGTTGATCAACAAACTGAAAGAAGAAACAAGTAAAATTATGTGGGAATTGGGTAGAAGCCACAGGTGTATTTGCAGTGCTGGTGAGCCTGGCCCCTTGGCTCTTCCAGGTGGCCTGAAGGCAGACATGCCACGTGCAGCCAACAGAGCCAAATTTTGAGAACTTTAAAGGTTCAGCCCCAAAAGCAACACATGCAAATTGAAGGCAAAAATTAAAGATGGGAAATGGTGAAGCTGTGTTGGTTTTGGAAGTAGTATGCTGGCTTATATCAGCTGGTCATTTCATCAGATGCTACTTTTTCAGCAGAGGTCTTCTGGCCTATCATGGTCTTCTAGACCAGTTAGTAAACTCTTTCAGATTTTAAGTAGGTAAGTGAGTATATCTCCTCCAGAACTTCTCGCAGCAGGAGGACGCATGGCAGGAGATCAACCTCCAAAGATGGCCTCACTATTACAGGAATTTAGGCTTTTTTCCCCCCCCCCGGGATCAGGACGGCAATCCAAACCAAACATTGGTTCAGCTGATTTTTCTCTTTCTCAAACAAAAATTGAAT
The DNA here is from genome assembly GCA_013401275.1 of Pandion haliaetus. Taxonomy (NCBI): domain Eukaryota; kingdom Metazoa; phylum Chordata; class Aves; order Accipitriformes; family Pandionidae; genus Pandion; species Pandion haliaetus. The sequence continues at coordinate 10,746 of VYZV01012004.1, read as the reverse complement.
TAAAACAACTTCAATCAAAGCTGAGGTTAAACAGTGGCTGAATGAAAAACTTACTGGAACAGTCACCTATTTTCAGCACTCTTAACATAGCTGATCATATGGGACTCAGATTTTGCTATTGGAATCCTTTGCAGCTACAGCACAAGATGAAGGCAGCTACGCACTTGTGCTCACTGCATTGGCTTTGAAGAAGTTTTGCCAGTGGGGAATAAGTTTCTAACTCACAGAACAGGAGGAGTCTGTAATTGAATATTTGTCTGTTATCTTAATATATTTTCTGTTTGAATTACTACGTGCAATTTTGATGTTCAGTTTCTGGTGTTTTGACAAGAAAATTTATTGAGTGTTGTAATGTGCTGGTGAGAAGGACAGACAGATTCACTCTTCTATTTTCCTGCTTGGTGACAGCCATGAAGAATGGAGTCCTATATTTATTTAACAATTTAGATAATACTCTATAGACAGTATCAGTGAAATTTTCCCATACTGCTGGGCTTCAAATGGAGATCAGCCGGAAAACAGAGATGATGATACATTTTTATGTCTATTTCATTTTTACCAGCATCCACGAGCATTGTTGTCTAAAGTGTTGATATGTTCTGCAGCATGGAAACTGATACTCTTAAGACTGAGAAATTTTCCAAACATTTCTGTGGTGGTGTTGGACCACTGGGGCAACAGTAAGTAATCTGAAGATATCAGATCTGTTGTTCATGATTGTTCTGCTCAGTCATCTGGTGTCCAAGTCATCAGGACTTTCATTCACTGTAAATCCTGCTTTAAGGAAAATGAAAGGGGAGAAAAAAAAGCATCTTTAACCTATAGAGATCCAGGTGGGACTGTGATACTCATGTATCATGCATTTGATGTCATTACTAACTTCGGGAAGAAGAGACTGAAGGATATGACACTGGTAACGTTTTATACTGCTTTGCGTTAATTTCTCACTGTTTTCAATTGCTACGTGTCATACAGCACAAGAAATCCAGCTGAGATACTAGCAGCGCTAGGCAGAAGTGACCCTGCGGCATATAGTTTTGGAAACTGAAATATAGTAAACTGATAGTCATATGTTGTGCAAGTTTTACAATAGCTGAAATGGAGTGTTTGATTGACACCATTTCTTCTTCACTCATTATCATTGGAATTGCATGTAGGAACTGTTGAATTTTGAAGCATATGAGGACATCTGTCATGGTAAACCTATTTTTGAACAAAGCCTCTGTGCCAAAACTATACAGAATTCTGTCAAATTATATTTCTTGTAAGTTACATGGTACAGACCATTAATAATGACTACTTTGATGGGTGGTAAACACTGCCTTCAGGACAGAGACATTAAAGCTGCCTTTTTTTTTT
>VYZV01012002.1:7993-36652 GCA_013401275.1 Pandion haliaetus | reverse complement strand
ATTGTGAAATTAGTCTGTAAGACAATTAAGTCTGTTGTGCATATAAAAGTTACAGGAACTATTCAAATGCTTACTCTTAATGCCTTGGTGACCAAGATCTTAAAAGAAGACACATTATTTCTCTTTAAATAATCAGATAAAGCTTTCCCTTTGGAAATACGAGAGATGACTACCTTTGAATCCTAGAACAATGTGACACGGTCATGTATATCTTTATTATGTAAAATATATATATATATATATAGCCTACATGATCTAAAATAGGTTTTTGACATAGACACAAAAAGACTGATTTCTTTTCAGTCATTGGTATATAAACAATCTTGGGAAACGTTAGAAGCTTTCACTATTAGTCTCTGTGGCAGGTGGTTACAAGTAAAAGACCATTTTTTGTTATGGAATGACAAACACAGATAAACTTTTAGGAAATATTCCCAAAGGCAATTTAAAGAGATTTTGTTATTTATGGAAGGCACTGTTACTGTTTAATTTATAAAGTTCATAAAATGATATGTAAATTATTTAATAAGGTAGGGAGTAATCACAAAGTTAATACTTGTCTGCTTTGTTAGTGGTATGACTCATACACCAGATTAAAACATTCTGGTCATGAAATAAACAACTATAACAATTTCAGTTTAAATAAAAAATAATGACAAAGCAAAAGGATTTAGCTTTACTGTTTTTCGAAGAGGGAAGCAGGTGTTGTGCCAGGGCAATGGTTTTTATTAGATCTAAGAACTTTTTACTATTGTTTTTCTTTTAACATATGCATTTTTACATCCCTTATTTTTTATTATCATAATGTATCACTAATTTATAGCACTACTGAACGCAAGCACTTTCTCTCAGGCTTTTGTGAGTTGCCACAGTATTTCTAGAGCAGGGTGATCTGAGGGCAGAAAGAAACCACTTATGATTCCAATCTGAATATAAATCCTTGGAAAGAGGCAGACAGAAGAGAGGGGGAAAAAAGAGGGGAGAAACAGAAGATACTTTTAATTACTTCCTTTCTAAGTCTAACAATCAAGCTTTTCAAATCCCTTATAATACACTTTTAAAAAGACTGAAGTTGCGACAAGGAGCAGAGCGTCTCTTTGTGGGTTCAGCCCTGCTCTGATGCTAGTTGATAGATGTAACATCATACAATCTGTGTACCTATAGTGTGTCTGTGTGCACACAGAGTGAAGGATTAGGACCAACCATGTAAATAAGACTGTCTAAGTCTAAAACAGATGGGGAGCTTTGTATTTTTCATTTGACTAGTTCTTGATGTTGCTGGTCATAATGTGCAGAGCTATTATCAAAACTTACTTGTTCAAAGGTTTAGAAATATCTGGGGAATATTAAGGGAAAAAACCCAAATAATTGTGTCAAATAGCCAAGTCCTGCATTTTAAAAAAAAATAAAATAATTGTGTCCTGTTGTTAAGTAGAAAACAATTAATATCTCCTCTTTTTCAGCATTTTTAATTTCCCGGTCAAGACTGCAAATGAAAGAGGAGTAGTTTTCATTTGTGTCTTGGATTCATATTTTTAATTAATAATAACTTTATTATCTACCTCCATCTATAGCTTCAGGATGTGCATGGCTTCCACAAGAACTTCTTAGTAAATCCACAGTGAATCCCTCAAATTCATGTCTCAGCGTAACAGCCTCCTATTACAATTACAGTCTAGCATTTAGCAAGTACAGTGGAGCAAAGCAGAACAAAAAAGAACCTCAGAAACCAAGGGAGAGATGTCTCTAAGTGGTGTAGGCTCTTCCTTCCAGAAACCATTCTGGCAGCTGAGTCTCCTAGCCTGGCCACATTGCAGTAAAGTAATAAGCATGGAAAATCAATCATGCAGAGTCAAATCCTTGATTCCCAATGACTGACTTCATATAGACTGTGCACAGAGGGGCAGTGTCCATTGCCTTTACTTAACCAGTGGTCATATGAAGTCAAAGTTCATTCAAGACTTACCTCCTGGAGCTTCCTTTTACTTGTGAGGATTGTTGGACTGGCAGGCCCATGTGATGCAAGAAGAGGAGGAAAATTACATGGTCTCCTTAGGCACATTTGGCAGGATACTGCAGAAAGCATTCCAGCCTTCAGATCCACTGTGGCCAGATTAAGGCTTTGGGAAGGAATACTCTCCTCCTTCCACCTACCTATCTGCAGACATCTGCCTCTGAGCTCCACCAAACCCACTCAACCCCTATCCACTACCTCCCCAGCCCTCCCAGCAGCGATCGCCAAATGCACCCTCCTGTTCCTGTCACAGCCTCACCCAGAGAGTCAGAGTTAAACTTGGCAGTCCCCCACCTTCAGCAACACAGCCGCCACTGCCTGTCTCTCCGTGGCAGGCGCCGGAGGGCTGATTCAGCCATGTGGGCTACCTTCATTCCTTGAACAGCTGCACCGTCTCCTCCAGGGAAGCAATGGTAAGCCAGATGAAAGCATCGCACAGGCCACAAGCTGAGCCACACTCACCTAGAAGCATTCCAAGGGCCTTAGCTCTGATCCTAGGGACAAAACTCAGGGAGCTTATATCCCACAGCGCAATAACTGGCTTTGCTACTGGTACATATTGGGGCCAATCTCATCTTGTTGCTTCCTTTCCTGGCCCATTGGCACACACCAGAATAGCGGATGTGCATGGCTAGTAGACATAAAGGTCTAAGCCACATATTCGTTCTTCCCAACCTGTTTTTTCTTGCTTCAGTCAATCCATTTGTCAGTCGGTACAGCAAATTGCATATACCACCTCTCTGCAACAAAGACTTTACATACCCCTGATGAAGGTGCTACTATTATTGTTGTTAAATGTGTTAGCACTAAAAAAAAAATATAATATGCCAATGTTTGTTTTTATAAAAGAACTGTAATATGAAGCTGCCATTCAAACTAGGAATGTGGAAAGGGCTGGAAGGTAGCTCCTGAGTCATGCAGAGCTTGCTTTTCATGATAAGAGGACTGGATATCATTTAATTCCTTTGATCCATGTCTCCCACAACACATACATGCACATGCATACATACTCTTACCTCGCCCCTCTTACTGTTAAAAACTTTCCTTTAAAGGTATTACACTTGGCTGACTTATAATACAGATTTCAGAGGTCAGGGTGACATACATGAGAACTAAGGATAGACCATGGTTAGTCAGAAAGATCCAGCTATGAATGTTGCAGAGAAGATTAGATGATTTCAGAGTCCAGGCTTCTTTAGAGAAGACGGCAAGACAAGCTTTTCTTTAAATAAGTCCACCCATGACAAGAATGACTCCCACTATACTGACCAATCCCTGTTTCCCAGACACAAACATATCTATAGCAAGAAAGTAAAATCATATCCCACATTAATTTCTCAAGCAGAGCTTTGGTCCCAAAAAGGGGAGAAATACGGAGAGATCCTGGAGTCCTCTTAGGGACTTCTTGTGCTGGGTAAATTACAAGATATTTTTCAGAGACTACAGTGTTCAGGGGCAACCTGGACTTCTAGGGTATGCAGACAGATATTACTTACCCTGACTTATTCTGAAGAAGTATCAATAGAAGTACACTGTTTTCCACCAACTTTAGCCATAGACGTCATTTGTACTAAGATGTGTGTACTACTTTTAGTTACACGTATGTTCCCCAAGGACTTCTGACAGGTGATTTATCATCAGTGAATGTCATGAAGGCATGCTTCTCCTCTCCGATTCAATCCTTGTATCAGAGTCTTGATAAGCTAACCGATAAATGTGTTTTGTACTATCACTTTCTAGTAATTGGTTCTCAAAGCTTGCTTTTTTCAGACCGCTCCTTTGATATTCTGTAATGCCATAGACTGTCTTTAAAGAGTGAATAATAATGGTGAGCTTTAAAAAGACTTGTAAAAGTTATGAAGTCATAAAACTCTATTTGATTCCTCCTTCAGTCTGTTTTCTGAAAGTGTGCTGAATTTTAATAGCGAAGAGATCTTACGGGCTTTGAATGAAAGATTCTTTTTCCTCTCAAGCCACAGCTTCTACTGCACTATCCTTATTGATATTTCATTGCCTTCAGGATGATTGGATGTATATAGGATTTTTTTTCCAAGTCTCTTATCAACAGTGTTTTGGGACATTTGGCCAAAAAAATGTATGCCTACTCTCTAGGGTTTCCTTTTCAAATGTATGGTGTAAATCAATTCCGTATGGAGCTACAGTCATTGTGATACAGAAGGTATGCCAAAACACACTTTTGCAAATAGGGGTTGTACTTGTTTTCCTTTCCCTCCATGTTCCTGGCAACTGTGTATAGGAGCTTCTCACAAATTGAGTCCATTTCTCTTCCTCTTTTCCTAAGGTGGGACTATGTTGTGAATAATTGATGCTTCTGCAAAGAAAAATACTTTTCTCAATCACGTTGCACAGTTTCAACTTCCACCAGCACATTAACTCAAAATAAACTACTAAGCATTCTAACTGTCTGCTCAGTGTCTGCACAGTGACATTTACCAGGAGAGCGGCAGACAAGAAATAGTGACTGGAGATTTTTACAGACCAGAATAGTGACACTGTAATCCTACTCTTTCCCCCCCTATACGCACCACCCCCTTTTCCAATCTCTCTGTCCTTTTCTAGACACAGCTAAAATGACCGTTAGAAGTGCCCCTTGACATGTGTTCAAATCCAAAAAACAGGTATTAGAATTCACTGAAATTAAAAAAAAAAAAAAAAAAGAAAAAGGAAAAGAAATTTAAGCATTCTCTGTTTCCAGGACATATAGCAGAAAAGACATTACCGTTACTAAGCTCATTTCTGAAGTCAACGGATGGTCCTGCTACATTCAGAGCACTTGGAAGTTGTTTGCCCTGTGCTTTCTTTGTTACAGGAAAAACCTTGGCAGTAGTTTCAAAAGACTGTATTGACAAGGCTTTATGCCAATTCTACTTAAGCCAGCATTTCTAATATAGCTGAAAACAACTTTTACAGTTGTGAGTAGGTATAGATGTCACAGGACATTTGTAAGTACACATGAGCCAAATTAGAAACAACAAAAGAAAGTCTGATGTTATCACCCCAGTATATTTCATGCAGCCCGTTAGTGACAGGAGCCCACAGGTGCTGAGGCCAGGGATACTTTGGTAAGCAGAATGATTTGCAGCATTGTATGAGCCATCAGCAAAGCAAAATAAACTTCTTGGAGGCATGTGGTTATGCCTCTTCCTGAAAAAAAAGTGAAAAGCACAAAATAACTTCTTATCTGCAAGAGTTGATTAAAAACTGCCAGCTATGTATCATACAAGTGTAAGCAAGAGCTCTTTAAATGGGAACTTACAAAGGTACTATGGCACTTGAGTAATTAATACCATGCCCCTGTATCAACTATATTTATGTCTAGTTTTAAGGAAAAAAACCCACACCTTTTTCTTGTCATGGTCTTATACTGCCATCGAACACCTGATACTCAAATGATCAATATTTAACATCGCTCGCTACCCTAGTCACATGCAGTCGTACCAAGTAATCGATGATTCATTCACAGTAACTCATTGAAATTATCATGACAAAGATTGGAATTAGATAGGCATATCTGAGCCATGCCCACAGACTGGTGAAAGGGAGTATATATCTTCTGTGTTTCAGTAGTGTTTATGTTTTCAAATTATGACCCAAAGCTATTGTTAAAGTCCACTAATAGAAAGAGATGGTAAGTAAAAGATTGGGTTATTGACATGCCTTTCCTGTGAAAAACTTGAGGTAAAGCTAAGATAGTGATCTACTTCTTTGTAATTTTTCCTGTATTAATTAGTACAGATACAAGGTACTCGTAGTGATGTCCTATGCTTCTGATGTAGATTATCTATTGTCCATTGTCATGTGTCCTAAATTACAAGTCCCTACTGCCTAGGCTGAATAATAAGATACTTGTAACAGCAGTTGAAAGGACTAAAACAAGCAACCAAAACCAGAGCTTTTACCTCCTTTCATTCTTATCTTTACCCTGTCATTTTAACATCCAGCAGACAACAAAATGAGTAACAAGGATTAAATTATTTGGCTGCCAGATTATCTCAGTGGCTGTTCTCAGCAGAATATCCATGCAAATCATTGAGAGAGCAGGATATGAGCAGGTGAATCTGACTCTGCAGGGTCACTGCACATCTGACCCTCACTGTATTAGCTGTTCCCTGGCCTTAGAAAGACTCAGTAAAAAAAGATAATCCATCTAAATGAATGCTAAACATTGAACTAAATCAAAGCCAATAGATGTGGACTTTAATTGTCTAACAAATCTGACCTAAAAGGAATAGGAATTCTGCAGATGACCTACCTGAAAACTCCCATCATGCTTGCACCTGCCCATCATTGGAGATACATTTTGTTTAGTTACTGTAAAATAAAGACATGCCTCACTAACAGGACATATGAAATGCTGAAGTGTACAAACTAAAATTCCACAGCTACTATTGAGTCTTCAGAAACCTTAAACTATGATTTCAAAATGCTCATTTTTATGGTGCAGTCCCACTGTTTCTTTGTTGCAAACATTTTCTCATTAGATTGAAAGGTGGCTGGGAAAGAGGACACCCCCACCTGTATTTTACCTGTGCAGTGCCTTGCACAATGAAATATTTATCTCCAGATGGAGATTCCAGGCTTTATTTCTATATGAATAATATACGTAACTTGAGTTACAACCTCCCAAAGTCCTATTTACAAGTCAGTTTTTCTGTCTGTTCAGCATTGAGCTTCCTGACTACAGCCACTAATATTTTCTTACTTTACAATAAAGCTTGTATTTTAAATAACCTCATCAGTCTATGTATCTGTTAACTGTTATTTCTCCCCTTATCTAAAGTACACCACTTATCTAAATTACACTACTTATTTAAAAAGAAATTCTCTCCCTCAACTCAAGAAAAGTTGCCATTGGCAACTTAACCTAATGAGCAAGTTACCCCAGTGGATTAGACATCCAAATGCTCAACTTAAATAAAGAGCAAAAGAATTTTCTCTGATCATAGGGGATTGCTTGTTGGGGAAAACCAGCAGATGAAAAAATTGCAGATTCTCATGACAAGCAGCTACAGAGACAATGCCTTCTATATTCCTCAGATACACACTCCACCTTTTATAAACCTCTTTAGGACGGTGAACTGTGCTTCCACTCAGAACATCTCAATAGAAGAGAAAAACATTCTATTAAAAATCTGCCTTGCTAATTTTTTATAGAGAGGAAAAATAACTGAGACAACACAATTTGCTTGCCTAGTCACTCATAAGTTTTCCCTGATTTTTCTACATAACTGAAGAGAAGATAATTTCTAAGGCTATTCAAAGTGCTACTGATCATTTCTAAGGATATTCAAAGCGATACTTGCCTAAGACCTTAGCCCAGACATAGTGTCAGTTCTGGAACACTCTGTCATGCTAAAGATGCCTTGCATCAGCTGCCTTCTAAAAGGCATTCAGAAAAAATAACTGCACTTAGTAAACAGATGTAATAGAGTAAGTCAAGAGCATTTGTGTTTAGTCACCTTGGACTTTTAGGTATTTTTAGGTAAATCCCTTTATAAGAGGGATTTTTAAGAGGATGTTGCTTTGTGAACATTACTAAGCAGTGGTGCCACAAGGAAGAGTCTACTACATAAAAAGGGGGGGGGTGGGGTGGGGTTGTTCAGCCATTGTGCACTTATCTTGGGCTTTCTAAGATGGACTGCACCTTCCAAGGAAAAGTCTGACTAAAACGCTAAATGGAAAAGGTGCAGTTACTTCCTTGTTTATATGGGCTTCACATCTACCACTGTGTCTCTCGGGCTCTTTTAGAGTCTAAATGTCCAATGGGCCAGAAAAATGGAAAAACTGAAAAAGAAATTACACTTTACTTAAGCCTGTTGATTAGGCTAAAAGCTTCCAAATGCTAAGTACTAAAGATAAGGCACACTTCCCAGCAGTAGAAAATTGAATATTGAGTTATAACAATGACAATTGCCATTTCTGAGCCTTCTAAGTGATGAGTGGTTTCATTACAGATAAAGTTGACAGCAATGACAGCTCTCTGTGACACAGTATAAATACCTGCCAAACAGCTAATACAGCATGCTTACCCGTTTCTGGCAGCCAGAAGAAACTATCAACACATATGACAAGATACTAGAATGGACTTCCTAAATCAACAAATTCAGCCAGCTATGTCACACAATCCCCTTCATGAGCTGACTAATGAACATCCCCAAAACTAGCTGCAGAGAGAGGAATTTTTACTCCCATTACTTTTCCTGGAAGGATGTTGCAGAACCTCAAACATCTGACATTTAGAAACTTCTGATTTCCTGCCTAAATGTAATTATGACCCAATTTGTTCTTATGCCAAATTTTCCTTTTGGGTAAATGGTAGTTTTCCCTCTCTGGTGTTCTTCAACCAATACATCTGTATGGAGCAACTGCATTTCCTCTAAGCCTTTGCTTTGTTAAGCTAAACAAACCAAGTTATCTTATTCTTTCATTCTTAGGACAAAAAGACTTCATCCTAGACTGTTTGCCTTTGTAGTTTTTTTCTGGCTTATATTCCAGTATTAATTAATCCTTCTCAAACAGGAGCACCTGTACATAGTGACAACAGTATAGAGTATTGTATCTAGATCTTATGGGGTGGATCCATGCCTCCTCATCTCTACCCACCCAGCTCATCAAAGATTTTTTTTCATGGCTGCATCATACAGTCAGGTCTGTCATATTTTTACTAATACTTGAGTCTTCTTTGCTACTGTCCTTTTGAACAGGTAATCTCCCAGTTGATACAAACATTCTTGTTATCATCTACCTAAATTAGGACTTTGCATTTTATATCACTAAATTGAAATCCATTTCTACAAGTGAGGTAGTTTAGCTCTTCTCATACATTTTTAAGTCCCTTTGGGGAATTCAATCTTTTCCATCTTTGGGGCATCATTTTATCCCTTAGTTCTTAGCAAAAATACTAAATAAAACTGATTACTACCTCCACTGAGTAGCTTCATTATTATTCCTTCTCCAGTATTATATTCCTCCTTTCAGCATAACCTCCTTTTAATTGGCACTTTAGGCCATTCCTCAAGTCTGTTTATAATTCTTACACTAATACCAATTTTAAAATTATCTAACAGGTACGTTTATGTAACTATAACATGCTCTATCTCAAGCCTCTTCCTGGTCTGCAACTACGGTGTTCATATACTTTCCTTACTATAAAATACTATTGCTTTTCGCAGGAGACACTGCCAGAACCCAAACCACAAAAATGGTGGCTTCCTGCACATTAAGAAGATTTCTCAAGAAGTTCTTCTGGTAAATAATACTGTAATAGAGTCAAGAGATTCTAATGTTTTGTGATGGTAGACGATCCATACAGATATTTCCACACAGTAGACAGAGTCTAAAATTTTGCAACACTGAGGGCCCTCCTTTTCTTCCCCAGTCCTTTTCTTCCTCACTCTCATTCCTTCCTTCTTGTGGTGTGTTGACGCTGGCCAGCAGCTGCACCACACAGCTGCTCGCTCACTCGCCCCAGCAGCAGGATGGGGGAGACATTAGAAAGATCAGAAGTGAGAAAACTCACAGGACCAGATAAAGTCCATTTAGTAAGTGAAAGAAAGTGGAAGAAAAAAACCAAAACAAATTATACAAAGGCCATCACTCACCACTTCCCTCAAAAACACCAATGCCTAGCCAGTCTCTGAGCAATGGCCACCTCCTCAAAACCCCCCTTCCCATAGTTTTTATTGCTGAGCGTGACATTATCTGGCACAGAATATCCCTTTGGTCATTTTGGGTCAGTTGTCCAGGTTGTGTTCCCTCCCAACTTCTTGCCCACCCCCAGCCTACTTGCTGAGGGAGCAGAGTGGGAAAAAGAGAAAGCCTTGCGACTGTGCAAGGACTGCTCAGCAATAGCCAAACACTGTTGCGTTACCAACACGGCTTTAGTCACAAATCCAAAACACAGCAACATATGTGCTCCTATGAAGAAAATTAACTCTGTCCCAGCCAGACCCAGTACACATCCAAAGCCATAGCCAAAGCTTTCAAGCTGCAGACAGAGAAGAGAAGGAGCCACATGCACTTTCAGTTGACTGAAAGAATCTTGCTTTTCAGAGAAGTTGTCATACTAAGTTAGGTGTTGTATACATTTTCAAGGACAGCACATCAGTGCTGCAAGCATGTGAAGGAAAAACATGAAAGTTGTCAGGGTTTGATTAATTGAAGGATTTTTATAAATCAAAAACACATTTTGGAAAATTCACAATGATCAGGATTAGCCATAGAAACATAGAAAACAAAAGAAATTGGGGCTGTCAAGCAAAATTTAATCTTCTGTATTTGAAAAGAGACATTGCATGGTTTAAAAAAACAAGACAGACAATGATTAGTAGGGACACAGTACTCCATAGATGCAGGGCCTAATTAAACTATTAACATCCATGGAATAGCACCATGCTGAATCAGCAGTACTTCCTAGACTGATCTTGGTCACAAGACAAATACCAGTTTTTGTATGGCCAACAAGGCTACTCCGTTAGAAGGCACTAATGACAATAATATGATTTTAGAGCACCCCTAGAAGCTCAGGATGTTGTTTCATATCTTAGTTTATGCCAAAGGGCTGTGTAGTAGGGGAACAAAGTAGGGATACCAAAGAAAGGGCAGTTAAGGTTTTGGTCCAAACTGTACGACTGAAGATATAACTTGCATCAGTGCTATCTTTAAGTATAACAGATTCATTAGCAGAAACCCAGAACTACATTAATTTTTAAAGTAAAATTACCATAGTAAGTAATATTTCAGCACATACATCTTTATGCATAGACCCTAGAAGATACAGAGGCAAGGGGCTTGCTGCTGTCATTTCTGACAAAGGTATCTATTCATACAGTACAGTTTGAGAGAATGATGCAATCTTCCTGCAACTTCATTCTTTCTGCATTTTTATACTCTTCTTTTATACTCTTTCCCATTATTTTACTCTTTCTTGAATGATTCATTTCTATAAATTGTTCAGTTCAGGCACTTAACTTTCTCCACTAGAACTACTGGTTTATGTTTAAAGGGAAAACAGTGTACAGCAGCAGTTCTTGGAGGAGTGTTCACACTCTGCTCTACAAACCCTGTTGGAGGAACACTCACCCACCTTCTTCCCCATCTTTCCCTGCAGGTATACTTCCGCATGTCCCACCCAGAAGCACTCCCTTGTCCCTATCCCCTTGGCAGAGTGACTTACCTGCCTCAGGAGGCCAATGAAACAATTTATGCAAGGGAATTCGCCTCTGCAGAAGAGAGGCTGCTATTCCAACAAAGTATCCATCCTATTACAGAATGTGTTACAAAGGGGTCCAAGAGAAAGGCATGGAACTAGAGTGCTGGTGCACAAAGGCAACTTACTTGCTGAGGTGTAAAGAATTTGTTTCTTGTTCTCACCTAGTCTAATTTCATACTCTTCTTTTGCCTCACTATTGTTCCAAAGGCATAAAGATATATAAATGAACACGGATTTGCATGTGTGTAAGTGTATAAATGATTTTTACTAATGGGCACTTCTAACTGGGATAAGCTCTCGCTATAGAATCTGACTGCACCAAATTCAGGCATGTTCTTAGAGATACTTTTAGTATAAGTAGTTTAAAAACACAGAAATCATTCACAGAATCCAGATTTGTAAACATGAACCATGAAAATTTCATTGACAGTTTGGACCACCTCTCAGTTTAACTGAGCTTTCAACTGGTTTGTACTTCTTGATTTTTCCCCTAGTTTTATATTGATAAAAATACTTCATAGCATATCTATAACATTTTATGGTACATACTCAAACAGTATACTCACTCATTCTTTAATAACTGGTACTTTAAGGTTTAGAGGTCTGAACTGCACATACATCCATAATACAAGAAAGCACTAAAACAATGTATTTGTTGAGATAATGAGGCAGGAAAAACAAACAAAAAAGACACCACTGCTGTAGCTGATTTTACTTTTAAAACAGTCCATTAGATGTCTTTTGGTAAATTACTTACACAGTTATTTAAGCCAATGGACAGCTCAGGAATTGTTTCTCTGGCTTCTAATAGAATTCTAAATTTCTTTATTTGACTGCTTTTATTGCCATTGGTTGCATCAGGCATCTGGGAACAAGTTAAAGAAAACCCAACAACAAAAAAGCAGCTTTTTGACACTGAGGTCAGAGAATAAAAAACTACACTGAGAGATCAAACCTACTACAATGAAGAAGGTGTATCCGGCAAGGAAAGGAGGACCCACTCCTTTTTCCCAGGGCAATACCATTTTCTTATGTGAAAATATACAAAGAGCTCAAATTATTCATGCAAACATTTCCATTAGGGTCAACGGGAGTGCAGTGAGCAGGATGTCTAACAGCACTTCCTTGAAATCAGCAGGGACCAGGAACTCTGTTATGCTAGATATAGTTTATACACACTGAAAGGTCTTTGGGGCTTTTATTGTCTAAACTATAAAAAACTAACAGGAAGAGAGAAATAGAAGCGAAATGCAATTAACACCTTGATGTACCTTCAAGCATATATATGTCAGTTTCTCATTGCATAAATGTTTCATTTTTTGCTGGGCCAGGGTCAGACTGACTTGACAAAGGTCACACACATAATTTCAGTGAAAGAGTTAAGCACTGAGTTCCATTATTCTACAATCCAACGCACATCAGTATTCAGCCCCAGACAATTAATTCCGTTATGCCAAATCCAGGCAACAAGATGCTATGCACATTTACTTCTGTAACAGCAGCTTTACTGTATCTTTGTAAAGTGATAAAAAAGATTAAGAATAATAAAAAAGATCTAACAATACATGAAAAGATTTTTTTCTTAATTTAAATGATGGAAAAAATCTAGAAAGAATAAAAGCAATCAGGTCAGATTCCTCGATAGCACCTGCTATATATTATTCATGTACCTAAAGCATTTATAAAGTGTAAAACCATTCATTTTAAAATAAATACTGTAAAACTGCCTCATTTACTATCATTTTAAATGTACTTGCCTGTAAGGAATATGACAATACTCTCTATGACAGAAGAGAGCTATCTTTTTTTTAATTAATCAACCGGAGTATCTGCTAGAACAAGTTAAAATCAAAACCTCCTCTTAAGCAGTATTTTCAGTACATAGTCTTTCCAGAACAGGCAGTTGCATGTTGCATTTATGAAGTTTGAAGTCATGGTTGGACAACATGACAGGATATAGCATGAACTGTTTGACTGAAGCAAAAGAAAACAAGACTGCCACATCAAACAGGAGGTATCTGATGGAAACCTCTTGTGACAAATTAGAACCTCTTTGGTCTCGGAAAAGTGGATAGCAAAGCAATGCCCTAAATAAGATTCACTATTCATCAGGCTTGTATCCGCAATGTTTGTCAGGTATTTATTTTTGTTGTTTCTTCATTCCTCCTCAAATCATGTAGTTAGCAGGAGCTGCCAGTCCTTAAGGAATGTGGTATCTGATGCAGTATCTGATGATGGATTTGTTTTGTTCCATTTATAACAAAAATGGACTGCTGCAAAAGTAAGATCAGCTACAAGAGTGATTTGTTTTGTTAAACATTTAGAGCCCTTGTACAACTCTGTTCTAAGAGTTGACAGGACCTTACAGCACTCAGCATCTCACAGAGCTGAGCTCTTCAAATACACAAGTCATCTACACATACATTTATGCAATTACATTCCAATTACAAAGACACTTAACAGTTCTTAAATAGAGAAAAACAGCCATGTCCACCAGACACCACCTACATGACCAACTTCCATACATATCTATATGCATTTGCCTCAGGAAATGCATTATTAAGGACCTACCAATCAATTCTTCTGGATTCTAAATATTTTTCTATGAAGTACTGAGAAATTTTTACCAATTGTGTAACTGCAGCTAATCTGTGAATTATTCCAACTCCAAACAGTTCCCCAGTTTTGATTCCCTAAAAGAGCTGCCTTATCTTTGTTTCATACAGCAGTGCTTTCTCATATAAGTAAATAAAAATAAATAACTGAACTCTAGTGGTTATGGTAAATTGTTCTGCATAGATTGCTGCCATATATTGCTTCATTTCCACAATGGCGGTTCACTGCATACTGACAACTGAAAACTGTTCCTTTAGAAATCTCTTTCCACATGCCTTAGTCTTCACTCACCAATAACTTAATTTTTTATCTTTTCAGTATAGACACTGACAGGTCACATGTATCAGAACATAAAGAGTTGTCATGGCAGATCAGGCTACTGGTCCATCAAGCCTGCTAGTCTGTCTTTACTATGTCTCAGAGGAAGGTGCAAATCCTCACAATACGATAAGCAATTATGCAATGGTAGCCATAAGGGCAACATTTCTTTTCCACTTTGACAATCAGCGTATATCCAGAAGGAAAAGATGCTATTATCCTTTAAATAGTTTCCTATGTTGTGCATGACAGACTCCCTTCCCTATGATTGATACTCAACAGGACGCTGTCGTAGCTAATAGGCTTAAAATCTAATTTGGCCAAAGAAGAACAAGACTAAAAAGCAAGTTTAGCAGTAAAACTGTTTTTTCAAAATGAAGAATGAAACACAGAGAAAAAGCTGGATTCTGTGGCATTAACTTCGTTAAAGTTTTATGTGCAAGCTGTCAGATGATTTAAGATTCACACGACTAATGAGGAAGACAAAACAAATTTTAAGAACATATGTTAGAGCCATTTGGAACAGTCATGGAGTCCATGACCAGGATTTACCTGCTCTCCTATCGTAAACTCTGAACACTAGCCTTTAATGGCAACAATCACTCATATAAAGATACTGCTTTAATTCCTGTTTCCTGGTGGTATTTTGCATGTCAGCTCCCCTGAAAAGGACTGTCCAAAAGAGTAGCAGTGATGTTTTACTGAAATTAATCAAAGCCTATAATCCCATATCCTGTGATTCTAGCACTGCTCAACAATCTGCTGAGCTTGGAATAACTCAATTTACATAATTTCCAGTCTACTTTGTAATTATTTTCTATAATTTATAGCAGATAATGCAGAATGTCCCACAGGGATCAGCAAACCATCTGAACTCTCTCTAGCTCTGACAAAAATCATTGAGATGTCAGATGACAGTGAGTTCAGATTTCCTTGCTATTAATGGGTAGTCATATTTCTGTTCTTTGGAACCTTTATTTTTATCCAAAATCTGATATCTCCCTTGAAAGGAGTCAGCTATTAATCCCTGCTGGCATTTGAACTTAATCAGTGGGAAGAGATAGCAGAAGTAGAAAAATGAGAAAGAATATCCAGACATTTAGGAAAAAGTAAGCTGTATAGAAATTTGTAACAGAAAGAAAAAACAAGTATGTTTTCAGGGACGAATTAGCAACTTACTGAAGGTTATTAGCTTTGTGGTTTATACATATTAGTATAAAATATTTCCCAAAACATTTGAAAGATCAAAAAATACAGGAGAGGAATTTTTCTGAGTTCTGTAAATGGAAACAACTGGAAGTAATTACCTGAAACTGAAAATGAAGGAATTAATGAGATAAGAGCAAAGAGAGAGCTGTTAGTTTCCAGAATATCAGTTAAATATGATATGGCAAGCTCAATAAAGTATAAGGAATTGGAAAGTTCTTAAAAACAGATAAAACAACATTAGCAAATACCCTGTGTGGGAGAAGGAGATTCTACATTTGTAGCAGGATAGACATGCCCTGACTGGTCTCTTCTATTTCCAACTGCTCTAAGTCTGTGCATCTAAGTAACAGAACAGGAGAATGAAAAAGTTTCTGACTTTTTTGAATAAGTACATATAAATGACTACATTCATGATTAATTTCCATGAAAGCAAATGTAAAATACATATTTTAAATACAACGTGCATTGGGTTATCTGCAGTACGTATGCATTTCTAAAACAAATGTGCCATCTAAAAGGGAAATGCCCACAGGCTTCTACGTTTACAGGAGTCAATACTGTTTATCCAGAGTTTGCTGTTAAATTAGTCTCTATTTCGGCAGATGTTTTCATACAGGACATTTTCAACAGAGAGGGTTGTCTGTGGGATTTTCAGTGATATGAAAATCTAGGAATGTTGATATAAAATAGACAACTAAAATTTGTGTGTATGTTTTCAGAAGGGACTTCACTGTTTTAAAGCACCTTTACAACAAAAGACCAATCTAGAGCTCTCCAGAAAATTGTCAGACACCCATCAATGCATCACAGAGCATCTAAGGCTACGGGCTAGAACTGTGGTGACTTTACAAGTTTTTTCTGAAGGAAGAGCAGTTTGAACCTGCTTTACATCTGCTGCAATTATTTGTGGTTGCACCTATCTGAGCTGATAGGATGGGTCTGGCAATTACTACACTATTGGTACCATCTTTGCTTTTCAACCCCAGCTTCAGCAGGCAAGAGCAAGATTAGGTTTACTAAAGTAAACATTTAATCTACCTGATCTGACAGACTGATGTAACTCAGCCTGCAGTATTTTTAGGTAATGACTAACAGTAAATTAGCCAGCATATGAAAAATACCTTCTTTCCTGCTAGCATCCTATATCTCATTGATCTACCTCCTTGTAACACACATAAAAAGATGACATTTCTCTAAACGCTGGCTCTCCTGATCGAATATTTGCCTTTGTCACTTGTCAATAACCCTAGCTCCTAAGGACTATAAAAAAACAAGACTTCAAACCCCTAACTTGTACATTATTTAGCCAGATGCACTTAAACTGCAGGAATGTCCTAAATCACCTGCTACTCTCCTAAACTACATAGGTAGCCTAAAAATATATAATATGGTAGCACACAGCAAATTAATAGTAATCCATTGCCACCCCTAGACAGACACATTTTCTAGCTTGCTAAGATCTACGTAATTCCCACTAGGGCCTCTACCACATGCAAATATGAGGCTGCGAAGGGTCAGTGGGTTATAACCTGAAATTCTCAGTCACACCTCTCCAACCTGGGCTGATGGACTCTATATTAAAAGGTTTTGTCCAGTGATCCTTCTCTAGCAACAAATAAGAAAAGATACTGTGAAGTTTGATGCTGAAATAGTATTTCAGCTATAAATCTGGTCAATATGCAGTTCCATGTTTGGATGAAGCCACCCAGTCTTTCCTTGTATCTCATGCTTGTGAGGAATATAATGTCTAAGGAAACCAGAGAAGAAAGTAATTTGAAGCCAGGGACCTAATTAGGAATACATTAAAATTCCAGGCTCTTAGCTATACTAGGAAACTCAAAAGCTTGACTGCATCTGCTTAACATTGGGATGTATCTCCAGGGATAACCAAGTATGTCTAAATGCTTCCTATCCACAGGGACTGGTACAGGTCAAAGACTGGAGTGACATGAGAATTGGATTTGGAGACTGTCCTCTTGAACATTGCTTAAGATTTTTAAATTTTTTATAATGATGGCAAAGAGCAATTAAAAAAAAACAAACCAGGTTTATTTCAGTGTTTGGAAAATCCACAGAACACCTGAATTCCAGAAGAAAAAGTATCCGCCCATTTTCTAGCAGACTTTTCATGTAGAAATAACATTGATTAAACTGGACAGGCTGCTGTAAGTTCATCGCATCATGTTCCACATTCAGTCCTAATTCCTTTCTGGCTGCAGTTCAAATTGTTTTTTGTCACATTTACAAAGCCTTGAATAGCCTGGGATCACAGTATGTTAGAAAGTGATTTCCTTAAGCTTCACTGTAGAATCTTCCACTGCTGACTGGTTTTATTGGCCATCTACAATATAGAACTTCTTCCAAAGGTGGCATATCCCGGTAACAGCAGAAGTGATGGCAGAAGACAGAACATAGATGGAAACTGAGTTTTTGAAATGACTTAATAAAGTTTGAGGGTAAAGACAAGAAAAGAACAATTTTAGAAAACTTGAATTTATTTCATATTAAGTCTAGTTCTTGGAAGAAGTAGTCAGTATTCATTACTTAAATCAAAACTTCCTTCAATACATTTGTGTTGACCGATACTCCCTCCTGAGACAGTTTCTGTTAATATTTATTTGATGAGAGATATGCAATTCACTCTCTTTTGTGATCCTGAAGAATTTGAATTTTACAGTTGCAGAAAGCAAATATAACTGACCCAGCTTTGACTTTTCAGCTGTGTCTCGCAATGTCTATACATTGCCAGAGAGCAGGCCTGGGTGAAGTGATAAAAATGCATTGTTATTTTTCACGTTTGCAGGTTTAGGTTGTTTGGGCTTTTTTGTAAAAGGACTACATTTCTCAATAAGGAAAAACTTTCCCATGTTCCAGTTAAGACTACTTTCCATTTAAATGGGCTGTCTGACAAAGGAAATATTTTCCTTTCAGGAAGCCTACACTTTCTGACTTCCCAGTGCAAGACTTCTCTTGTAGCACATGTAAATGCTTCTACTATGTCTTTTGCTCCACTATTGTAGGTTGGCATATGTATAACATCAAATGACTCAGTGCATGTCTGTGGCTGCATTTACCATTATGTAGCTTATTATTTTAAGAGATCTTGTACAGAATTCTTCCTTTCTTGTAAGAATTTATCTTCAAATATTTTTTTTGTCATGCATAACATGTCCCTGCTCAAGAAAAGCATCTCAGAGAAAGCAGTCTGTCTGGTAAGTTTAAGATACTGTACAGTCAGTGTACTCCATTTCCACAAAACCCACTGTATCATATATCAGTGTATTGGGTTTCTGTGGTAAGGTTTTGGTAGCGGGGGAGGGGGGTTTACAGGGGTGGCTTCTGATGAGACAAAGCCTTTGTCTGACAGAGCAAATACCAGCCGGATCTAAGACGGACCTGCTGCGGGCCAAGGCTGAGCCAATCAGCGATAGTGGTAGCGCCTCTGGCATAACATATTTAAGAAGGAAAAAAAAGAGTTGTGGGGACAGAAATGGCAGCCACAGAGAGGAGTGAGAACATGTAAGAGAAACAACCCTGCAGACCCCAAGGTCAGTGAAGAAGGAGGGGGAGGAGGTGCTCCTGGCGCTGGAGCAGAGATTCCCCTGCAGCCCATGGTGAAGACCATGGTGAGGCAGGCTGTCCCCCTGCAGCCCATGGAGGCCCACGGTGGAGCAGATATCCACCTGCAGCCCATGGAGGACCCCACACTGGAGCAGGTGGATGCCCGAAGGAGGCTGTGACCCTGTGGGAAGCCCATGCTGGAGCAGGCTCCTGGCAGGACCTGTGGATCTGTGGAGAGATGAGCCCACGAAGTAGGTTTTTTTCAGGCAGGACTTGTGACCCTGCAGGGGACCCAGGCTGGAGCAGTTTGCTCCTGAAGGACTGCATGCCATGGAAGGGACCCACGTTGGAGAAGTCTGTGGAGGACTATCGCTCATGGGAGGGACCCCACGCAGGAGCAGGGGAAGAGTGTGAGGAGTCCTTCCCCTGAGGAGGATAAAGTGGCAGAAACAATGTGTGATGAACTGATTTGTAACCCACATCCCCATTCCCCTGTGCCACTGAGAGGAGTAGGTAGAGAATCTGGGAGTGCAGCTGTGCCCGGGAAGAAGGGAGGGGTGGAGCGAAGGTGTTCTGAGATCTGGTTTTATTTCTCATTACCCTACTCTGGCTGATTGGCAATAAATTAACTTAATTTTCCCCAAGTCGAGTCTGTTTTGCCCATGATGGTAATTGGTTGCGTGATCTCTCCCTGTCCTTACCTCAACCTGGGAGCCCTTTGTTATATTTTCTCTCCCCTGTCCAGCTGAGAGGGGAGTTATAGAATGACTTTGGTGGGCACGTGGCACCCAGCCAGGGTCAACCCACCACAATCAGCAAAAAGAAACAGTTCTTTGTTAAAAGATCTTCAGCCCCATAGAGTAAAAATACATTAAAATAACAAGAGATTCAGGAGGAGAAGGTAAAAGATGGAAGGCAGTGGTAGTACAGAGAAGATATGATATGATTCTAGTAAGTAATGAAGACATTTAATTTGATAAATTCTTGTAAAAGTCAATTTAGGAACTCCATTGTATTTTGTCAATTCTAATTGTGTTAAGTGAATATTGACTTTGGGCTAAACTTTGCATAGTCAAGCACCAAAATAAAAAAAACATATAAGTAAAGGTGCTTTTCCTCTTTTTGCTGTAGGAATCCTATTCACTGACTCTCTTATTTCCAGAAGTGTCTCGTAACAAGATGAGAAGACTTAGAGGTCACTGAAATTCCAGATGGATGAGCACTCCTCTGAGACTTTTGCAGTGCTTGAAAGACTGCACATATAGTCGTTGTACAAAATTCATGGAACTACAGATTGCAAAATGTCAGCAGTTCCAGACATCTGCAAGCACCTCAAAGATTCTCACCAAAGTCAGATTAAAATTTTCCAGATGATACTTCAAATCACTTTTAAGGAGACATCATTTAGGGTAACCTACAAAATTCAGTTATTATTTATCAACTAAAATTCCACTAAAACTTTCATTTACCACCAAACAATGCAAACACATGCTCAGTGTTGTCAAGACCTTAGCCAACCTGATTTTTTTCTTTATTAATAACACTTAATAACAATATAAATACACATCAGCCTGGAATTCATTGACCACAGAACTCTCAACCTTTTAGATTTTTTAGTTAGACTAAAGGGGAGCTATTAGATCTGCTTAGCCAGCAGAAAGCCTACAGGTGAGCTCATATGTGGTAATTCTACAGTCAAGAACCTGTCTTTATTGCTCATCTCATAAAAAACAGACAAGACCTACTGTAAATAATTTGTAAGTGCTGGAAAATATTCCAGGATTTCAGAGATGGGGTACACTACAGTGAATCAGTACCCTACATAAAATTTCCTTCATTTGAGGAGCTGAGGGGAAAAGAGTGTTCAAAGTTGACGATATAAATCTCACAGTTTGAGCTTGTTTCTAATAATAACAGAAGCTTCAACTACTTCCTGTTGAAGCAAGAGACTGTTTTGTCACAGATCATAAATTGCTGAAAACAGTTTCCTTTTTGTGAAGTTTTATAATCAGTCCTTTTTTAGCTTTATAAAGCAGTCTCCAGTTTAGTGTCTTCTATAAATCAAACGCCTCCCACTTTCAAACTTTAATTGCCAAAATAGTGACAACAGCTTTCTTTAAGTAGATAGAAAGTAAACTAAATCTGTTTTTAACATCCTGGTTTAAAGGTTCCCATAAGTGAAATGTCACCTGGCTACCTGAGAGAGAAAAGACACCAATTTCAGTGATTGCCTACATGATGTGTTTTCTTGACCCTTGTGTGATAATGCATTTGGCATTAATGAAACATGAACTTGATAAGGTATATTTCTGAATCTGTATATCCTTTTGAGTTTCAAATAAGAAAGTTAATATAATATTTTAAAGAAAAAAGAACAATTAAGGGTCGCTTAAGAACAATTACAGGTATGTACAACAGTACTATCCAGATTGTGAAGTCTGTGAAAAGTTCTGGAGATTTACAGGAAATAGGGTATTTCCTAGATGTGTTGTCACTTAAAGCAGTAGGCCTAATGCTGAAATCACAATTGATATCCTAATTCAAACTGTAAAATCAGATTCAAAAATAAGGAGTATTTAGCTCCTAGTATTTGTTTTGGCTATCAAATAACAATAGAAATACAGATACATTTGACTAAGTTAACGCTGCAAAAGAATTAAATTCATTATTTCATTTTAGCATTGACCTGGAGTCCTTTGTTGCACTACTGATAATGTAGCAGAGACCAACTAGTTACTCTGTATTCCAATTCATTTCTCTGTTACGCTGGCCACAACCACACTGTAACATTAAGGGTGCACATTAGTTAAAAATTAGGAATTTGACTCTCTACTACCAAGATTTTCCAGATTTTGTCTGTGAGACAGTTCTGTGAGATGCAATACAACAGCAGCAAATGACTGGGGCTATACTGAGGGTAAAGAGGTATGGAGATGTATATAAAGTTCATCTGGGACACAGCAGAGTAACATTTCCAGGATATTTTTTAAAACTGTCATTTTGAAGTCATTCCAGTTCACTGTTCAAAATATGCCAGGAGCTGCATGGTTACCTATGAAAGCTGGAAAGAGGAATTGAGTCTACAAGTTGTTAGGCCTTGTTGAATTGGAGCTATTCTGAGCCCTGAAGAGGCTGAATTTCACTGTAAAGGAAAGGCATTATGTCCTCCTGTTCAGGTCATTTCTGTCAAGGCAAGGGAGTCAGACCTTAGAAAAGCAGCACATCCCCAGATGAGTTAGCAAATAAAAGGAAGGAATAAGCTGCACTGAGTCAGATGAAGGAGCAGCTGCTCAGTATCTCAAAGAAAGAACATGAGGAGACACTTTGGTGAGCAGTGTCAGAAACAAGGACAAATAATACAGATATAATAATAATAATACAGTATTATTATGTAATAATATATAATCATAATACAGAATGATGCCTCTCAGGGAATATATTCCCAGCTTCCTAACAGTCAGAGCCTTAGAAGCTTCTTTGAAGTTGTTACCTATTTAACAGCCACTAAAGGACCTCTTATCCTTGAACTATGTAACTCTTTTTTGAATCCATTTATATTTCTGGCCTCCACAAAATCTTGCAGATTCTACAATTTAACTTAGATTTTACCTGGACAAGTATTTAATTTTATTTGTTTCAAATCCACTATTCAAAATTTCATTGTGTGCCAAACGTTTTTTTGCTGTGACAAATACTGAACAATTCTGCCCCATTCATCCTTGTGTGATCTGTGATTTTACAATCTTGTTTTAGCCAATCTTTATAATCTCTTTCCCAAGTTCTCCTCTTCTCTAACTTCTAGTCAGCTTCATCTCTTCTCATATGATGTCATTCAAAGTCTCTGATCACTCTTATCATCCTTTACCGCTTTGCTGTATCTTTTTTGAAGTAGGGAAAGAGAACTGCCAGATTCAAATCTGAGTGTACCATCGATCTATACAGACATAGGGATGTTTTGTTTTGCACACAAATCCTTTCTTAATAATTCCCAACATTCTGGTTTTTTTGATCACTGTTGAACATCGAGCTGATATTTTCAGAGACTCTTCAAAGTAATTTCACAACCTCATTCCTGATTAGTAATATCAAAAGTCCATTTGGTTATATAGGCAGTCACTTTCCATTTTTTACTGTAATTTTGCATTTATCATACAAAGTAATATCAACACCAAATTAAATCTGCTGTTTTATTTTCCTGTCACGTAGCATCACAGTATCCTTCTGCAACATTTTGCAGTCAGATTTAGATTTTATTATCCTCAGCATTTTATATCATCTGCAATTGTCACCTCAATATTTCTTCCCTTTCCAGATAATTTACAAATGCTGAAAAGCAAGGACACAAAACAAGGTCCTGAGAGATTCCAAAGACAAACTCCCTCCACAGCAACAAATAATCCCACATCCCTATTTCTATTTTTGTTTTCTATCTTTTTCTTCTCCTATCCTTTAAGCATCTTATGATGTATCCCATGATGATCTCATTTCTTTGATGACAGCAAGCGTTCGGCTCAAGATTTTGTGGAAAAGTTTAAGGATATCTGAATAAAGACTACTATCCAGATCAGATAGATGGTTACCGACTCCTTCAAATAACAAACCAACCTTAGTGCTTACCTCTATAAAAGAGGATCATGTATACATATTAACCTATTATACATATGCTATCTGTATATATCCTAAGTATATTTNCAACCCCTGGTACTGTTAATTTTATTGATTCTTCAGTTTGAGACAATAGCTCCATAAAGTTTACACTGGAGGGGAACCTTACAAAATTACTACCTCAACAGTTAACACCAATACAAATAATCCATTCAGATTTTCTACTATGTACTTACTGCCTTTGTTCTTTCTTAGTCTTTCTCCTTTTATCCCTTAATCATTTATCTGCCGCACAGTCTCTTTGGCAAATCTCCATGAGTGGCCAGTGACTTGTTTCCTCAGGAAAGTCTTTAATTCCCCCAGGTCCAATGAAATATCTAAAATAAATCATGATGCAATTTCAGTTTGCATTCAAATGAGAACACAGAGTATCACTTGCACCTTGAGCGGTTATTCAAACTTGTGGAAGGTGGATGTAAAATATGACCATTCTTACTAATTACTATAAAGGGAAGATGACAGTGGAGAATTAGCTCTACCACATTTATACTGTGCCTATGAAATTTTACAATTACATGCCACTTTGCACTGAAACGCTACTGTTATATCTGAAAAGAAATCTCAAATAATTTCCTGCAAATGGGGAGCTCCTTAGTACACTTATTGCATACATTAAATAGCTATTAGAAATGTCTGGTTTGGTACCTCAAACGAAGGGGTTATTTCCTGTTTGATAACCCAGTGCAAAGTTAATGGAAATGTTTGTACAATTTATGTTTACAATGTCTGTGGTAGTGGGAAGATCTGTTGGAATATAGATCAATGTTTTCTGGTGATGGAAAATTTTATAGCCCAGTAGTTGCACTTATGAACAGGGGACAGAATAGAACTTTCAAAGGCAAGAGTCAAATAATAATTTATGGGCTTGCTCTTTTGTACCGGGCAGAGTTTATAATACCTTTTAAATATCTGACTTTTTCATATCCATAAAAACTTGGTGGGAAGGATTCAGTTGAAGCCTAACTGCAAAGTCTTACCCATGTTAAAAAATGGGGTTTACCTGAACATGGGGAAAAGACAGGAACATTTTCTATTCCCTACCCTTCTGATATTTAATCATAGTTAAACCAAGGTTATCCTACAGCAACTTCAAATTGCGAATAACGAGTGAAAGAGAGGGAGAGGGTGACTCTTCAAGATTTTACTTTGTGATCAGAATTATTATTAGGGTTGAATATGACAGCTCTTCAGAATTATATTGTAGTGTACTTCAAAAAACATAGATGAGGTTCTGAGAAATCAGAGCAATCAAACAAAAAAGCAAGACACATTCCTGAACAAGAATGCATAAGTTTTCTGTTCTCCAGCACAGAGGTTGGAGTCGGTTATCATTTTGCCGCAATTCATTTGTATCAATAAAGCTGAAGGAGACATCAAACAGAAAGCTTTAAAAGCATATGTTGGAAGCCTCAAGACACAGTTACTGTGTTTGGCAATGACGTGACAAAGATACTTTTCAGGAAGGTCTTTTTTATCTCTGGTTCAAATTTCAGTTTTTCCTTCTTCTTTTTCCTCTTCTCATTTTTCCTTTTACTGAAGTCATGTTCGACATTAATAGTGCAATACCCAGGCTACCACCAAAGCATCCACTTTGTATCTGCAAAGCTAACAACTATCCCTTTATTCAGAGGAGTGTTTGGGGGATTTATAAAAGAAGGTAAGAAATCCTATGCAGAGGTATGGAGACCTTCCAGCAACCAGGCATCAGGGCTTTGAAGGAGATGCAGATTATCATGCAGATGTTCTCTAGTTCCTATCCCAAGTGCTTTATTGCTGCAGTGATCCAAGTTTAACATGATGTGACACTATCTACCTGAGACAAGAGGGGGACTATCTACCAGAAGAAAGGCAGGAATGCTGGATGTAGTCCACCTCAGAAGAAAAAGTTTTTTATATTAAAAATATTTTCTATACCTATATTCTCTAATAATATATTTAATAACAACAGATTTTGCTATTAGGAAAGACGAACTAGATTTGGTATGTGTGCTGTAATTTTGTTCTACAGTGTTAGAAGCCAAAAAGAAACACAGCTTACACATACCTCCCTAAGGAAAGGTTTACGTATGTTTTGTCCGTGAATAATCACAAAATTCTTCCATGTTCTAGACACGTTTCTCCATGTTACAGTAGTTTAGTTTTTGAACAGACAGAGATGGAAAATTCAACAAGTACGCTAATTCAAAGGTGTCATTAAGCAATTCTGGAGTTAGCACTGGTGATTTCTGTGCATTTACATTTTAGGTTATCATCCACTGCTGGTCCGTAATCAGAATTCTCCAAAACTCAGTATAGCAAAGTATAAAAGAATTGGTCTCACAACATAAACATTCCTTAAACAGTCCCACTGCATTCAACATCTTCTAAGGATTACTTCTGTCCTTTTATGTTGAGTTTACAGTAAGCAAACAGAAGTTAGTATAGATGTGACTTCTTAACCTAGTCTGCCCGAGTTCTCTACTAATCTGAAGCTGTGACTGGCACACCATAATCACACGAGGGAGTTCTTGTTATCCACTTAGGGCAGGGCTGTACCCACAACTTTTGGACACAAAACTCAAGCAGGAAAACAGTATCAGTAGGTGATATATCAAATGTCTCTACCAGAATATAACTGTCTTCCTCATTAATAAGACAGACCTCAGAGTAACCCAAAAGTTCTCCATTAAGAACAGGTATAGCCAAGATCGTCAGTCCTAGCCTTATAGAACGTTTAGGTGTTTTTACACATCCAACAGACCTACCAACTTATCTTCTTTAATCACTGAATGTTGGCTCACAGGATGCATTTGTTTGTACGTAGGGCAGCTATACATGTGGTGTCACATGGTGGAGCATGACTACCTCTGCGAATTATGCTTCCTAGCAGATCCTTGAACAGATAGGGCACCCTAAATTGCAGTATAGCACTTCCACACCATCTCTCCCTGTACCCAAGGGTGATGGGAACAGTAAGCAGAGTCCTGGAGCTAGAGAGAGCCTGTGGCTCTGAGATGCAAATAAGCCAGATGAGATGCCAGCATCATGGCCCTGATTGCATTAACAGGTTTTAATAGTCCTAATCAGCCTCACATGGGGCCTCCACCCACACTCTCTTCCCATGGGCACAGAACGAGCAAGCAGATGGGTGAAGCTTTAACTGTTTGACCTTTATGATGAATGTGGGACAGGCCTGAGATAGCTAAATCTAGATAATTGGTGGCCTACTTGTTCTTCACTAAAATGAGAAATAAACATTTAAGTGCCAGGTTGCCCTCAGATTCTCCTAATACTTTAATGCCACAGGGGGTTATGTTCTCTCTTCTTTCAGTCTCTTGCTCCCTATGCTCCAAGAGCCCAGCCTTTCCTCAGCGAACGCTCCTTCAGCAGGGAGCCCACTCTCCTATGCAGTTCTCGCTTCCTTCATCAATGCATGCAGTTTGCTCACCTCTGCCATATTTTTTCATTTAGCTATGTCAGGTGTATATACTGTAAAAATGTAGTGTAACTTCCTGTTCCTGAATGGAGGATCTGGTTGGTACGCTTCAGTTTGAAAACTGTTAGCCAGTAAGATCTGCTGTTCCCTTCAGAAAGAGCTCTGCTAGAAGACCACTGTTGTTATATTCTGATATATAATATTTCTATAACAGAATACACATATCAAACCCAAAAGCGACTGCCATGTTAGGTCAGGTCCCTCATACGAGCTTCCTAAATTAAAAGCATAATAAATGGAAAACAATGAAAGCATTGTAGATGCCGTTATTTCACCTGCTTTGTTTCTCTGTGACACAAATCATAGCAGATCTCTTAAAAAGTTACCCATCCTACACAGGAAGAGGTCCAAGGCTTTGATCATTCAACACCTTGTAAAATTTTCGAATCCCTAACCTCTCATTTAACGCCAGTGAGAGTTTCCAACCTGGAACACAGCACAATGCTGGGTGAAAAGTGAAACTCCAAATTACACAGCATTATTGCAGATGCTTGTGGCTACAAACAAATGTCCTTCAGCATACATTGTCTGCATCACAATTTTCTGTCCTGTGTGGAGAAACCCAAAATGAATTGCGCTGAACACTAGCAGAGATTTTTTTTTAATTGTCACCAAAACCATACCCATTTACTTGATTTTGTTTTGGGGTGGGTTTTTTTGTGTAACCATCTTCTGATGATTCATGGCATGTGAAGAATACTGGAACAGATATTGATCTAAGTTCTGCAGCTTATTACAAGCTATACCTATTCTTCCTTTAACTAACATTAGGTTGTAGAGGTAAGCAGAGGGGTATTTTTTTACTTTGATCTTGATCTACTCCTTATGAAACAAGCCTCTATCAATACTAGAGAGTAGGATTGGCCACCAGATGTCACCCATCTTCTACCAGATACCACTAATCTGTATATGCAGGCTCGGGGAAACATACCATTCTCCAGAAGCTGTGCTAAATAGACTGTCTGGCCACTACAAAATACAGTCAACTTCTCATTACAAAAATACATTTTCTTCCTTTGCTCTAATGGCTCTCAAACACTGAAGCTCTAGTAGCTTGTAGAGCGTGTTTTAAAGACAACCTAAGAAGATGAGTATCCTACAACTCCTGGCACAAATGCCTGTGTGCGTCTAATGCCTAGAAAAATGTTAGCTGATATAATGCGTCCACTTAGCGCTGCTACAACCACAACTGCTACCAAAGACAAGATCCGCGCCTAACCTTAGGTATTTGTCGAGGCTGTGAAGATTTTGGTGGACAAGCCTGGGGAAGGCAGAAGAGGGCTCTTAGGAAGCCGCTTCGAGGTGCGCGGTCAGCCAGCGCTCTTCCAGCCACGTCCACCCGTCCTTGCTTCCCTGACCTCGGGCTGACNCCCGCCGCTCCGCGGGGCCACCGGCCAAAGGCAAGTGTGACGGAAAAAGGCCCTGCTCAAAGCAAAGCGAGGTCGGGGGCTGTGGCGGGCGGCGAGGCCGCCCCTCAGGAGCGCCGGGCTGAGGGGAGCCGAGGCGCCGCCTCGTGGGCGGGCTCGCGGGCGTTCCCCAGCGGAGCCACGCCCGCGCGCTTATCACAGC
>VYZV01012000.1:29079-45205 GCA_013401275.1 Pandion haliaetus | reverse complement strand
CCTAGAGGCGGGTCCGACATTTTGGCGCGCGGGTCCGACATTTTGGGGCAGCGAATTGTTCCAGCAACTTCTTAAAGGGGCCGCCTCTGCAGCCCCCCTCCCCTGCCACCAAGGAAAACCGCGCCACACAAACCCATAACAATGGCTCATTCATGTTCTGTTGCCCACAGCAAACAGATAGCTAGTTTAGGTATGGAAAGCTTCAAGTTGGAGATTAGGTGTATAGGAAGACTTATAAGACTAGTTAGCAACCAAGTCTTGTGTGCCTTGCCCACCACTCATTATTTCAGTTACCTCTGCTATTTTCAAAGCAGAACTCAAATTTCTTATGCTTAGCATAAACTATACATCATTACCTGAAATTGCTACCCTTTCCCACTAGTGCCAACTTCATCTTCCATTTTGTAACTTAATAAGGTGTAGCTTTTTTACTGGCAACCATTTAGTGGTTGGCAGGTGGCTGATGAAGCACTCACTGGAGTTTTCCATCTGTTGTTCCATTCTTTCTATCCAGGCTTCGTAGCACATGTATTTTTCTCCTCAAACATTACACTTTAGGCATGCAAAAGACTTTTTCTGTCTTGTACTCCAGCTTGTATGATGTAGCACTAATCTGCCATATCTGAGTGATGTTTTTTTATTTGAAAATACTCTTAGTGATTTGTTTTTATTGCAGTGACAGTTTTGAGTGGGGGTGAAACCTGTAGCGGTTACCAGGTGTGTCACCTTTTGGCTAGTGTTCATCCCATTAAAGGGCTAATTAAAATAAGGAAGTGTTCATATTTTGGATGCCTTGAGAGCATCAGGTACACCATCACCTTATTATTAATGTACCTCACAGTCTTCCATTTTTTCATGGCATACATTTTTAAAGCCAGGTAATTATACAGGTAACAGAAGTATTTTAGAAACAGATAGATGGCTCTTCTTCTAGTTCTTGATAATGAAAGGAAACTGCCACCTAACACTTCTCTTCAGTGAAACCAAAGGCTGTGTACTTCACTGGTTAGGACTCTCAGCAGGACTGAGGACATATCAGCTATTCTCCGTGCTGGAACATTCAGCTGTTGTTTTGGGTGAATTTTGATAGGTCTCTATCCTTCTCATTCTTCAGGTCCTTATTTCTAAAATTAAGATAGTGGTGTTTCATGTCCTTTTGCAAGAATCTTTGGATAAAAGACACAACAACAGACTTCTGAATTTATTTATTTGGGCTTGCTAATGACCACAGAGGAGAAGAACAATTGAAGAGGAATAGTTGAGTAGGATCAGCACATGAATACCTATTCCAGGATAGACAAGCATTACAATTCCCAAAGGATGGATAAATCCAAACTGGGCCCAAGGTTTCTTGTAGTCTCATTTTATCAATAAATAGTTGTGCTCGGTTTTGCCTGCTCCCTTTGCCAGCATTATATCTTGACATGTAAGTAAGTGGAGCCTTTTACGGTATTTTTCAAAATTTTTGATCTCATGTTGTTCAACATAAAGGTTATGTAACATGTGCCATGAGATTAAAATGGAAACAGGTGGCTAAGGAGTTGTAAATAAAGGAAGTGATTTCAATTTATACTCTCCTACTTCTTGGTCTTTCCCATTAGCCACCAGAGAGCAGCTTTTCACAGGACCTGAGATTACTGTCCTGCACTGTTACTGAAATTTTAAGGGGGGATGTCTCTGAAATAATAGTGTTTAAAGGTAATTTTATAAATAAGTTTAGGCAATATGATTTTAGATTGTATTGGTTTTGTTCCTGACCCAATTTAAATCTTAACACTTCCAAAAGTCCGAAGGCATAATATTCTGTGATTTAAGCATAAGTATACATATACTTGTATGCTGTCAGTGGGCATATTTTTAATATGATTTGTAATTTTGCAGTAATTTCATTATAATTTAAATTGAAAAAAAAAAACCCTGTAAGCTGCTTCAAATGGAAGATGGTCTCTTCTGTCAGGTGGCTGGTGATAGGTTGAGAGGAAATGGCCTCAAGTTGCGGCAGGGGAGGTTT
This sequence comes from Pandion haliaetus, assembly GCA_013401275.1. NCBI lineage: Eukaryota > Metazoa > Chordata > Aves > Accipitriformes > Pandionidae > Pandion > Pandion haliaetus. Next base: position 43,194 of record VYZV01012000.1, on the reverse strand, counting down.
AGATTGGATATTAGGAAAAATTTCTTTACTGGAAGGGTTGTCAGACATTGGAACAGGCTGCCCAGGGAAGTGGTTGAGTCACCATCCCTGGAGGTATTCAAAAAGCACGTAGACAAGGCACTTCAGGACATGGGTTAGAGGGCATGGTTGATGGTTGGACTTGACGATCTTAAAGGTAATTTCCAACCTAAATGATTCTATTAAAAAGCCATATTAGATGAGAACAAAAGGTGACCCAAGCACAGAAACTTGCCCTGAGCAGCAGCCAGTAGCAGTTGCCTAGTGAACTAGGCAAGGACCCTGTACAGCATGGCCATTCCTTCAATTTACCCTCTCAGGTTTCAGCAACTGATGATTATGAGACTTCTTAATCCAAAGGCTGTGGCCAGACCATTGTTTTTAACTGTTCTCAGTGGACTAATTTTCCATAAAATTCTCTAATTTTTTTCTGTCTAAACCACAAAAGCCTGTGGGAAAATTTCTCCCAGTTTCATTATTCACCCTGTGAACAAATTTTTTGTTTTGTTTTGTTTTGTTTCCAGTTTTTCTCACGTCATTGCAGCTGACTGCCTCTATGGCTAGTACTAGGAGCACTAATAAAACTTGTTTCTCTACTTATTTACTTTATATCATCCTTGACTTTGAAGATTTTTTCATATCCCCCTACAGCTCTCTTTACTGACTTCAAGAGTCCTAATTGGTTTCGTCTATCCTCGGTAGAAACCCTCCACCATTCTGATCATCCCTCATTATATTTCTTTGTACTTTTCCAGTATAACTGTGTCTACTACTACAAGAGTGGTACTCTCTCCAACAGTGCAGTTCTGTTTTATTGCCCACTCTTTCGTAATGTTTTCTAAAATTTGGGGTTTGTTTATCATCAACCTGACATTTTATGCTATGTGGAATAATTTTATAATTTCCTGAGTAGCAATAATTAACTTAGAACCATTTACTGTGTATGTTAAATATTCTTTCCCAGGGAGGTACATAATTTTGCATTTATCAGGAATTTATTTCATCTGCCATTTTGATGCCTAGTCATTCAGTGTTGTGATACCCTTTGCAACAATTTGCTACTGATTTTAATATTGTCTACGTTGCAAATTTGAATAGTCAGAAAACTTAATCATTTCATACATAACCTCTTCGTACAGCATGCTTTCAATATTGCAAAAGCGAAGTAGTGTTGATTCTCCAACAACAAATTATATTAATCAAAATGTTTTCCCAATCTGACATAATTGTAGTCTGCAATACAGGAAGAGAAGAAACTGGTTGAATAGCATTTGACCAAATTTATACTCCATCACACTGACTGTTGATAGGATATTAGCTGGTGTCACCTCTTGTTCCTGATCTCCTTTTACAAGGGTGGAAGAAAAAGTCCAGTGTATAATAATGCTGAAATCTTGTATTTACCTTTAAAGACTTTTCACCTTACTGATTAAACTGATATACAAAATAGAATATCCAGAAACATTTAAATAAGATAGGAACTTAATAATTGGAGAAGGTCAATGAAATCTACAGTTCCAAGTGACTTCGTCTTGAAATCAGTATTTAAATACTGCCTAGTTGTGTTACCCTAAGATTAAAAGATTTTGGCTGAATCCCATGGGCAATCTGTGGCAGTCCCTGGGACAATATAAAGCCTGACAGTTTATTCATGGACTATCAGCTCTATCAATTAATTTAGTGATAATTGTAACTCTTTTAGATGAAATGGATGGGTCAGATTCAGTTTGCCTCACTTGGGTACCTGCACTTAGTCAGATCAGATCTCCCTTTGGAGGCCTTCAGAGACACATTCTTTCACTGAGTATATCAGAAATTTGGTGGAGGTTCAACACATGAAATGTAGACAGAAGTTAGGGTCTTAAATTAAGTAGGCTGGACCTCGCCTCTGCTTTCTAAATAGAAGTTATGACTGGGATGCGTCAGTGTCTTCTTTCCTAGGAAAGTAGTGTCATTACATGGGGAAGGTTCATTTGCTCAGCTGTAAGGGTTTGATAACCATGTACGTGGTGAAACCTACTTCTGGGCAGGGGAGGAAGGTAGAAACTTGATCACAATTTAGCGACATTTACCACAGCAGGGAAGGCAGTTTCGCATAGGGGAGGGCAGCTATGCAGGAAGCAGTTGTTCCTACCTGAGCTTCTCACAAAGCAAGAACATGAACATCACTTCAAACATATCATAGGCACCGACAATCATTGGCAGCTCTTGGTAGAAATCTGCTGGCACTTTGGTTAGTTGCCCACAATACAACGCTGGTTGTACCCTGGTACTTTACTTTTTGGCATGATTTTCTTTGTGTAGTGAGATAAATTAAGGGAAAATTTGATGACACCTGTTTTTTCTTCTTATTTTCCCAGATGTGCACAAGATTTATCTATTCCTTCTTCTGTCCAGTGTAGAACTACCTGTCAATAGCAGGGCATTTTGAATGGGCATTGATCCTTTCTTTCCTTGGCTTCAGTAATGGAGCAGCAGGGGTGAAAGAGGTTGACTCTGCTTTGGTTATTTTTTTTTACCACACAGAAAGAAGGGAATTCTCATTAATGTAAGTTCCTTTTCCACCTAAATATACTATTTGACAGAGAGGTCAGTTGCCTGCATCTTCATTGTAAATGAAGTTCTAATCAGTATGTCATTGGGCTAGAGATAAACCACAAGGCAAACCATTACCCCAGTCAAAACAGTGCCATGCAACACAAATCAGGAACCAGCAGGTGCAGCATTCATTGCATAAAGGTATGCTCTTGCTTTAGCAGAGTAGCAGCACACACAATATTATCAGATTATCTTTTCTTGAGTTAAAAATACTGTCTCTAGAGAGGTCACCTATACCATTAAGAAATGCACAGACACTTGATGTTATGTAAATGTTATTTTTTCCTATTGTTTTATTAATAATAGAAGTTCCCTTTGAAAGAGACATTGTAGTTACCCTCTAAATAATTCTATTAAAAGCTACTGTCCAGCAAGGGTTAGAATGTCAGTAGACATACACCATTTAAAACACTGGCTAATATGATTATAAAAAAGCTCCACTTTTTGATTTTCTACAATCTTGTGTAAGATACCATATGGTATGAAATTAAATTGAACAGTGTTAACCTTCCTCTCCTAGTCTAATCCAAACTAAATTGGTCAAAAACAATTATAAACACCTCTTTTTTGACAGATCATGATTGGATGGATGATTGGTTTTTTTATAATTCAAGGATGTCATTTACTAACAAGACAAAGCATTTAAAATGTCTAGATTTAAGCAGCTAACGTAAAATTGTCAGCTTTTTTTTTTTGCTAGGTACTGTAGAAGAGTCTGGCTCAGGCAATTTAATTTGCCTTTCATAGTCTATCACAAGGCTCATGATTATTTCTTACAACAAAATAGTCAGTGCAACAAATTAGTAGATTCTGCTATGTTGGTTGGGCTGCATTCCAATTCCTGCCTTAGTGATGCTGGCTGCCTTCAGCCCTGCCAGCACAATAATTATTGCTGAGTTTTCTAGACCTCATCAAACCAGCAAGGTGATCACCCCCTTGGAACTGCTGGGGATATGAGGTATGGAAAAGTGGAAAGAAATTGCTGCAACTCTGTGCTATCATGCCAGCAAGTGCCACTTGAATGATGGCAGCTATTGGCAGGAGTAGGGCTCTGCTGGAGGAGAGCTTGCAGCAGTTCTAGATTATAGCTTTTGCTGCTTCCAGGGAGAATTGCTGTGAGCACGGAATTAAAGAAAGCAAATTGGAAGGTGGGGAAAGTGAAGATTTAGAGGCAAATGTAGAAGGGGAGATGATGATTTGTGACAATAAAACAATTTTTGTTTTACTGTATGTGAGTAGCTCTTTTATGAAGCAAAAAACTTCCACAAACACCATAATGTAAGCTATGCGGGATAGTTAGGCAGCCCTCTCCAGCCTTTGTCACATAATTAAGGTACAACTGATGTCATTCTTCTTCCAATACAGAGAAGTATACCACTATTTACCATATGAAGTACAGAAGCAAATTTAAAAAAATCTTATTTTAGATAGTTAACAATATTGTCATCATCAAAATACCTGCTGAGAGACTGCTACTGTGCTTGAGTGCATATTTTGGACAAACAAATGTGTTTAATCCAGGACACTCAACACTAAACTTTACACAAAATAAACACCCAGTAAAAATCAGAGTTTAGCCTCAAATTAGTTGATGTGAATTATCTCTGTGTAAATCAGAGAAACACTGACTGCAGTAAACATTTATGCAAATAAGAAGGCCCATTATATCCCTCTGTAGTATCTCTGCTTCCTTTCTTGTTTTTCCCTTTTGTTTGAACATTTTAATTTTGATCCAACTACATTTTATTTTCTGGACAATCTACTCACACAGAAGTGGAATATTTTCACACCATTCTAAACGCTGGGATGCAGTGGCACCTGTTAGCACTGTGGAATATAGCAAGCATTCATTATGTGTGTTTAGTCTTTTGTCAGAGCTTTGCATCTATCCTTTTCCTTGAACCTCACATTTTTAACTTTTCAGTCTTAACAGACTGGGAGTAGAGCTTTGTGATTCACTGTCTCTTAAGCTGGAACTTTATTGTAACACTCCATTTTTCACTATTTGTTACCTTGTAGGTTGATAAGGTTTGGCTATATTTCAGAAACAATGTACTCAAGAGAAGGAGATATTTATATGCATACATGAACTGGTATACTAAAAAGAGGTCAACATACAGTATTAGTACGTTAGTCATTACAGACTAGCTTTTCATTCATTACATTTGTCATCCGGGCTAGGGAAAAGGAATGGCCAGTCTGCCTTTTAATTTTATTACAGCTTTAATGTTGGAAGAGGTAAGAGAATGAGACTGTAATCTGTGCTGCTTACTTATATTACACAGGCTGTGCTTTCCAGGGGCAGGTGATTGGTTTTGTATTTATTTAAAACAGAAAGCTTAGGGTTCTACTCATTTAAACATATTGTTTCATAAAACCAGAAAAAAACCTTCCTGTTTTCCTTGAAATGTTTAATGGGATTTTTTTTGAGGGCTATGTCTGACTGACTCACTCTAGCTGTCCAGAGGGCTTGAAACAGGGACCCCTATCCCAATTGCCCAGTGACCTAGGGTTTTCCTGTAATGACTATGACAGAATAGGGTGTTTCCTACGCTGCCTTTTTTTCTTATAATCAAGTTCCAAAGCAGATTGCATACAAATGGTGAAATACGAAAAATTGCTGCAAATTGGCTGGCTCTAATCAGTGATTCTTGAGTTGAATCAACAATCTTTAACTAGCCTATGAGAATATTCAATTTTCTTTAAAAAAAAAAAGCTTCACCCTTAGGATAGAAATTCCTTTTTGTGGAATGGGGTTGTAGACAGCAATCGGTGTCCCCCAGCTGTGGTTGAATTTAAAGGTGCTGGGCCTGGGTCACTGGACATCTGGAAGATGAGATCTGAGACCTTGTGCTTGTCCCTGGAACTGTGGTGCAGAAAGCAGATGACAAGTCTGACTTAAGGTAGCCATGTTGCAGAGAACATGCATTGCTGCCTTCAGCACTACTTGGAGTTCCTTAAGGACTAATGGTTTTATACACAGGTAATAGGAAAAGTTTAGCTGCTAGAAACTTTTCTGACTGTAACTGATGTCAATTATCTCTCTTCCATAAAGTGGTCTGCATAGTTTAAATGCCAGTTTTCAGGCTATGCCAAGGCATGAAAATGTAATAGGTGCTTCGTATATTCTCTATAAGAATAATGACTATTCCAGCAGGAGCATGTTAAGAGAGAGATTTCTGTAAGGTCAGCCAAAGTCAGCATCTTGCTCATCCAGGTTTAGTTGTGGAATGAGTGACTACAAAGCAAGGAGCTCTCTGTGCCTTACAGTTCTGACATGGATTAGTTGTTCTCTCTCTTGCTTTGTGGATACTCTTACATGTCTGAATACAAGTAAAACCACCATAGTGACTCTAGACTGGCTATTTTCACTTGATATATTCCTTTGATACTGAATGCCCGGTTCTTATTATCACAAGACTCAGACCTGATGAGATAGTGAGCGATCCCTGCCAATACCACTCAAAATTATTTGGTTAAAGGGGTTTCTTACAGGTATGCCTTTCCTGCTGAGGAGTAGAGACTAATTTTTTGTTGTTAGAAGGTAAATTTTTTTCAGGTATTAGGCTGTATTCTATTTTTGGCTGAAGAAACATATACAGAAGACAGTTTCACTATTTCAGTTAAGATGCCCTAGATACATCCTCTTGTCAACTCCATATTAGCATTATCTCATCTTTGTTGAGTTCACAAATGTAATATAATGTAATTTGAATCACTGTGTAGAAACTAGTTGTATCTCTGTGAACGAAAGTGAGACCTGTTTTATTGTCAAATATTTCCATAGACAGAAGCAATTTGAAAGTATTAGATAAGGCTAATCTTTCTGAATGTTTGATTTTGCCTCCAGGCTTTACTGCAGGCAAATTCAGATTGTGCAATTATAAAATATTATTAAGGTTTAATTCAAAAGTATTTTTATGTTCAGAACCAGCTCAAGGCTTCTGAGTAGTATCAGTAAAATTGAATGTTGTCACCTTAAAGAAGAGGTGTGAGAGCCAGGGCTTTGATGCTCTTGCTAGAAGAAGGATGTGAAGGATTGAAAGAGAGAGTGGAATAGGGGTAGGGCAGGGAGGTGGCCGGGAACACCTGAGAGATTGGTCTTGATCTTCCCATTGTCAATGGCAGAATGGGGGAAGATGGGGTTCAGCATGTTGGCAGTGCTTAAACTTATTCCCATCAGTGGTCAGTAACCCATTTATCACGATCTTTCCTTTGGCCACAGTCACAGCTAGCCTGTCTCTGCAGACCTTTGACATAAGCAAAGTAGGCATCAAGCCAAGACCATGCTAAATGACCTACCTGACTTTGTACCAGGTAGTTATGTGAAGCTAACAATGCAGACCACTGCCTCCAGTGAATGCTAGGTTCCCTATATATATAAGTGGTTTTGTTAATCCTTGACCCTATCCTAAGCTTGCACCAGTCAACTGGCACAGATTTTGTAGCAGCATCCTGTAGTTGGGGCAGGAACCATGTTGCTATAGTGCTTCCAGGCCTGAGGTGGAATGCAAAGAGATGTCAGCCATTTCTGCCCTGCACTCTCTAGCTTCAGAAGCACTGTGGGAAGAGGCAGCCCTCACATCTCTGCCCCTGTGATACAAGCCTGCACTCTGTAAATCTGGCCTTCTAAAAGTAAAAAATCACATCTAAGCAGGTATATGAAGGTATATGAAACTGTTCCTATATATTCTATCTTCTCTGACTAATGTTTTGTTAATATTTTTTTTTTTTTTTTTGGTGTATGTATGTGTGCAGCTCATCTGATTTTGAATGTTCCTAAAAAACACATGGGCAAGTTTTACTAAACGCTTATTGCACTCCTAGCTGGGACCTGACAGCTGAGCATTTTGTGTTATAACATTATCTTGGTTTTAAGGTAAAAATGAACTTCATAACTCGACCCAATTTATCAGTTTGAGTCTGAACCACTTTTGTGCACATTCAATCCTTATCTTCCTGGTTTTGGTGGAGTGCAATTATGTCTTACCAAAATAATGCACAAATTGTTATTACAAGTGTTCATGAACAGGAAATAAAAAAAAAAAGGATTGAAACTCTTAACACCTCTAAGTTATTATTACTTAAGTTGATCCTGTAGCTGAAATACTAACTTCATAGTATTTACCCTCATCGGTAGAACAGTTTATGTGCGATTGATTTTTCACATTTTCTTTCAGGTATGTGAAAAGATGTGGTTCTGATACATATCTAAGTCTTGTTAGTGTTGGCCAGCCAGAAACAAAAAAACTGCAGTCTTAAAACATACATACATTCACACACACACAAAACTTGGTATAACATGATGTTATTTTTTTGTAATCTAAACTGTAGCATGATCTTAAGACCCCAACCAATTTAAGCTAGTCATTGGGATCAAGCGTGCAGTTGTACATAACACTTTGCTCTGAAGACAAATGAATGAACTGAAATACTCTTCTGGTTTCAAGAGTATTGAAATCTACTATACCTCACAAATTCTGAATTTTTGTTGGTTTTTTTTAAGTTATTAGAAAAGGTGAATTTGGTCTTTTACAGTAAAAAGACCTGTAGACATCTGAGACAAATATCTCCACAGCTCTGTGTAGCTATGTAAAATGTTGCCATGAATTCAAGTATTTGCTCCAGGTTTGAAAATTTAACATGTCTTAAGTGCAACACTTATTTAATTAGTTTTTTTATCATAATTCTAGCAAAATGGTTCCTGTAAGGTTATTCTAAAAACAATTTTAGGAAGCAGTATTAAAAATACCAAATCATTCAGTGTGAAATTAGGGACCTCCCCCATTTTTTTCCCATCATTTCTCTCTTTCATGGATATTGGTGTTTCATAAAGTATTTTGCAAAAATAGAACTTGTTGACCAAGCATTTTGCCAGCAATTTCCTATTTTTTTCTGCCTGCTCACACAGGAGGTGATTCTTTCAGGGAAGTACTTGGAAGACAGGGTTCTGATTTTGTTACTGTTTGAGTCACTGGGTCTCCTTGTATGTATGGTGCAGTCTAAATGTTTATAAATCATGAATATAATACCCTGAAGATATGTTCAGCGCACAGTAAATCATTTTTATTTAAACCAACTGTCAGTTTCACCAGCTCAGCTTTGGCTAGAATCTTTCTTATTTTCATGTCATGAGTAATAATAACTGAAGTGTTATTTAGATAACAGTTCTGCTTCTCATTACTACATAACAGAAAACCTACTGTAGAAAGCTTGTATTTACCAGTTTTTTATTATTACTATGTTCAGTTAGAGAAGGCAGCAGCTGAACCTTAGAATACACTCTGTACCCATGGAGAGCCCTGTTCTCCTCAGTAGGTCACAGCAGAAATCCACTTGTACTGAATACGATGCAGGGATGTGGTCCTACACAGGATTTTTAAAAACTATGATTACCTTCTTATCAAGTGCGGTGAAGGCCTATTCCTTCTCTCAGCAGCATCAAACGGATTAAGGACAGGGGCTTAGTATTATATATGTGATTCCTTCAAGGAACCAATGGACAAGTGGAAACTAATTCCTTCTTGATATTAACTTGAATTACCTGTGCTTGTGATGGTTTTTATTAGATGTGCTGAGAACACCATTGTGTCCACAGTTCTTCACAGAACTTCATTTTAGTTTTGCCTTTCTTCTTACAAAAAAATATCCAAATCTTTTTTTCTTTCCCTGCTGTCTTGCAGTAAAGGACTTAACTCACATGCACACTTGCAGATGTGCAGGTGTATTTTGTATGTATTTGACTTTCAAAATATTGTTCTGTTTTTCTGCTGCGTAACTGCAGAGAATTCATTGAGTAAGTCGGCCCTCTATCTCAGGATGCTATCTGCAGTTTTGATGAAAAATTAAATGAACCTCTCTAAGGAATGGCACAAATGCATACATTCTGCCTCAAAATGATGAAAGTGCTGGGGGAGGGTTAGCTAGGTATGTTGTATGTGATGCAGGTAGGCTTTAGCATTAGAATTCCTCTGTAAGTCACAGGCCCCAAATACTTGTATTTATTGGGCTCTTTTTAACTTTCTTTGCCATAGAACCAAGAACTGAAAGCCATTAAAAAACTGTATGTCTAACTTAAAAACACAAGCAAATGATTAGAAGCTGTGGGCATCTGATGCAACACAATTGAGCTGAGGGGACTTAATGAGTTACTGATTAGAGCTTAATTTCTGTAGCTCATTCTTAGCCTGCACTAGTCATGATATAAACCACGGTTGCTTAATTCGCCTTCACTGCGATTTAAGCTAATCTCTTCTTCCTTTGGAGTGAACTGAGAGCCTGTAACCATGACTGAGCTGGTGAGTCCATCAGCTGAGTGTGACCCTGCCCCAGGCCCCAGCGTACTGGGTGCCTGTGTGTTGTCTGAGGGCCCTGGCTGGTGGGGGCCGTACATACCTGCTTGTGTGTATGTGTGTATGAGCACTGTAATTTATATCAATGCAAAGTTCTGATTCTGCATCATTGTGAAGAAGTCATAGTTGAGTTTCTTTTCAAGAAGCTTTCCGAGGAAAGGCACTTTGTAATTTTCCATTTTGGAGTTTGTTTTATAAGTCATCTTTTGACTGCTTTCTCCTTTGTGGTTCCTGTCTGAAATTTTAGTCCAATCATATACTTTAAGAATCATCTCAAAATGGTTTTCTTTATCCTCTGGAAATTCAATTCTTAGATCCCTCAAGGTCAGTAACACTGTTAACCTATTAACAACCAGCCACTGACAAGAATCTGCAAATAGTTTGAGCTATTCCAACTTGACAGTATACAGGCTGTTTTTGTTTTTTATTTATTTTTAAAACAGTTAGCAGAAGTCTGGAAAAAAAATAATGCATTAATAAAAATGGTTCACTGCAATTGCACTTAACTCTTCTATAATTTTATCAGTGCTTAGATAAGATAATCTGTCTATGATATTTTATTTATTTGGAAGCATAAGAAGACAATGTGGTGGATGTTTATTTTCTAACATTAGGAACTGACTCTCTATAACCCTGAATTTTGGGTTCACTGCATTATTAAAATGGAGCTGAATTAAAACTTTTTTTTCTTTTGTTACTATAGTGTACTTTTTCATCCAAAGTATCCATTTTTCTTCTTTCCTCATCTCCTTTTAAACTCTTGTTTCCAGAAGAAGAAAGAAAATGGTCAATTCTTTATCTATTCTTAAAGATTAATATTTCCTTGCTGGTCCTTTCCTTTCTCTCTGTAATATCCTTGAAACATCATTAAATATTTGAAGCAGGTGGATATGATTTGGAGAAAGAAGTGTAGTTTTTTAACCAAAAATTTTAAGTTTTTGAAGTAAAGGGAAAAAAAAAATCAAAATCACGTCTATGTTTTCTCTTGCTATGTAAGGAAATCCCTTCTGATTCTGGCATATTCTGGAAGAGGAGGAAGCTACGTAATACTGGTTGCAATAGATTTTTGTCTGTACTTTGTCCTGCTTTTCATTTTTCCCCTTTTAGAAACACAGACCCAATGAGATTTTTTTTTTTTTTTTTTAAGTAACTACATGTAGAAAGTCCATATTATTTTTCTGGGTTTTTGTGGGTTGTTCTTATTTTCTCTTCACCTTCAGAAAGTGGAAATAAAGATCTAGTTCTGTCCTATATTTTCCATTTGATAAATCTGCAATGCACCTTGCTGTGGTAGTCTGATCTTCTAAGGAACATCAGCTGCACTTCCACAGCATTTTATCTCTGCACAGCCTACCAGAATGCTGCCATTTCACATACCCAGCAGGCCCCACACACAGCTGATTCCTTGGAGTGACAGGAGAAAGTCTAATAACAAGTCTGCCTATGGAAAATGTGAGGTAGATACACAGGGACAGAGTTCGTGCAGACTTGTCTCCTTGTGCTGCACAGCCGACGTTTACCCATTGCCTTGTGTGCCATGTTTTCCAGTTGGTCTCCCCACCTGAAATTTCAACATGGCCACAAAGTCTGAGGCAGTGGTTCCTTGGTACTGAAGAAATTGCTAGTCATCAAAAAAAAAAAGTACATTGTCATGTAGGAAGTGAAGATTCGCACAGAATAGCTATTTATTCAGCACAGCCCCATAAACAAGTTTTGGTGGAACTACTGCGTCTTTCACCAAAAAACAAAACAAAACAAAACAAAACATGCTTTATGCATGATAGTGCAGTTTTATTTTAACTTAAAGTTGCAGCAGGAATATCAGGTTTTCTACTTTTCTGTATAATTAGCTACCTTCCTGCCATTTTCCTCTGTAATTGGCATACTTACCTGTATGATTTCCTACTGGTTGAATGATTTGCATCGTCCTGTGTATTTTTCTGCTTGCTGAATCCCTACTATTATGATACTAGAAGCTTGTACGGTCTAGACTCTTTTCGCTACTGCTTTGCTATTCTCATTTACTCTTTCCTTAGCTGATGAAAATAAGAGCTTTGTGCTCAGAGTGAGCATTTTCCCATTGTTACCTGTTTAACAGCACTAAGGTGTAGCAGGTCTTTTGCTGATAGCCCTAATAGACTTCATACTGACCTTCATAACACTGCTTTATGCCACATGTTGGTCTTTTTTATAAAAATGACTATGTCAGTAGCAAAGGAAATATTTCTTAATGATAAACTTAGAAACACAGGTAGTCTGAGATTTCATGAAGTTCATAATACAGTGTGGTAGGTTGATCCTCGCTGGGCGCGAGGTGCCCACCAAAGCTGCTCTATCACTCCCCCTTCTCAGCTACACCGGGGAGAGAAAATATAACAAAAGGCTCGTGGGTCAAGGTAAGACAGTTTAATAAAGTGCAAGCAAAGGACGCGCGTGCCAAAGCAAAGGAAAACAAATGATGTTATTCTCTACTTCCCATCAGCAGGTGATGTCTAGCGACTTCCTGGGAAGCAGGGCTCCAGTACATGTAGCGGTTGCTTTGGAAGATGAAAAATGCCCCCTCTTCCATCTCACTTTACTTAGCTTTTATAGCTGAGCTGACATCATATGGTACGGAATATCTGTTTGGTTAGTTTGGGTCAGCTGTCCTGGCTATGTCCCCTCCCAAGATCTTGCCCAGCCCCAGCCTGCTGTTGAGGGGGGCGAAAATGGTGGAGAGACAGCCTTGATGCTGTGCCAGCACTGCTCAGCAGTAGCCAAAACACTGGTGTGTTATCAACACCTTTTTAGCTACCAGTGCAGAGCATAGCACTACAAGGGTGGCTATGGGGAGAATTAACTCCATCTCAGCCAGACCCAATACATACAGCTTGGCCTTTCCTTTTCTTTCTTTATCACATTGTCACCATTAGAATATTACGTCTTGGGATTCTGGGAACTCTTCTGTGATGTTGCTTTGCTAGGGAGAGTGGTAGGATAGCACAGGTCAGTTCATTAAGAATTTGGATGATGTAGGACCAGAATCTCTTTCTGTCAATAAATCTGTAAAATAAAATGGTAGGCAAAATACTAAGACTGGGTATAAGTGGGATGCATTGTGTGAAAGGAATCTTTGTTGTAGAGAGGAATTCAGTGGTTTACATGAGACCCTAAACTTTCAAATTCCAAATGATACGACTGATAAACTTCCCCAGGGTTATTTTGACAACCCCTATCTTAAAGTCCAATGTATTCCAGTAAGTACTATATAATTAACATTCTTCACATTTGCAATGCTGGTGTAAGTGTAGGCTGTATTTTTAATTGCAAGTTTTCTTACTAAATTTCAAAAGGAAAGTGTTGGTGTGGCAGTGGACTGTGGCATGAAAATTGAAAAACTCTACCATAGCTATATCGTGAAAGAACAGTGGTGAACAGTAATTAATTATTAATTTAGTACTTTGTCATGATTAAACCCCAGCCACCAACTAAACACCATGCAGCCGCTCACTCACTTCCCCCCGCCCCCTTCAGTGGGATGGGGGAGAAAATCAGGAAAAGAAGTAAAACTCCTGGGTTGAGATAAGAACGGTTTAGTAGAATAGAAAAGAAGAAACTAATAATGATAACACTAATGAAATCACAACAGTAATAATAAAAGGATTAGATTATACAAGTGATGCACAATGCAATTGCTCACCACCCACCGATTGATGCCCAGTTAGTCCCCAAGAGGCAATCTCCCCGCCCCCACTGCCCCCAGTTTATATACTAGTGTCGTGTTTTTGGTTTCAGCCCAGCCGGTAACAAAGCACCACGAAGCCACTCGCTCACTCCCCACCCCAGGCCACATTGGGATGAGGAGAAAATACAAAGGCAGGCTCGTGGGTCGAGACAAGGACTGGGAGGGATCACTCCCCACTTATGGTCACGGGCAAAAGACAGACTCAACTTGGGGAAGAAACAAAATCAATTTAATTTACTACAAATCAAATCAAAACCAAGGGTATTAGGAAGGAAAACTAAACCTCAGAACATCTCTCCCCCACACCCCTCCCACCTTCCTGGCTCAGCTCCATTCCCGCTTCTCTCTCCCTCCTCCCCCCAGCGGCACAGGGGAATGTGGGATGGGGGTTTTAGGTCCAGCTAGCCACACATCGTCTCTGCC
>VYZV01012000.1:781-28525 GCA_013401275.1 Pandion haliaetus | reverse complement strand
GCCTTCTTGCTGGCTGGGCATGAGAAGCTGAAAAATCCTTGACTTCAGACTAAACATTACTTAGCAACAACTGAAAACATCAGTGTGTTATCAACATACTTCTTGTACCTAACTCAAAAAACATAGCACTGTACCAGCTACTGGGAAGACAATTAACTCTATCCCAGCTGAAACCAGGACATACTTTATCACAAAATGTGTTATTTTTTAAGTGAATTGAGTGTGTGGCATATACACCTAATTCAATTAGTCCACAGCATAATATAAACTGAGTAAATAATCACATGTCATTTAATGAAACTTTATAAATAAGGAGACTGCTTTTTCTTTCTTTCTTTTGTGTGTGTGGTGTTGGCATTGTTGTTGTTGTTGTCGTCATTATTATCTTTTTTTTTTTTATTTTTATCATTCAAATTTTCATGAAACTCATCTGTTCACCATTCCAGTTAGTGAAATTGTTGGAATGGTGTCAAAGAAACTCCCTACCCTTTCTGTTTAAATTCACTTCACCATTACATTGCCTTCTAATATTCACATCAATATTATTTTTGTCAAAACATGCCATTCTTCCTGTGGTTTGGGGTGCAGTGCTGTATTCTGACATAATGTCCCAACACCAGTTAAGGAACACCTACTATTCCTGAAATTCTTAAATTATTTCTACTGATACTGTTAGAAATGCAGTTTTTCTGCTTTCTGATCTATCTGCTTAGAATGGTACTGCTTGAAAACAGACATCAACAGCCTGAGACTGTCCCTTAATTCACTTTTTAAAATTAAGTATCTAGAGTCTTGGGTAACAGCTTATACTTCAGCTGATGTTTTTGACAGTGGGAGGAGGTAAACTAGAGTCATTATCAGTAGAACCAGGTCAAAAAGTTGCATGCATTTGGTTACAGGTAAAAGCCCACTGACAGGATAGCTGGGGATAGAGGGAAGAAAGAAAATCAAAAGGTAGGGAAATAATGGAAGTAAAGAGACAGGACTAGGCTGAAAGATGGGGTTTCTGAGTGGAAGCAAAGTAGCTGGGATGTCATAAGCATGCCACTTATTTTCAGCACCAATACCCTAGAACATTATAGCATTTGCTGGTGTATATAACAAAATGATTTGTGTTTCTCCTCCTACAAACATACCATCCTAGTGAACAGTTTAGTATCTCGGTAGAATTGCCCACATGAATATTTTAGCTAACTGAATATAACTCAGTAAACTGTCAGTGAGAAATGCAGCTTTCACTAAAACGAGAAGATGAAACATTGCAAACTCATTTCATTTTACTGCTGACAAGTATTTTTTCAACTCAGAGCAATTATCTTGGTTATGGGAAGGGGAAATGCCCCAATAGATGTTTTCTGGTCTGTTCTAATCAATTTATGCTTTTTCTTTTTAATCATAGGTTTCTGTGCTCGAGAGGCAGATATTTGACTTCCTTGGTTATCAGTGGGCACCCATCCTGGCAAATTTTATACACATTATTGTAGTCATACTTGGCTTATTCGGAACTATCCAGTACAGACCTCGTTACATAACAGGAGTGAGTATTTAATTTTATTTACTTATTTTGATGTGCATGTAAAAAGGAACAACAAAAAAGAAAGTGTTCCAAACTACTACTTATAAATCAAATGGAAATCTTACCTTGCTTTAACTTTCTTGTGCAATATTTTACATTTACTTACTATACTTTTGAGACACCTGCAATAATTAAGTGGTAACAACCTACAAAAGTTGAAAGTCAATATGATCACAAATTACATGAAATATGAACTTTCAAGAAGTGAAGTCAGTTTAAAGAATTACAGCATCCTCAGAATTACAGGGATTTAGAGCTAGAATAAGTGCTAGCCATAACTTTCCTAGACGCACTGGACGACCCCAACAGATCTATGATTTATTATAGTTACTCATTATCGTTGTGAACCATTGTTGCTGGAGTGCCTATTTGTTATGTATATCCCTCCTAGAAATTATAGTCTAAGTTGAAAATGAAGTTTGAGAATATGGTAAGAAATGCAGGTTTGATGGTAATGGACTGAGAGCTCCAGAATAAAAGTAAGGATTTGGACCTTTATATTTTTAATCTATTTCTTTTCCTTAGTCAGCTACCCCTCATACACACACTCACATAAAGTATTGCTGTACTGTCTGGTACAGTACAGTATTAATGAAATTCTCATTTCATACTCTGGGTTTGGTTTTTTTCCCCATTTGTAGGTCCATAAAGACAGAAAAACAAATCTGAAAGTCATTGTTCAAAACACCTTTTGTTAGAGTTTTGCATAACAGTATTTCTATCAAAATTGACTGCTAATTCAGTTAAAGCTTGTATACTTTTCAGAGACAGACAGCAGTAGAAAAGATTTGCCCGTACACAATCATATTTTCATGTCAAATGAAAATAACTCCACTGAAATTGTACCTGCTTCTGCAAAGTCTCTTTCCTCATGTGCTCTTCCCTCATGTACCAGTAATTACTCAGGAGATAGAAAGATTTTGCTTGTACCCCTGTGCTACCTTCTATATTTCAGTAGTGTGATGCTAACAGTAATACATTAACATTTGTGTCTGAGTTCCTATCTCTGTGATTTCGTGTATGCAGAAAATGTGTGTCCACATTTATAATGTCTTTTTGCATGCACACAATTTAATATATTCCAACACATATATTATCAACATAGAAAAATATATTGCAAGCCATAGATATTTAGTATTTCCTTCAAGTCACAACTCTGGGAGTCATGTAGATGTGAACTGGAGTTTTCTTCTTCTGATTCTAGTTCTTTGACCACTACAAAAGGCTTGAAAATAAAACCGCCAAATTCAAGCAAGTGTCAGTTAGAAAAAGGGTAAAAAGTTGATTCCCAAGACTATTCCAAGGCATAAAAATGAGCATGAGCATAAAATGCTTAGCTGAGCTAAACAAAAGATCTAGATTTAAATGGACTTTCCAACAGGAACATAGAAAATTACCTGCTACAATAATGACTGCATTGTGAATGGGAATACCAGCCTGTCGTGGTTTCAGCTCAGCCGGTAACAAAGCACCACGAAGCCGTTCACTCACCCCCCACCCCCACGCCCGGCCACGTTGGGATGAGGAGAAAATATAAAGGCAGGCTCGTGGGTCGAGACAAGGACTGGGAGGGATCACTCCCCACTTATGGTCACGGGCAAAAGACAGGCTCAACTTGGGGAAGAAACAAAATCAATTTAATTGACTACAAATCAAAACAAAAACAAAACACAAGGGTATTAGGAAGGGAAACCAAACATCAGAACACCTCCCCCCACCCCTCCTGCCTTCCCGGCTCAGCTCCATTCCTGGTGCTTTCTACCTCCTTCCCCGCAGCGGCTCAGGGGAACAGGGGATGGGGGTTGAGTCAGCTCACCACACATTGTCTCTGCCGCTCCTTTCCTCAGGGGGAAGANTGAACTTCCCTGGCGCGGGTCCTTTCCGCGGGCTGCTCTCCAGTCTCACACTGCTCCAGCGCGGTTTTTACCATGGAGTTACGGCCATCTTCGGCAGCCTCCCCTCCACCGTTCACCTCCATGGGCTGCAGGGGGACAGCCTGCCTTCTCAACACGGGCTGCAGAGCCATCAGCCTCCTCAGGCGCCCCCTCCTCCCCCTCCTTCTTCACTGACTCCAGTATCGGCAGAGATGTTCCTTTCAGGTTTCCCAACCCCCACACTACCCGTTCCCCTTCTTAAATCTGTTCTCCCAGAGGCGCTACCACCGTCACTCCCCTCCTAGAGGGGGGTCTGACATTTTGGCACGGGGAATTTTTTCCAGCAACTTCTTAAAGGGGCTGCCTCTGCAGCCCCCCTCCTCTGGCACCAAGGAAAACGGCGCCACACAAACCCATAACACAGCCTTAGAAATAGGTACCATTCACATGAGTTTCTGGATGATATGGTTTGTGCCACACCATCCTACTAATGTTCACACATATCTTTTCTTAGAGCTCTCCCTCACCATGTAGCCCAGCTGGCTTTGTGAGTTTGCCTCCCTACATCCTGTCACTGAATTGGATAGAACCAATCAAAGATCCAATTGTCTTGCTCAGATTTTATAATAGACACCTGTATCTGCCATCTATCACAGGCTGCTTAGATAAGGAAACAATAACAAAACTTTCATTTAGTTGGATCAACAGAGGAATGCTGTGATTTTTTCATTTCTACTGTTGTTCTCTTTGGAGAGTATCTAAAGTCAGGATGAGGGAAATGGTACTGGTCACTGGCAAGAGAGGTAAGAAATCTGCATCTTTTTATTCAGTTCCACTGGGCCCAGAATAGGCACCTTGTTGAAGCTGGGCAAAACTCAGTGGTGTCATCTGACATCAAGAGTAAAGTTGAGTTCAAGGGCAAGAAGAAAGACAACAGCCTATAAGCCTGCAAGGGTATAGCTATCAGGTTTTAGGTGAGTGGATGTAAATACTCAAGACTTCTATAGATTCTGTAAGGGTCAATCTATCTTGAATGGACTCTACAGAACTCTTAATCCACAGTCACGTTAGTACCTCAAGTATAGCTTGCTTCAACAACGCTACAATAAATTTCCTTTTTACTGTGCATGCTTCATACAGGATATCACAAAAATGTTTTCCAGAGGTTGTGAATCATAGGTTAAAGAGAGCAGGGAGGTTTTAAGGTGAGATTTAAAGAAATGATTCAGTGGCTTAGGGAAAAGAGGAGATAAGTTTTAGACAGATGGGACACCACAAGTGAAAGTATGTCCTTGAACTCAGAAGAGTCACAGGGAAGTTTAGAAGTGGGTGAGGGGAAAAGGTGACTCTGTGGTTTCAGGCCTTGAAAAATAGTTCAAATTACATGGGATGCAGGAGTTGTGGTGGACAAAGAGGACAGGAAATTGAAGTTTAATATCATCAGAGGGGTTAATCTTAATACAGGTTTGGCAAGAACACACTCTTTTTTGTATGTAAACCCAAACCATTAACCAATAAATGAGCAATTGATGCAGGAGGTGAAACATCTGTTCTGAGGGTGGGAATGAATGTCTTTTCAAAGATACCTTTTCAAAAGGTAATAAGCCATTTTTTTTGTAAAAACAATAATGATAAAAGAACTGCTTAACAGCACTATGCTGAAACAGAATAAGGATTTCAGTAGGAACAAAGGTTAGCCAGTGTAATGCCTGAGGTGTAAATGGGGTTTTTAGCAGTGCTACCATAGGATCCATCAATGCAAATACCTGAGAGGTAATACCAATGCAAAGTGTTAAGGGTTGTGGAAGGAAGCAGTGCTCTTCATCTGGGTAGGGCTCTGCCTGGAGGCTCAGTGTCTCCCCATTCCTTCTATAGAGGGATTCCAGCTGTGCTGATATGCTCAGTGCATATTCCTCGCTCTGCTAAGGATTATTAATCGCCTGAATAATCTAGTGACCTACTACAATGGAGTAACTGCATCAGTAGACAAGGGAAAAACTATAGATGTAATCTATCTAGACTTCTGTAAGGCTTTTGATATGCCCCCCACCCTCCACCCCCAGCCCCCCCAACATTCTGGCCTCTAAATTGGAGAGATATATGGGTTTGACAGGTGGACTGTTAGATGGATAAGGAAGTGGCTGGATGGCTACTTCCAATGAGTTTTGCTCAATGTCCAAATGGAAACCAGTAATGAGTGGCATCCCTCAGGGGTCCGTACTGGGACCAATAGTATTTAATAACTCCATCAACATAGAAAGTGGGATTGAGTGCACCCTCAGCAAGTTTGCAGACAATACCAACCTGAGTGGTGCAGTTGTTTTGCTGGAAGAAAGGGATGTTACCCAGAGGGACCTTGACAGCCTTAAGGAGTGGGCCCACGTGAACCTCATGAAGTTCAGTAAGGCCAAGTGCGATATCCTGCACATGGGTCAGGGCAATCCCTGATATCAATACAGACTGAGACATGAATGGATTGAGAGCAGCCCTGCAGAGAAGGACTTGGGGGTATTGTTGGACGAAAAATTGGACATGAGCCGTCAATGTGCTCTTGCAGCCCCAAAAGCCAACCTTTGGATGCATAAAGGGATGCATAAAAAGTGTGACCAGCAGGTCAAGGGAGGTGATTCTGCCCCTATAATCAACTCTCCTGGGATCCCACCTGGAGTACCGTGTCCAGCTCTGGGGCCCACAGTACGAGAAAGGTATGGACCTGTTAGAGCAGGTCCAGAGGAGGGCCACAAAAACAGTCAGAGGGACGGAACAACTCTCCTATGAAGAAAGGCTGAGAGAGTTGGGGTTGTTCAGCCTGGAGAAGCAGAGGCTCTAGGGAGACCTTATAGCAGCCTTTCAATATATAAAGGGGACTTAAAAGAAAGATGGAGAAAGACTTTTTACCAGGGCCTGTAGTGACAGGACAAGGGACAATAGGTTTAAACTGAAGAGGGTAGGTTTAGACTGAACTTAAGGAAGAAAATTTTTGCAATGAGGATGGAGAGACACTGGAATATGTTACCCAGAGAAGCTGTGGATGCCCCATCCTTGGAAGTATTCAAGGTCAGTTTGGATGGAGCTTTGAGAAACCTGGTCTACTGGAAGATATCCCTGCCCATGGCAGGGGAGGTGGACTAGATGATCTTTAAAGGTCCCATCTGACCATACCGTTCTGTGATTCTATGAGTCTGAAAGAAAAATAGTAAGGAAATGCCACTGAATGAATTGATGTTTTCTGGTTCCTGCATTATGAGAAACCTTTGCAATCTCATTTTACCATTTTCTTAACATTTCTAGAAGGCATTCTCAGAATATGTAAGAAGGACAGAAAATCCCATTTGTACTGAATATCATTCTCTTCTCCAAACAGAGGAATCCACCTGACAGGTGAAGCCCACCTTATGGTTCTCCAGTGCTACAGAGGTACCACTGTAAAATTAAGTAGTCTGTTTCTTCATTGCCATGGGAAGAAGCTAAAGGAATGTCTAGTGGAGCTTGACAGTGACATAAGCAGATAGAGAAAAACTTTGAAGTGAATTATGAAATATAAGAATTTTAGGAAAATAACATCTGGGAGGTGGATTCCACTGTAATTTTCAGGGCTTATTTGTAACTTCTAGACCTGTTATATTTACTTTCTCTAGAACAAGTTCCAACAAAGAGAGAATTTTTATACAATTCTGTAGGTTTTATTGAGCAGTCTTACAGATAAAGCAAGAGTGATAAGGAAGTGAAAAAGCATTTGCACTGAAGAGTAAATTCTCCTGCCTTGAGCATAAAGTGAAGACCCAATACCAATAAGACAGAAAACTTTTAATCCAGAAGGAATCACCTTGTTTCAAACCTGTGATAGTAGGAGATTGTACAAATTGTTTTCTTGTAATGACTTATTCATTGCACAGTTCAAGTGGACTTTGGTTGTGTGTGAAGCAAAATTATGCAGTGGACAACAATGTTACTAACATTTTCCCAGAGATTAATTTATTCTGTTCTAGTATTTCCTGTTCTTAAACATAATAGTAACACCCCTTAATAATAATGAACTTAATAGGGACTCGTACAGACCACAATATACTAGCAGAAAAGAACAAGGATCTCAGTTTGACACAAAGCAAATTTACAACCTTTAAGAGCAAAAAAATTCTTGTACAGGATAATATCTGGTCACATTAAGTCTGGGAGAAAAGGATATAATATTACTGGTACATTACTTAACATGTAATTGCTGATATATATTAAAAAAGAGAAAGAGGCAATTACCTTATGTCTGAGCTTCTTGCAGCATCATCAATCTGCCAAACTGTTAGGCCCCAGAGAGTATAACTGGGTTAATCTATGTCTTTTTGAAGACTAGACATTATCAATCGCTTCAACGCCCCTAGTGGGATCTCCTTAATGCCTTGTATGACAAGTAGCTCCAAGTCTATCACGTCTGGTTTGGGGTATTTCAGCTGTATATTGCAATTTGGTATCTTCCATGTTTTTTAAATATTTAAAGTAGTATGTGAAAGTGTGCAGCAGTTAATCTGTCATGTGTACATACCAGGATACTATCAAACAACATTAACCATGCCATAGAAAACTGTAAAGCCAAGAACAGCAGGGAATCTGCAGTTCTAGGGCCATGCTCTCTGAGCTAATTTTTTTAAATTTTAAAGACAGACTCTGTATAGTTAATGATTTGGCCATAACTTTTGGTGAGAAAACATTTCAGGAGACTGTTTTGCTAAAAGTTGTAAGAGAACCAGTTTTCACTTCTTTTTCCTGATGACACAGTTATTTATATTAAAAGAAAGGATTCTTATGCTTAACATTTTTTAATAACCGAGTTCTGAGTTTAATTTACCTTATTGACCTAATCCGACTTATTTTCCAGATTCTTGTTTTATTTAATATAAGCAAGTGTGTATACTCAAGCTCAATACAAGAATTATTAAAAAATGTATTTTACTTCTGCTTTCTTTATAGCTGTTGGGAAAAAAAAATTATAAACCCATTTAATAAAGAGAAGGATGAAATGAAATGGAATGGTCATTGTACATTCTGGTCAGCCTGCAAGGCACAAAGTTCTTGAAGTTTATGAAGTCAGACTCCTACCTGAGACTGCTCTCTATAAAGGGGTTTCTCATGAAGTACTTTTGTCTCCATTCTGAGACAAAGGATTCATTGCTTCACCTTAATTGTACTTATGTGATGATTTACTGTGTTGCAACTAAAATGTAGATATTTTGTTATAGAAGGAGGTACATAGTCACAAAAACTACTTCTGTGGTCTACACAACTTTTCAGAGCAAATGATAATTTGGGGACATAAGCAATAATCTTCTGCATAATCATTTTGAGCTAATGCCCAATAATGCTGCAAGTACAATTAAGTAAATAAAGACCTTGAACATTTTAGTAGCAGCTTTGTCTGTTGGCTGTCACAGGAGACTGTGAATCAGGATACTGATTTTGTTTCAAAATGTGCCATTGGCAAGATGTTTTGTTTGCTAACATGTCGTTCAAGCACACATAATCATATTCTTCAGTTTGTTCCTTGATTCAGTAGTTTGCCATGGATAATAATGAATGTGAATGTTTATTCTGCAGTTTGTATCTATGCTCTTTCAATGTATTCAGTTACTGAATACAATATTGCTAATACTCAACCTAGTTTTCTGGTAATTTTAAATGTAAATTAAGCAATAAAATAGTTAGCTGTATAAATAAATAGATATCATACCTACTTATCTTTTGAAGAAGACCAGCCTCTTAAACTCGCATTTCTGGCACAAATGTGTTTGAAAAAAAAAATTTCTTTTCTGCAAGTATCACTAATACCAGCAATAGAATGATTATTTTTTTAGAATATTCTGTCACTATATTTACTAAAATTTTTGCTGAATGTCAACCAGAAAGCAAGCTGAACATGACTGAAGTAAATCTACTTAAAATTGGAAATGGTACCTGTAGGAAACATTTTTCATTATCCATGTTGTTCTCAGTGTAAAATTTCCAGGATTTATGGGTTTCAGTCAGACTGAAAATAACATGACGCAAGTTGATTTGTATTTTAGTGCTTACAGGCCAGATCAAAACCAGGAAGGGTGTGGCCACAGAGGTTGTATTTCCATGTTAGTAGGAAAATCTGTGCCAGTAAAAAAGTGATAGCTAAAAAGTCAGAGATAATCCAAATGTATATACACCCACTGGAAAAGTTAAAACAGAACAAAAAAGAGAGGTGTCCCAACGACAAGCAATAAAAGAGAATGTTGAGAGAATAGTAATTTCCTCAAGTAGCAGAATTCCAGAAATTCAGCACTATATAGTGAGCATGTACCTTAAACAGGGAGGACAGAATAGCTATTTTATTTGGGAAACACGTGTGTATAAAGTTCTTACACTTGGTAAGGAATAAGTGGAGGTACTCATCCAGTAGTTTCAAGTCACAGTAATATAAGCACATTACCATTACACTTTCAAACAGAAAGATCAAAAAGATTCAGAAAATACAAACTACAAAAGATCAAGGAGATGATAGCATCCCACAAAGTGGTCATTATGGAAAGCTCTGTCAACACCTAAATAGAACAAATTCTCAGTTAGGCCAAACTTTAACAAAATAGTTCCCAGTGCTTACTCATTTTATTTTTGGGGCCATTGATTAAAAATTAGTCACACAGAAAGTTTGCCTTCTGTTGAAACTAAATCAGATGAGTTTGTTAAAAAAATAATTATATCTGAGTCATCAAATAATAGTGACTACAATATTAGTGGTCACTGTGCCCTGGGAAATATCAAGAAAAAAAACATTTATTGCTAATCCTCATCATGGTGAAAAATGGGGAACAACATCTTGATCACATTTTGGGATCCCCAGAGATTCCCAAATTAAAAAGGAGAAACAGCACACTCATATGGCTACTTAGTAGAGATGGTTAACCAAAACATCTCTGTGAGAGTTTCTGTCTGATGAAGTATATAAAAAAAGAAAATTGCTAAAATTATAATACAGCACAGGATTGTATAGAAGTAAGAAAAAGCTTTGAAGAGCAAAGTGCATGACCAAGAGTATGAGGACAAACAAAAAAAAGTACAGAATAAAACCAGAAAACTTAAAAGAGCACTACTAAACCTTCAACATGAGTATTGCAGAACCATTTTTGGGAGGCTCAGGTAAAGCTCCAGATCATAACATGAATTGAGACTATGACAGTGCTGGAGAATCCACCCTACCCTGAATTAACCCCAAGTTTCATTCATGGTTTCATTTTCATTATGCCAGATTAATGCATAGTGAAACACTGGGAGTTTATGGTATAGTAATTACTGCATAGGGGCACTTTCATGAAAAGCTTTCCATGCCATGAAATGAGAATTCTCCTTAGCACTTTCCATGATAAGTATTCAATATCATCAATATTCTTTTCGTTATGGAATTTATACTAAATAGTTTGATTAAGGGATGCTTGTTGTTTGTTGAAGCTCGCCTTCCTAAAAAGATCCTTTGTCCTGGTCACCCTTTCAGTAATCCTCTTTCAGATCTCGTCAGTGTTTTCTGAAATATCTCCATGTTCAGAAACACCTGAAGCAAGATCATGTTATTACAACTTTTTATCTTAAAATTCTTATAAAAGGTTACTAATAATGATTTGGATGTCACAGAAGAGTAGAGTTTGGGATTCTTTTTATAGTCTGTCCTTTCACTACTGGATGCTACCTCCATGAGAATGACCTTTGTAAACTTTGCTAACTGGTGTTTTATTGGAGAGTTTTGCTCACTTCTGGCAGATGCTGTGAAAAATCAGTAGGGATGTAAGTAGAATACTGCCCTTTGGACTTTAAACAACATTTGCTGAAAGGGATTTCAATTCACAGGGAGGTATGCTGTTTAATAGAGTGCTTTTGCTGCTGTTGTGTTAAAAGCTTAGATTTTAGTATGTTGTGGACTTAAATGTGCTTTCATTTATATTTAAAAGGACAGGCTCAGCAGTTTACTTTTGAAACTGAATCTAGGCTACTTTATAGTAGAAGTTAGTGAATAGCTAGCTGGCCAGTGTCATAGCTGTAGGGGTTCGACTAATCCAAATTTTGAGTCTCACGCCTTGCATGCATACAGAACTTGAACAAAGAAAAGCTTAAGTATTCCAAACGTCAAAAAGTCATTCTTTCTTTATACTTATTTGTTAGTTTATTGATTGAGTATTAAATATCAGTTAAAACAAATGGTCTGCTTTTGTACCTGATAATCAGTCCAGAAAGTTAGTCTAGGCTTTGATTACACTGGGGTTTTGATTTTGACTTTGCCTTTTAGAAATATTTTGATAACTTGCGAGAGATCTCAAGAGATCTCTAAATCTCCAGCCCTTGAGATTCAGCTGAACCTTGGGAAAATATGTTGGATTATCACTTCCAGTATAATATTATACAGAGTGCATCTCTCTTGACTGCATGGAAGTAGATGAAAGAAGGTAGCCTACAGTAAATTTCTCTTGCATTTTCTGCCTTTTTTGGCTCGACTTTAAAATTTTCATACTATTTAGAATAAAGACCACACAAAGTAATTTTTTTTTTCATAGAATTTGAGTAAAGTTTGACTACTTTTATCTGCTCTCTTCACTGGAATATATTTAGGTGTGAGGCATTGAGGTACAAAAGGATTAATGTAAAGGAAATTATGAAAAGGAAATTTCTTCTGTGTTCAGAAAACCTGACCCAACTTCTTAAGAAAGTGTAAAATATACTTTCAAGATTAAAGAGTACCCAGGCAGTCTGCCAGCTCTACAGAAGCACAATGGAAAAAAAAAAAGCCAACCCTGTTGATCAGAGAACTAGTCAAGACAAAAAGGAAATGATCCCAGCTAAGAGATCCTAAGTCTCTGATTCCTCTAAGTTTTGTATAAGACATTCCTTTTTCAGAAGTCCCCTACTGTCAGAAAACAGAATTCTAAAGAGAAGTGCACCAGCCATCTGGATTTTCATTGTAGATAATTGAGTGAGAAGCTGTCAGACTGCAAAAGGCCTTTTAAATAGTAAACATTTTGAAAACAGTATAAGCTCTTGTCATTTATTTGAGCATGAAATCTATTAGGTTCTTAGAGCCACTGAATCTTGAAAAGTAATTTGGGATGTTTTCAGAAAATATGGTGAAAGACACCCTGGACAAGACTCCTGGACAGAGTTTACTTCAACAACAGTTCTGCTTGGAGTTTTGTTTTCTTTTAGATTGAGATGGATTTTCCTTAATTTTCAGAATTTTTTTAAGTTTTCCATTATAACAAATCCTTTTAAAGATACTTAGCTAATAATTTTTTTTAAAGTAATATATATGTTGAGTATTAGAAGATGAAAGATTATAATTTGCATCATTTAATGAAGTACAGCATTGATTTCCAGGAAATTTTATGCAGAACCTGTTCACTGCATGAAGCTGGCTGATAATTTTAATTTAAATCCTTAATTATTAGTTTCATAGCAGGTTTGAATGGTGTAGAATTCAGCTACATTCATCCTTTCCTAATGCTTTTATCCCCTTTCAATGACTTGTATTCACATTTAAAAAGTAGCCATTCAAAATGTCTCTCCCTCATCCATTCCACAGAAAAGGAAGATGGTTTTCCAGGGAGTCTCCACTGAGGAGTACAGTTCTGTGCAGAACTGCGAATAACATATAAGGAATATGGTATTTTCTTTTTATTCAAACCGCAGAGCTCACTAACAGAATCCCTGGAAAGGTGCCTGTTGTGGTTTCGGTTCCAGCCCAGCAGGTAACAAAGCACCACGAAGCCGCTCGCTAACTCCCCAACCCCTCCCCCGGCCATGTTGGGATGTGGAGAAAATACAAAGGCAGGCTTGTGGGTCGAGACAAGGACTGGGAGGGATCACTCCCCACTTATGGTCACGGGCAAAAGACAGACTCAACTTGGGGAAGAAAAAAAATCAATTTAATTTACTACAAATCAAATCAAAACAAGGATATTAGGAAGGAAAACTAAACCTCAGAACACCTCTCCCCTCCACTCCTCCCGCCTTCCTGGCTCAGCTCCACTCCCAGTTCTCTCTCCCTCCTTCCCCCCGGCGGCACAGGGGAACAGGGTATGGGGGTTTTGGTCCAGCTCGCCACACCTTGTCTCTGCCGCTCCTTTCCTCAGGGGGAGGATTCCTCACTCGTCCCCTGCTACACCGTGGGGTCCCTCCCACGGGAGACAGTCCTTCACCAACTTCTCCAACATGAGTCCTTTCCACGGGCTTCAGTTCTTCCCGAACTTCCCTGGCGCCGGTCCTTTCCACGGGCTGCTCTCCAGTCACACACTGCTCCACTGTGGGCTTTCCCATGGAGTCACGGCCATCTTCGGGAGCCTCCACTCCACCATGGACCTCCATGGGCTGCAGGGGGACAGCCTGCCGTCTCACCATGGGCTGCAGGGCCATCAGCCCCCTCAGACGCCCCTCCCCCCCTCCTTCTTCACTGACCTCGGTATCTGCAGAGGTGTTCCTCTCATATTCCAATCCCACCACTCACTGCAGCTTCTCCTTTTTAAATCTGTTCTCCCAGAGGCGCTCCCACCGTCACTGATTGGGTCGGCCTGGGCCAGAGGTGGGTCCGACTTGGAGCCGGGGCAGCTTCCAGCAGCTTCTAACAGGATCCTCCCCTGCAGCCCCCTTCCCCGCTACCAAAAAAACCCGCGCCACACAAACCCGTAAAAGTGCCAAAACATGAAGTTCCCACATTTCATTTTCTCGTTCTTTAAAAATAGATCCTCTGGTTTGTCACTGTAATGACAAGTGGGGGTTTTTCTACATTTTTTGGTGGGTTTTTTTGTGGGTTTTTTTGTTTGTTTTTTTTTTTTTAAGAACTAGCAACACTTTCTGTTAAAATGTCTAATTGGCACTTTGTAGTTGGAATATTATAAAAAGCATGGAGAATGAATGACTTAGCTGATGATGTCTTTAACAGATACTCAGAGGAAGAGATTAGAGAGAAAATCCATGGGTTTTGCTATGGCTACCTAAACTGCAGTTGAAAGCATTAAAATTTTCTTAAACACCCAATAGCTCTGGCCAGCTAGAGATAATTAGAGATGACCTCTGTAGTTCAGTGCCAAATATTTCTCTTTATCTAGAGTAATCACATTTCCTTGTATGTCCCACAGTTGCTCCTATACCTGTTACTATGGATTTCCACACTGTTTATTTAGTATTTTTCTAGCTGGCATATATCAATTACTGCTGACATTCGCTTGTCCAAGAGGTTAGAGCTCTATCTTTTTATCTTGTATGTGTTTATAGCATGCATTCATGGAGTATCTCTCCACCTCAGAGCTTTTAATGCCACTGTCCTTGTGTCACACTACTGAAGTAGGGAAGTACTCCCC
Source organism: Pandion haliaetus (assembly GCA_013401275.1). Lineage (NCBI taxonomy): Eukaryota > Metazoa > Chordata > Aves > Accipitriformes > Pandionidae > Pandion > Pandion haliaetus. The sequence continues at coordinate 13,724 of VYZV01012000.1, read as the reverse complement.
CCACTGCTTTACAAAGTGGGAACTGAAACACCAAAAGACTGAGCTCTTTTCTCAGTACCAGAGGAAACGCTGTGACAGATCAACATGTGAATCCATTTTTCTCAAGTTACAAGCCAGTGCTTTATCCACTGCATCATGCAAACATAGAGATGCCCCAAAATCTCCATAAAGTCTAGGAATAAAGATTGGGAACACAGCTACCTAATAGTGTGGAATACTTCTGTAAGAAAAAAGAATAATAAAGCAGTCTTTGGAAAGTATCTCTCTCACCAAGGGAAAAGTCTGCCAATGCCTCAAGCTATCTTTGCGATAACTCTTTTGTCAGACTCGGTGGCTGTTACGATGGTGACTAGGACCTGTAGTTGCACTCCTTCCAGGAAGAGATTAATATTTTTTAATTAACAGCTTACACCACAATGAGATAAGCATTAGAAAAGAACAAGAAACATTGCCTCTAGTCCAAACTACCTATCCAAGTCTCACGTTCCTCTGCTCTGTTGCCTCTCCTCACAACAGGCTGCAGGTTCAGAGCTTGATCTGGAATACAGTCGCATAACAATAGCTCTGCTGCTACTCCTCTTTCAATTCCAGCACCTTCTGTACTTCTGCTATATCTTCCTCTAGTCCCTTCACCTTAATTCAGCTACTAATCTCCACACATATATTTAAAATGGCGTTGTGCTGCACGTAGCTAAAATGAAGCTGTCCGTTTTAAACTAAATGAAGTCTGTCTAACAGTACTTACCAATCCATTGCACTGAACCTAGTTCTTTTTTTGGCCAACTGATTAAGATTTAGGCAATCGCAGTCATTCAAGTGAAGCTGACTTTAGTCATAGTTGGTTTATATCTCTGCACAGGATGACCTGCCAGTACCTCGAGTCCGTCCTTATCTTTATTTCCAAGAGTTTTTTCTAGGCAATGTGACTGATTCTCTTTTTTTGTGAGTTTCACTGTCACCCTGAGGTTATGCTTCAGGAAAGCTGCATTGAGAATCACACAGAGCCATACGAGTCTATTCATTTACAAATCACCATTTCCAATTTTGAGAGAACACAGAGATGATTTTCTTCAGTCATATTCCAAATGTGGCTTTTTTTTTGCCTTCTGAACAAGAACCTGCATAAAAATAATTCTGTAATTCTCCTTGTTACAAATCTCCATTTCAGAACTTCAGACATGTTTCTCTCTTCTGATCAATGCTTGCCTTTTTTCAGTTTTTAATGTTTTCATTATGATTTTCAACTCCTGAAGCTCCACAAGACAAGGGACACACTACTTTTTTTCAAGCTTTGCCTGTTGCTATGAATACCATTACCAATGAAGATACATTTTCTGAATGACACTGAAAGGCAAGATAAACAATGAGTACAGCTGCAAAATGCACTATTAAACATGTTCCAAAATTTCCATTGCTCCCTATTTCTATAATTTAGCTGTCAAATGCACTATTTATTTGCAGTTTGTTTTTATGGTTTTTTGTGTATATTTGGGCATAGATGTTAATGCTACATACATGCACGTTGGATAAACTTTAAGTATAAATCATAAATAAATTTAAAATAATAAAGATGATAGTGAAGTAGCATTTTATGTGCTGTGAACTCAGCAGGTGTGATTTGAATTATAAATGCCTCTAAGGACAGAATTTTGCATATTAATATAAATTTTACTTTTAAACAAGTATGGTAAAGTAACATTGTAGTTTTACAAGTAAGCACTATGATTCCCTCTATACCAGTTTGAGCTACCAATGGTGCTGCTTCTCAGTTTGGTTCCTAGCTGCAGTTTCTTAGCCATTTCCAATCATACTGTTCATTAGATTATTTATTTATTTTATGAAGCTCTACAGCTGTTTTCATTGATTTAAGTATCAATTTTGGGTGAGTACAGACATAACCAATTTTGGCTTTCATGCTGCTTTATTCAGCTAATAAGCCACTTCAGGGTTCTGTGGTGCTTCTGCTCTGAGACCAATGAGTGGTTTTGCTTTTCTTTACCTTATTTCTCAAAAAAAATTAATATTTAGCTGTAGTGGGTTTACTGTCCAACCAGAAAAATACGTCACTTATTATTAGAAATATCTAGAGGTTTCCAGGTTAATTAAATCAACAGCTTTAGGAAAAGCCTAGGTGTTGGTCCTTGGGTAAAAATTTTTCTTAAAGGATAACATTCTGTAACTAATACATAAACAAGCACAATTATTACAGCCATGTTTTTGTGCTTGCATGTTTTGAATTGGTGATAAATCTGAAAATAAAATAATGAATTTTAAGTGGGGCCATTTATTTTAACTGTTTTCTGTTAAGCAGTTTGGCATTTCTAGTCTAGATCTAAAGTAATCTTTTTCAAAACTTTTCTATCATGTTGTCGTGGTTTCGGTTTCAGCTCAGCTGGTAACGAAGCACCACGAAGCCGCTCGCTCACTCCTCCCGCCCCCCTCCGGTGGGATGGGGAGGGAATCGGGAAGGAGAAAAAGGAAAAAAAACCCGAAACCTCGTGGGTTGAGATAAGGACAGTTTACTGGGACAACACAAGGAGAGAATTTACAACAACAGCAATGGTACTAATAAAAGAACATACAAAAACGAGTGATGCACAGTGCAACTGGTCACCACCCGGAACCCAACCCTCTGCCGCTTCTCCCACCGAGAGTCGAAAAAGCGAGCCCCCCCCACCCTCGCCCCCCAGCCCGCTCCCCATTTATATACTGAGCATGATGTCACATGGTATGGAATAGCTCCTTGGCTAGCTCAGGTCAGGTGTCCCGGCTGTGCCCCCTACCAGGCTTCTGTGAAAATTAACCCTGTCCCAGCTGAACCCAGGACACATGTATAAAACCCAAAAAGTTACTCATAACCTGTGGCACTGGGCACTCTGCATATTTCACCTTAATTATGCATCCGCCTGAAGAGCAAGCTCCTGTTTGAAATTTAATGTTGAAACAAGTGTGTCACTGGATTTACTTATGAGTTTATAGTTTTACCTACTTACTACTTCTACTTTCTGTGAAGGAAGAAGCAATCTTCTGTCTTTAGTCTTGTTGACATACCCATTCATAGATTTGAAATGTTTTTGGTGATATAACTGGTACAAAGGTTCTGGGTGCTACACTAATTACTCTGCTAGTTAAGCCAATTTTGGATCTTGCCTTGATGTGCTGTAATCTGTAACAAATTTAGATATAATTTCTGTCTTGAGACACCTACCCTGGTAATAACTCTAATTATTAGTAATATTAGTGTTTTTGCCTGCATGTCTTAGGTTGATTGACAGTGCTTTGCCCTCATAAAGATGTCATTGTTAAAGTCACATAACTATAGACACTGTGAATAAGCAGCTTTTTGTGATACATGTCTGTTTCTAAGATATGTCGCTGTTTCTGTGTCAGAAGTCTCTTTGAGATGACTTTATTGACACTGACTTTTTACCACTCAATAATTGAACTCTAGCATAACTGATTGTAAATATGTGCAGTTTTATTCATGGCCACAAAAATTCTGAAAATGGGCACTGGTCAACAGTCTACATTTCAGCTCAGATGCAGGTAAGACCATGAATAAAAAAAAATGCATATATTTTTCAGAGATCTAAAACCAATATTTAGGTCTATTCAAGGTACTGCACAGGAGTTAGATTTACCGCAGAAATTCAGGAATCAGTGTTTTAGTTTAGTAAGTGCAATCTCTAATTAAAGTGCAGAAATGTATAATGTCAAACAAAATGCAAAATGGAAACAAAATCCAGTCCACTCTCAACTTACAGAATGTCACAGGATAAAAAAAAGAACCCACATGTCATTGACTAAAAAGCCTCAAAAGGGTTGACCTAGAGAAAAGGCATACACTGTACACAACTGTAAATAAACAATACCACTCTGGAGACTTGACCCATAAAAATGCAGTAGCCATGCTACTGGTTAAGACAAATTGTCAATATATGAACATTAAATACATATATTTAATTATTTGTCTTAAGCCCAATGTGAAAAATAGTAATTCACGAAAGAGTGAAGTTATAATAAGTTATATAATATGAGTGCAACGTCTGAAGCACAGCCACTGACATCCTTTTTGGACTGTCTGTATGTCAGATGATGTAAAAGCTGGCAAAATGGTCATGAAATGAGGTGAAGAAGTCTTAATCCTTACATGCTGTTGTTTGGACTCCATTGCACTTTAAAAGATGTGATTGCGTAGTAGGAGGATTCGTGTACAAACCATATTGCTAAGAGTCTGTAGGAGCTACACAGGTGTGATTAAGTCAGGGTAATATTGTCTATGTTCATGCAATAACTGGAGATTTTAAATACAATGTTGCCCTCCCGTAAGACTGGTCTTCATTCCACTGGTGGAAGAGAGGACGGCACACTCGGATTTATCCCTTTCTGCCATCTGGGGAAGAGAGGTGCCAAGTAAGTGCTGGCAACATTGAAATCAATGAGGATTTTTTAATTGTCTTCAGAGAGGTTGGGTTTTTCTCTCTGTGTGTCAGCGGAGTGATCCTGAGCTCCAGCTGATGCTGACACCCATACTCTGCTGGGGCCAGGTATCCACATCCTCCTGGCCATCACTCAGGCACTGCGCAGACCTCCTGGCAATCCAGTCACTGCTCTGCACGCTCAGATGAGCGTACTCAGAATCGCACCCTTCAAAAGAAGAAAAATCCTTTTGTAAAGCACATAGGTTTTCAGGCAAGAAGCATGCTTAAAAACAACACGAACTTGCTATGGAGTTACTCATGGAGAACCTGGGCTTTTCTTAAATTTTGCAGTTGTACTAGCGTGTCTTCTGAAAACATCATTTGGACAGGCTATTGTTTAAATTCTCTGAATGTTGAATGAACCTGTATAGATAAGTCAACCAACCTGACAAGGGTAGTTTAAAAAACTAGAAATGTCCTGTCTTCAAAACTATTCATTTTCAAAAGCTACCCATTGGAAATATGTTTATCTAAGTGTTTTAAAAATTAATTCTTATCCTACTTAATTTGTTTATACTGAATGGTTGTGGCTCTTCAAAGGGATAGGTTGGTTAAAATAATCAATGTCATAGGTTTTTCTGATATTCCTGCTTCATCTGGATACAAAGGGGTGGCTATTACATACCTGATTTTATCGTCAATAAAAAGGGAAAGGCAAAACGTTGCAGTAATGTAAAGCACAAACCTACCAACTGAAAAATGGTTCTGAAGACAATAATTGTGGGATTAGTGAACGGTTCATAAGTTCTTAAAAAGTATTGAAATTATCTTTCAGAAAAAGAAGCTAAACTCATAAGATATTTACACTGTAGGCAAATTAAAATGCTAAAAAATATTAGTAGGGCTAACAGATTTTGCAACAGGTTTTATATTTAAGCAGTACCTTGTCAAGTAGGAAAGAAAAGAACAAAATCATAAAGAGCAAATTAAAAAAATCTTGTTATTTACTGTAGAGTATGTGAATATTTTCCTAAATTATTTAATGTTATCAGCAGTTATTTCTTTCTCTGTAGGAAGTCTATCCATACCTGAGCCTCATAATTTCAAAATACAAACTGCTCCTAAAAGAAAAAGAGACTTATAGAAATGTTAGAGTAAAATTTTCTTGTCTTCAAAGCAAACAAAATAGTATATGGACTTTAATCACACTGTATTATTCTTGGCCTTGCTTCTCTATAGAAAACCTTCATTTAGTAGTTACAAACCTTGTTGAATACTTTCTCCTTGCCATTCGTATAACTTAGCTCGCTATATTAGATCTTGCGTTCCTTAACGTATGCTGTGTCTTGGCGATAATTAGATACTCTGCCATCTCTGGGCTCCTGGGCTTAGCTGTGGTGCAAATTCTCTGCTCAGGTCCCCGTCTCAGAAATGGAGTCTGCACAGTTCTGCTGCTTATGGACTCATGCTCTAGTTAACCTATCTGTAAAAATTATCCCTCCAAGGTTCTACTCTCTGAGAGCCTTTTGTGCCTTTTCAGATTTTTCTAAGTTCCTTTAAATGCTCTTATCAGCCTTCATATCTCTGCCTGATTTTCCTACTAGATCTACCAGGCAAAAAAAGTCCCTAGGATGAAGCAAAGCAGGTTTTCAACATCTTTCCCCATCTTCTCTTGTTGTATTTTGGAAATTCAAGTTTTTATTCCTATCTGTACAAACAAAACTGGAGAGCCAATTTTTTTTTTTTTTTTTTTTTTCTTGGCTGTCTCCTTGTCATAATTACTACTTCCTAAGGATAGGTTATTCCCTGCTAATTTGCTTCGAGCCCTATTTACATAGGGTGGTGTGCATGTTGAACTTGACTGATTCCAGTTCCACATCTGAATATAGTCTTATATATATATATTCCAGACACATCACTAGACTGCCTAAGTTTCATATATATATGCCTCAGACTATTAAAACTATGATGATGAGATGAGCTGCAAAATATTGGCTTAGTGATGAGATAACTGGAATGCTCCAGTCACAGACTCCCAGGGAGTTAAGGGTACATTAAAGAACAGTATGTTGTACTGACACTATTTTTGAATGAGTTGCCTAATAGTACATAAGTATTTTCCCATTATTTGAATGACAAAATATTTTAGTATGTTTCTGTGCTTGCAAAACACTAACTCAGATGTCCAGTATCAACTTTAATATCTAGCAACTATCCAGGTTTAGCCCAATCAATTTGGCAATCTTCTTTCACAGTAATATACATTTTCACAGAAACTGGCATTTATTAACATTAGTGATTAGCATTTGCTTACAGCAGCCTCTCTGTGAAATCCAAGTTGAGATAGGAATGCTTCAAGCTGCGGTTGACTTTACCAAGTCAACCATGAGTTTACCTCATGATAAAAACAAAGTAGCTCACATTGACTAGCATTTTTCAATTGGTTTGTTGCTATTGCTAGAAGCCTAATTTTATTACAACTTAAATTTGGCACGGAAATATATTTATTCTGAGAATTACTTACTTTCTGCCAAGATATTTCAATTCTAGCTACGTCAGGAGGTTGGTAGTTGAAAGCAGAATAACTCGATACATGAGGGAAGAGGATTTAAGGTTCTATAGGCTCTGAATTGCTCCTACACATCCTGTGCTAGTGCTGTATTATAAAGCCACTGTCTGTTCTTGACAACTTCTGTTTAGTTGTTAACTTTTTAAGTGTTTTGTATTTTTTTTCACCAATACACTTTGAAAACAAATCTGAAATGTCAAATCTCATTTTGCACAATGAGAAAGGAGTTTTGGGGGCAGCTTTGTTAAGTATCCTGTGGGGGATTTTTTGCTGGTTTGGGTTTGTTTTTTTCCAGAGAGGTCTTAGACTAGGTAACCATAACATTTAATGCTTCCCATCTCATTTAAATCTATCAAAGTAGTCGCAGTCAGACCCTGCTATTACTTGAATGGGAGGACAGTTCACATTTCTTTACAGTGTAACCTTTATCGTGAGGGAGCAAAAAATCAGAGAAATGTAAGCCCTCTCCCTGTGGGGGTTGACTCTCAATGAATAATCTATCCTCTGTCTCTCCAACTATTTTATGTAATCTATTTGAACCTCCGGTGAGTGCTGAATGTCAATGACAGCTGTGTTAAGCCAGCCAGGAATATTCATGAATATGCTTGTGCGTAGTTTTCTGTTTCATTCCTCTGATATTTGGAACTACTTCTGCTCACTTATTAGGAAACATTTACACTTATGAACGTTTACTTGAGAAGTTAAACATGAAAAGCAAAGGGATTTTCAAGAATTAGTGTTTTAGTAGAACATTACTTGTTTATGCCAGTCTTCAGAGATACAGTGCCCATTAGGACTAGTTAGCTTTTCAGTCCAGCATAGATAAGGCATGCTATTTTCTTAGCCAACAGCACATAAAGTAGTAATGCAATATGATCATTGTATCTCTGTTTTAATTTCTCTGGGCCAAATGAGCAAATGTTTCCTTAAAATTGGGTGAACTCAGAAGGTCCTTCAATGCAACTTAGGAGTAAAGCATGGTTTTACCCCTTTTTTTTGGTTAGCAGAATGCCTTTAATTGCTGTATTTTTACGGCTCAAGGCCCAATAAAATTTTGAAAACAAACAAAATGCAAAGGTACAATTTCATGCTTAATACCAATTTAGTGGGAGGTTGCCACTTTAAACAGAGACACAAAATTAGTTCAGAGTCAACACTTCCAAATTCTTCTAGGACATTGATTTAGAGGTTTCCTAGGTCTCAATAGATGTGTGTTAAGGCTTTTATCTTATAGGGGAGAAAGAGATGAGAGAAGACTGTGAGTGCTTTCTGTAGAAAACANGTTATGGTTGAAAGGGACCTCAGGAGGTCTCTAGTCCAACCTCCTGCTCTAAGCATGGTCAACACTGAATTTATATCAGGTTGCTCCAGTTGGCTTGAAAACCTTCAAGGATTGACATTACTTGGTTTTGATCTTTTATAACAAAAGTAAAAACACTTTTCAAACTAGTCTAGCTGGTTGAGGTTTGCACCAACTCTTGTGAAAAGAGGGTTACTCCCATAGCTTTAAGGACAGGATTGTAGCAGGATGGGTAAAGAACTGGATAATACAGCCATGCTGAATCCATCTTAATATGCCTCCCTTTGAAGCTAGACTGCACTGTTTTCAGTTATACTTCTAATTACATGCACCAAGAGCAAGATGACTAGATGACAAGGAGCCATTTAGAAATGTGCTATACCACAGTGCAAACTGATTTCCACCCATGTAAGGCTTTTCTGCTGTAAAAATTCTGGGAGGAGTAGCACGGTAGGAGAATGGAGAATGACACTGTTAACCATTTAACTGTTTGAAGTTTTCCGGAGCTATAGATGAAATATTTATATCTACCAGAGGGAGAAATGCTATTAATCCATTCCTCATGAAAGGCTCCTAGTCAATAGTTGTGTGCATGCTGTGGTTGTCGCCAGTGAAAATGGAAAGCTTTTAATATACATAACAGATAACAATTGTAATTGCAAATCTCTTTCTTTCCTTTCACTAATCCAGGGAATAAACTGTATTTTAAACAATAAATACCTGCATTTTGGCTAGCTACTTATTTTAAAATGCTTCTCCAATTGTAAGTTTTCTCTCACCACTTACGTAGTTCTATGTCCTTCCAGAGTAATCATTTCTCAAAAAATTTGTTCAGCTTTTACCCAATGAGGAGAGTTTTGCTGTAACTAAATTATATATGACCCCAATTTGATTCTAATAAAAAATGCAGCCCATAAAATGCAAGGCATAGCTGAATATTCATTGCTAACTTTTTCTTTAAAAGTTTAAGGACCCTTTTGAAAACAAAAATGGGTACACAATATCACTATTTCATTATTATGTAAAGTCTTTAGCAAGTATGGCAAATTTTGTGAAAAGGTACTATGAATGTTAAGGGTAAAAAAGGTTAATGTTGATGCTAATGCAAGATCTAATTGGATGTTTTTTGTTTCACTCATTAAAGTAGTTGAACTGCCTATTCTTGATTTTCTGTGAGTAGACAGCTGTGTGGACTCATGAGAGGCTTGTTGAAGTGAACAAAGATATTCAGACAACTGAGGAACCAATCCTACATAAACCTATGTGCATGCTTTAACTTATTACATATCAGTAAAACACTGAACTCAGCAGGACTACTTAGGCATAAAGATAAGTACAAACATGTTTGGGGAATTGTGGCTATAAATTCTGATCCACAATATGATTGACTGAAAAGAGGATTTCCACTGGAATTTGATATAGACCTAAAACAGGACAGCAAAACCAACTTCTCCTTTTAAATTAAATAAAATTTAAATGCAAATCTACAATGTGAAAGGATTTTTGCTTACTGTGAGCTTTCTAACCCTCATAAGCAGAATGATGATTTTGCATTTCAGATCTATGGAGGGTGTGCACTTGCAAGAGGAATTTTGAAGACAGCTTACCAAATAAATATATCTGGTCAACCTTGCAAAAGCACTTGGGAAATATTTATACACCATATCAAATGAATTTACATTTCTCCCTATGTCTTCTCTTTCTGGCAGTATTCTCATAAATGACCTTCAGAAGCATGAAACTTCAAGGCTGAAAGACAAAAAACACCCATGATTACAATCAAGTACCTTTGAATATTTGTTGAAGTTCAATGCAAATCCTACGTTCATGTATAATATTCTTAGTTTACTGTATTGATTATTCAGTTAAGGAAAAAAGCTATGCACATATATAATTTCATATCATTTATGAAACAGCCTAAACAACATGTGCTATCTTCACCAAAACTAAACAGAAGATCAAAGTGTTACTGTTAAGCTTGGTATCTAGTAGCCAATGCACCAAGGAGTTGTCTTGTATGATGTTGGAGTCAAACTTTGGAGTACTAATGTATTTACATAAGTATCTTTTGATTAATTGTGAAGTAAAAAGGTCCAGTTTACAAAATTTATTTCTATGCATTTGCAATTTTGAAAATGCATTTATGAGCATAATCACCTGCTTATGCAAGTAATAAATTATACGTTCTCTGGAAAATTGCAGACTAATTTCACACCTTTTAGTTTAACTAAGCTTTCTTGGCAGAATGCTGTGATTTGAATTATCACCCAGTAAAATGCATGGTCTGAAAGGTTGCTGCTGTTAATGTCATTATTAATCACTTTTGTTACAGTAATTTCTAAGAGCCAATCAAGAATGTGCTCTATTATGCTAAACAGGGTACAAATACAGCAATATTGGGATAAGATAGTAAATTGGAGAGAAAAGTTAAAAAGTAAGGAGAGAAGAACATAGCAATCACAGTGACAAAGGCGAGAGTAAAGCTGAACTGAGGAGACACTTCTTGTGCCCAGGACGTACAGTGGCCATACAGCAGGGTCCCATTTTGAGAGGGATCCCCCATTTAGATCCTAGCTCCTAATGACCATGCACTAAGTCAGACTGGACTTTTGTTATGGTTTCCTGGGGGTGTCAAACTCCTTGGAGGGTCTGGGAATGGGAGCATCACCCCATGCACACCCTCAGCATGCTGAAAGACACTGCTGGAACAGAAGAGAAAATGATGACCATGCCAAGGTCCAGTCATAACTGCAGAAAGGTCTCAGAGGCTGATGGTCCCAGTCTGGCTTCTTTCTGTGATTGTTCAGGCAGGAGAGTCCCTCCTAAGTTTTACCTCATTTGCTTGGGGAAAAGAGATCACTGTGGCTCTGTTTGTCCAGTGTCTGCTGTTTGAATGCTCCCAGGATACAATTATTATGGAAGAGTTTATTGATTATCTCAAAATGAGAGCTTGCAGATAAATGTCTTTTCATCTATGTCTCCTTTTCTAAAAAGATGACACATTAGATACCATAGAAGTTATTAAATGTCTAGCCTGTATCAGATACAGCACATCACAAAAAGATCACACAGTTATCACAGGCCAGCAGACGTGAGGATTTAAAATCCTTGTTTGGATTATAGCCCTGATGTAAATACGGGGGGAAGCTATTCCTTTCAGTGGAACTTCTCTGAATGTACCAGCTAAGAATTTGGTGTTAAGGGCTGAAAGTAGCACTGATAGGATGTTTTTTTCCCCATGTTAAATGAAAAGAAATAACAGCAACAAATCCACATCGTAACTGTAAGAGTAATTGTATTAGAGCCTGAAAATAGTCAGTATCTTACATTGTGAATACATTCCTCCCTTTTAAAAATCTCATGATATTGCAGATGCAGAACTTAGTTGAGGTCTTGCTTTTTGTTTTTATTACATGGATTGCATTCTCATGGAAAGAGGAAATTTGATAGCATTAGAAAATTAAGTCATGTTTTTAATCCACTGAACAGACACAAGCGTACTGTAGTCAACATCTGTGTTAGCATCTGCATTATAACTTGCTGGGTACCTCACCCTAGGCCAATAGGTGAAAAAGTAGTTTAGTTCCAATATTAATACATGTAAATTTTCCATGACCAAATATTTCAATCCTTGGCCTATCTGCCACATATAATCTAATCAAAATAGGTATTTTGGCACCACTCACTACTGTAGTTTCTGAGTGCCTTACAAATATTTTACATTATTAGCACCTTTAAACTGAGAAAATTAGGTTATATTTCTATAAAGAAATATATAGATATAAAGATAACGTCTTTCTTCCAATAAAATCTGCTGCTTTAGGAAGTTTTTTTAACCTCTTTATTTAATAATTTTTTTTCTTTATTTTTCTTCTTAGTCTATTGTTTTTATAGAGGACATTTCATAACATCATTGCAAGCACTGGTAAGAGAATTCAGTTTTGATGGGTACTATTTGTTAGGTACCCACTACGTTTAATGAAACCAAACCCCAAAGTTCATTTTTCAATAGGTTTACATTTAACATTGCATTTTGTTCATCCAGGTTTCTCATGCTTAGTGACTACTTAAGTTCCATTGACTCCAGTGGACTTTGCTTAAAGTTAATCATATATATTTACATGTATCTTCAAATAAGGATTAAATTAATCATGCTAGATGACAGCATTAGATCTCAAAGAAATGTAGATTTCTGCCCATGCAATTGATATTACCTGATGACAACCCCAGGATTCCTTCATTTTTTGCTGTCAACTGAAGTTAAGTTGATTGATCGTGTCACAGATGAGAAATGGTTAAGAAATCTTTGTTTTATCTTCCTGAAATCTTCATAGGTTTGGACCTTGATTTAGAATCCAGTGTGAAATTCCTCAGTGTGTTGGGTAAATGTTTTCAGCACCGGCTTAATATTTTTCCACTATCCTTATCACATAGTAAATGTACTGTCAAATTTTGCACTGTGTGGAGCTTACTAAAGGGGAAACACAAATGGACATGCAGGGGTAACGTATGGCATGCACACAGAGAAACTGTAAATATTAGTAAACAGGTTCTGCAGCGACTCTAGTATAGGTCGTTAAGAAATGAGAACTTTGCAGGGAAGTCATGCTAAATTGTAGCATTGCATCTCTAATTTTTAGCCCTTGAAACCAG
>VYZV01011999.1:393718-448503 GCA_013401275.1 Pandion haliaetus | reverse complement strand
TGAGAGGAAATGGCCTGAAGTTGCACCAGGGCCAGTTTTAGATTGGATATTAGGAAAAATTTCTTTACTGAAAGAGTTGTCAGGCATTGGAACAGGCTTCCCAGGGAAGTGGTGGAGTCACCATCCCTGGAGGTATTCAAAAAGCATGTAGACAAGGCACTTCAGGACCTGGTTTAGTGGGCATGGTTGATGGTTGGACTCAATGATCTTAAAGGTCTTTTCCAACCTAAATGATTCTATGATTTCCTCTTTTCCTCCTCTCCCATTATCATAGTACCTAAGCAGCCTACAGTGCTCACTGCTCCCATGAAAGGCTGGGAAAAGTTCTTAGGTTTGTTTTGCATATCATGACCTGAGGTAAAGACTAAAACTTTTTCCGAGCATTGAAATGGAAATGCTGTGCGCTGTGTCCCATTCTCCCAGGGTACCTGTAGGCCAGCAGGCTAAGGCCTCCTTCCAACCTTCACACCCAGCTACCTTTGACATGATGACCAAGATAAAGGTGAGCATTGCTGCCCCGCAGATCTTTTTTGCTAATGTGGAGCTGAGGCACAAACCCTGACCTGGATACAGAGGAATACTCAGAGGTGTCCCAATGTAGATATAAATCAAGAAGCTTTCCCCAAGATCACCTGGGGGAGTTATATCAGTGCCAAACATCCAGCGCATGTCTCTGTTATGTCTTTGTCTTTTTAAATGTCATAGAGAGCTAGAGTCTTTGAGGCTTTACTGTTTATTAATAAACCAACCTCTCTATCAGCATTGCACCTGGCAGTATAAACCAACTGGCAATTTAGTGTTGATTCAGAAACAACGGTGCCCTGGTGCCCTCTAATGAGTTTGAGCATTTCTACGTGTGTTTGCCCTTGGACAGCTTATTAGGTCTAACCTTACTGGGCTTGGAGGCTCTGACAATCTCCCAGAGATGAGTGTAAGCAATAACCTTGAAAATAAACTGCCTGCAATTCAGCAAATTCTGCCTGTGTCACATAGCAAACATGCGTGATTAACTATGAACTGTGTAGATTATTGGCAAAGATGTGCCTCTAGCTGCAAAGGGGTCTTTTATTTCATCACGCTTGCAACTTGTGTTATTAAATAATGAACCACTTAATTAACTAATTCATTAATACATGGCTGTGATGAATAAATTTGCTCCAGTGGCAGAGTCATGAAAGCAGACACAACCCTGAGTGATTTCTAAATACTGCTTTCTTTCAGAAGGGATTTTATCTGAGCAAGTACCTTTATTAAATACCTCATTCTTTCCCCTGCCTCTAGCTAACAGAGCAGTGTCAAGGTCTGTTCCCCGCCCAGCACTCCCTGCTCTTGTCCTTCCCATCTTTCTGCCTTGCTGAAGTCTGAAGCTCCCCCTCTCCTTTGGCTCCATGCAGTCAAGGAGTCTTCCGTATGTCGTGCCACAAAATCACTCTTTGCCCAGTTACCACACTGCTGTGGCTGGGATGCAGTGTCTCCTCATCTCCTATCTCAAATGGGAAATGACTGCAGTGTTTCAGGTACTGAAAAGCATCGTCAGTTATTGTCCATGATCCTATTCCTATTGCCGGGGGACCAACAAACCTCCCCACAAACTGGAGACAGAAGGACAAATCATTTAATGTACCTCACAGCAGCCCTTGCAGGGTGGTTGTCTCCTGTTTTCCACCATGATATTGGAGTGTGCTAAGAAAGGCCTCTACCAGGCACATTTCCACAGGCTGAGAGATCTCCCTCAGGAGATCCCTCCCAGGGAACTGTTCCTGCTGTCGGGAACAGCTCTTTCCCAGCCCAGGATGCTCAGGCATCAGTCTCTAGAGAGAGTGGCTTGCCAGCTCCAGTGAAGTGTACCAAGGCACTGGCCATGCCAGAATTCAGGCTCATTACAAGAAATCCCCCGTGCTGCAGCCTGTCGCAGTTGTAGCCACCCTTATGCTTCTATCATGCTCTTTAATAGGTTTGATACTTATGTTTCCCTTTGGGGCTGCTCAACAATCAAGTCTGAGGAGCACAGTTATTACGATGCTAAGATTGAGATCAAATAAGAAGGGTGGTTCTCAAACTAAATTCAACCTCTTTCTTCTTTGTGTAATTTTGCGTAAGCCCTCCAATACAATTGTTTTGTGGCCACAAGAGCTTTCAAAATTGCAAATGCACTGTTCATTATGCACCTTGCCTGTGGAGAAATACAAGTGCAAGCAGCAGCAGATTTAAAAAGATGTTCACCCTGAGACTCCTTTCAAGGTTAGGTAGCAGGGAAAATACTGGAGCAATTGCTTTTGCTCCATGCATTTTCACAGCATTTTGATTAGTTTTACCATTTTTTGGATGTGAAACACTACTGAGGAGACCTGAACTTTGTAGCATCCATGGTCATTCAACAGATTCCATTACCTGGTTATCAAATTCACTATGTGCATCACATATATCACTGCAGCACAAACAAAACATACCCACAAAGTGATGTTTTCATCTGTCAGAAGGCAATTTGCAAAGCCTGTCTTAGCTGGGAGACTGCACTGCACCTTGGATATCTCAGATTCCCAGATCTTTGAAAAACCTGCTTTTGAAACAAGCATCTTTCAGAGAATCACAAAAATAGATTTTTTTTTTCATTGACTAGAGGCACAAGCTAAAATTGCCATAGGGCCTTGAATATGTTGGCACTGACTTGACAGTAACATAAGACCTCACTTATAGCAACACTACATTTATATTCATGTTTTATACCCATATGGAGACTTTCAACTCAAAAGAGCCCCTGGCAGGTTTTTTGCACTACACAGCAGAAAAGGAGTATGGCTAATTCAAGCACATGTAGTGGGTCCCCTAATGTTATGGAAAGGTGGGTTGCTTGGCAGTGTTTTTTCCCAAGAACCCCATATTCCTTTCTTGTTCCTGCAGGAGTCTTTAGGATAGCTCTTTGCAAGGGCAGCTCTTTTACATAGAGCCTTAACCTTGGGTGGTATCTTGACCACCCAAAGTCATGTGGTTCTCAGCTGTGCCATGGGTGATCTACTGTCTCACAGTCTTCTGAAATGATGCTTGTGCCTCTGTTGAATAAGAAAGGAAGAGGAGGAAAAGAGGAAACCACTGAAACAAGGAGCAGATAGTGCAGGAGCCAAAGAATGAGAGAAAACAACAGCAGAGCATGAGATGTACTGAAGGAGGTAGCACAAGCAAGGGGTGGGAGGGTGAAGGTCAGAAAGGAGGAGAGAGGAGAAGGCATAACTGTAGCTGGAGTACCCAGTCTTGGAAAGTAATGTTGCCTTGAATCAGTAAAAGGGAGAAAAAAATCCAAACCATTAGGCATACCACTTTATAGCCGTGAGAAGGCTATGCATTTGCCTCCCAAACAGCCTAATAAATTCCTATGTTCAGGTTGGACATTAATGATGAAAAAGCTTCATCTCCCAAAATTAATAGCTATAATACATCATCAGGCTGTAGCACCATAGCTCATGTGTACGCAGAGAGAAAATCCTCAAAATCACCTGTCGAGGCAGAAGAAGGATTTAGCTATTATTTATTGCTTGGTGTGACTCATGCTTGTGGGTAGGGGCACGACAGTACAGATGGGAGTTAAAGTCAAATTGCCATCAGTATAATTTATGCCAGGAGAGTTGAATTCAGGCTACTTCTGCTTATGTTTTACCTGTAATCCTTCTGTAAAATATGAAAAGAGTAAGAAAACAGTTTGAGAAATGCATGCCTGTGCAACCATTTGTCAGGACTCAGACAGGTTTGGTTAGAGGAAAGGTGGCTTAATGTTTTGGGCAGCATCACGAACTCCATACAGTTTCCTGTAATGCCACAAATGTCTCGATTAACCTTAGAGGAGACATTTAGTTACTCTTAAGCTTAGTTCCTTGTCTGCAAAATAGCTGTAGTAACTTACTTTCTCTAGGGAAAATACATGCAAAACTGAAAAGTGAATCTTGTAACCATCAATGGAGAGCTCAAGAGTTCAACTTTCTGGACTTCAGATTGTCCTTGCCAAACCCACTGTGATCTTGATATTATCCTTGCAAGGACAGAGTCTCCTGTGAATGACCTCCAATGTGCTGTTTCTAATCAGAATCAATAATACTTTCAGCCTGTTTCATAGCTGTCCTTCCATTCCTCTTATTTCAGCTCTACCCAAAGGAGACATGCTGAAGACACTAATAGTCACCAGATTCCCTAAAAATGGAAAGGCAATGGAGAGGGATCCTGAAACTCTGGTGTCATCATACAAAGGAGCTGCTCTGACAGCTGGGGAGAGCAGGAGTCTTGTGACCTGGGGACCGGACCTCATTGTCCCTGGTCTGAGCGTGATCCTTCCTGCAGATACTGAAATGAGGGGAATCCCTCTACTCCCTCCCAAAGCCCAGTCTCTTGACCCAGCTCAAGCCTGCCAAGGGGTTGTACAGCAGAAATTCCAGCTGCAATCTCCTGGAAGTGAGTATAATGGAGGAATATGGCTTTTAGCAAGATTTAAGCATTGAGGAACTCAACATCTTTCTCCCCTTCAGGAGTCAGGGACATGGCGTATCCCAGTATCCCACTGCTGCTGCCACCATGTGCCCTGGTGCATGTCACCAACAGACAGGACTCAAGGCTGTGCCTCCTCAGCGGCTGTCTGCTCCCACACAGTTGGCTAGCCTCCACTTCTCCTTAGCCTGCTTGCAAAAACACTATTTGGCACTGGGACACCCTCTCCTCTTCATGCCTCTCTAAACCTCAGCTGGAGCACAGCTCTTCTTGTCATCAAGCATCTTGTGGGATTGTGGTGGGCAGCTGCACTTGGCCCCTTCTGAGGATTTCATCTGTCAGCATGTTATTACCCAGCTTCCAGTCCACGTCCTGACATGCTGAGATCAAACCTCGCCAGGCTCCTCAGGGCCATTTTGACTGCCTGTCATTTTTACTGTCATTTTGATAGTCTTGTGATTTAGGAGAGCTGGACATGCTCTGTATGAGAGGCACAACGGGCCTTAAGGAGAATGGAAAACTACTCTTGAAAAGCATGGTAGGGACTGCCTGCCAGGATTTGGGCTTCGAGTTCACCTATTGCCAACTCTCCCCATAGCAGCATCCCTCCATCTGGCTTCGGATGAGCAGATGAGTGGGATCAGAGAGCATGGGCTTTCCTCTGGCTCCTGCTTTCCCCAATACTCACAGGGGAACTCCTGAATTTGACAGAGTCCTCAGCCCAGTGCAGCCTGAAATGTGTTGATCGCACTTACTCCTACTGTTGATGCTATTCATCCCCACCTAGCTTTAGAGATCACGTCCTGCACCACTGCGCAGAGCTCTATTTTCATTCCTCCCTTCAACCCAAAGTCAGTTGGCAACACTTCTACAAGACACCTTCTTGGGACTGGGTGAAGTCACCCTCTGGCAGATGGCACTGGTGGCCAAGCGGCTGCCAGATCAGCACTCACCCGAGCCCCATGTTGCATGGAAGGGAAGGCATGATGAGGCAGCAGGCTTGGTAAGGGTTCTCCACGCAGTATCTGCCTTCCTTACCCCTTGTGTGGGGTCTGTTTCCAAGCATGCTCTGGGACATGAAAATTATTTCTTACAATAGGGAAGAAAAGGAAAAAATCAGTCTCTTTGTCCTAAGAAAGTAAATGAGATGGACTTACTTGTCTCATAATAGGAGACATAGGGACATTCAGGAAATCTGAAAGGCAAGAGATTGAAATCCTGCACAAGGAAATCCCACACAAGGAAATCCCTACTTGCACATTAACCTGTGGGGCTCCTGGGAATAAAAGGCAAGGCCTTGGTAGCATTGAAGGGGAGGACTGGATGTATTTAAGGGAAAGGAGAACATAAGTTTCATTTGAGTTCCTACAACCTTTTTTTTCTACTGGGAGAAATAAGTTGTTCTTCTTCAAGACATCAGGCAAACATCAAGGGAACTTCACTCTGGTGTAGGCTATTCTCTAACTGTCCACTGAGGAGTTTCTTGGATGTATTTGCTGGTGCCTACTGTCACAGAGGGGATCCCAGGCTAGAGGGTTCCCTGGGTAGTGAATCCTGGGTACCAGTAACAGGAAGGTTGTGAAATGGCTTTCCCTTGACCAGCTACATTGGGACTATTCACACAAAAATGACACCAGAAGATAATGTTATCACAGCAAATGGCTTCCCGAGAGGGAAGAGCGAAGTACAGTCTGAAGTACAGTCTATCGCACCCTAAGTAAGCCTAAGAAAAAATAAATTCCAGACTTTTGCTAGAAGCAGGAATCCTGGATGACATACAGGAGAAGGCAGGAAAGAAATGGGGTGTGAGAGCAGGTGTCCTCCAGATGATGAGCCTGGGGGGATTAGCTGGCAAATTTCAAGGGGATAACAAATACTTCAAGGCAGATCATGCTAGTGCCTCTTCAGGGGAAAGAGGATATCCCAGGTGAAGAAAGTGGCAAGAAGGAGATGATGATCAAAAGTTATTTATCAAAGTGTAACATCAGACTTACTTGACAGGGAGCCAGGGAATGGCCCGCAGATGGTGGGTGGATATCAAGCCTTTCATCTAACCCAGACTGGCTAGGGAAAAAGACTGCTTTCTGATGGCACTTTAGTGACATACAAAATCTGCCGGTGGTTGCAAAATCTTTCTGGTTACTCAGGAATAAGCAGCCAGAGCACTGAAGCCCACAGTGCCAAGCCTGCAGTAACAGATCCTGTCACTGCAAGCTAAGCAGAAGGGGCAAGAGCTGACCAGTTCCCCTCTTGCTTGCATGAGGTCCCCAGAGGGAAGTGATAGTAGGAAGAGGAATATGGACCCATGATTAGTGTGTCAATTTTGGACATTTTATATGGGAAGTTCTTTCTCTGCAACAGAATTCTGGTAAGGCTCTGTGTGACTGCTGTCTCTGCCTCTATTTCCCATTTTGGGAATGGGATAGAGTGCTTTCTACCTCCCAAATATGCTGTTAGATGCTTGGGAACAGAGGCAGACAATGTTGTATCTCATCTGGACACAGGCAGCCAAAAGGCTGTTGCTTGGGAAAACCGGTATGCTTGTGCTGTAGAGGAGATTGGTTTTCAGGGCTGTAAAGTTGGTGCTTTGCCTGAACACTAAATTCACTCATTAGCTTTCTCCTCAGAGGTGCAGATACGGGGAATCCAGGTAATGAATATGGAACAAGGACAGCTCTGAGTCTCTGCAGTTCCTGTGCGCATGAGAACTACAAATGGATGTAGAGATGGGCACAGAGCTGTGAGCTAAAGGCATTGACGTGCCTGTTGTGTTTTAAGCTTAGTGCTGGAAGAGGGCCAAGCGCCGCCTGCCTCTATTCAACAGTAAATGGGTTTGCTGCTGTGATTGGGATGAGATGGGTTTTAAAACTGGTCTGTGGAAGGATCTTTTATTTCCCAATAAAACACATTTCTTGCTTCCCTGTAGAGAAGCAAAGGGTTGGACATGCCTTGGACAGTGGAGGCTTCCATAGTTACTAAATAAACCATGACTGCGGCTGGGCCCTGCCCAGACACGCTTTGCAGTGCCGGTGCCCAGAGTTTACTTCCAGACTGGCCTATGGCCCTTAGTGGAGGCACTCATGGGACACATGCCACAGCTGCCCCGTTATTCACAGCTCACTGCTTTCCATTGTCATGCACTGCTGTGCAAGTCTGTTCACCACCACATAGGATCCAGATATAATATTTTTTCTACAGGGCTAGAGAGCAAAAAACAGGCCAACCCATACTACACCTCCAAACTAACCCGAGCCAGGTAGATACAACATCCTCCAGGTAAGGCATTTGGCCCATCATGGTTTTTTGTTTTTTTGTAAGGTCATATCTCTCGTAAAAGTTGGTGTCTAAAAGCAGTGTCCATCCTCTACGGAGTGCAGGTGACAGGTTTACCTGCTTTTTAAGTGTTCAGCTGCCCAACTGCCCCCATCAAGACTCTCCTTCAAGGTTAGTGGAGATCTGTTGGAGAATGGCTCAGAGAGCAAGGATATGAATCCACAGAACAGTTGTACGAGCAGAGCCTGCTCTGAACTTAGTATAAGTAGCAAGACTAGGCCGCGAGTCCGAGCTGAAACTACAAGCCAGGCTGATAACAGTAAAACAACAAGGACACTGCGACCTTGAAGAGTATCATAAACCAACCAGAAGTTAACTCGTGTGTATTTAGTTGTTTAAACCAATCAGGAGTTAACCCGTGTGTATCTAGTTACTTAAACCAATCAGAAGTTAATTCGTATTAACCTAAACTGTATAAATAAGTGCTATTCGGGCTAATAAAGTGAACTACGCTTTATCACTCACACTGAGTCGACCCAGCGTGTTCCTCCGTCCGCCGCCGGCAGAGATCCAGGCTCTGCAGGAGGTCTCTGTTCAGCACCAGCTGCTGAATTTGGGGTACCAGAGTTTGATGCAGAATTGAGAAGATTGCAGACATTTCCTGTTTGCAAGCAATGTACCTTGAAATTTTACTGTGAGATGAGCAGGATTTTCTCTGGGAAATAACTCCACCCGATATCTTAGAAATCAGTCTCCTCACTTGTTGGAAACTGAGAAAAGGTTTCTCTCTGAGGGTCCCCAGTCTGCTGCTATGTGTCTGACTGTTACAAAGTCTGAGGGAACTCCCCTGTGGTCAGACAGCACAAGTGTGCTGCTCAGTACAGTGGATTGCAAAACTTAGTCGGGCTTCGTGAACCCAAATTAACCCCTGATTATTTGCCCACTATAATCCCAAGGGTGCCTCAGTGCTGTTCCTACACATCAACAGCCACTTCTGCCCAGCTCATTCAGGATACCCGCCTCTCCCTGAGAGCCAGTCCGAGGTCGCACAGCCCCCAGTACAGGCAGGGAAATTTTGCCTGACTTTTCTTTTTGCTTCTCCCATCTCATGGGCTTTGCAGGAGAGAAACACTGCCCGTGGTCTCTGCAGCAAGGGGTTCCCCTGCAGCATGACATCATGCAGGGAGCTCCCTTGGCTCATGGACAGTGCTGATTTCTTCTGGTAGAGTGACCCTGGCTGCCGAGTGAAGGCAAAACTGCTGATTCTCCTGTACAGCACCCTCAGCACCTGCCCCCAGCCACAGATTAGATCCTTCTCAGAGTCATTTTAACACTAACCTGACAAATTGCCTGCTGCGCTGCTACAGATGGTTGAGGCACTGCTGACTTTCTCTGCTGGAAGGTGGCAAAGCTTTCCTGCCCTTCCTGGCTCCTTTCTAGCTCAGTCATTCTGTGTGATTTATTTTTTTAACACATTCAGTGTACTTTGTAGGAACTTACTAGCCACACATGCTGCTGGTCTATTCATCCCTGAGCTCTGGTATGCTGATGAACAATATCTAATACTTCAGAGGATGCTAAAAATCATCCGTGCTTTACTTGCTATATGAGACTGTGTGAAGAGAGAGATGGAGAATCCAAGTCAGCCCCCTGAGCTGATTGACTCTGAGAAGGGTAAGATCAGAGGATACTTAATTAGGTTCCTAATTACAGTGGTTATTAGCTGTCAAAAAATCACCTGGGTTTGGATCCCAGAGCAATGTGAACTGCAGATTTCAGAGATATGCATTGCATAGATAAACACTGTTATTCCTTTGGCTTGATCCCAACTGGAAGAATAGTAAGCTGCACTATCAACAACTGAAGATTTAACTCTGATGTGTCATTTGTTCTTTCTGCAATAAAAACAATATAAAGAAATCACATAGGCACAGCTGGGTTCAAATACCAGTCAAGACTCACAGTATTTCAATCCTAAAGTAAATTCGAAATAAGAAAAAAAGGGGAGCACCATGGGAAAGCCCACATATTACTTGAAGAAATACAGCCTTACCTCTATCTTCTGCATTCCTTCTAAAAATATAGCTCTGCTGATAGGAACAGACATTGTTTCTTCCACATGATGCTGACTAAGAGAGCCCAGCAAATGAGGAATCTACTAGAAACTAGTGGAATAACCTTGTATATTAAAAAAAAATCAGTCTGAAGTGTTTTTTGCTCCTTGCTTGTCTGTTTGTTTCATTCAGGCAGATAAAGCAGGGAGAAAGTATATAAAATAGTCTAGTTTTCTATGAAAAAGAGATGCTAATAAACTCTTTCTTCATATCAGTCAATATTTTTCTTCAAAATGCGGCAGGTTTTCTCTGAGGATTCAGAATTCCACAGTGGATTCAGTCATTTTCAGTGAAAATGGACAAAAGGAAATATTTGCTTCTCAAACATTTCTGCTTTGTCCAGAACAGATCTTTTTTCTTTTGAGAATAAAATGTTTGGATGAACATTCTTTGACCAGAGGGGAGGAGCATGTTCTCCATGGGGAGCTTCTTTTTTATATTAACCTGTTGGCTTCATTGGATAATGTAAATGGACTGTTCATACCGTCCAGCTGGACCCAGCTGTTCTGAGAGCAGTGGAAGAGAAAATGGATGAAAAAATGCTCCTAATCTAACCTGAATGCAGGAACGAGGAGAGTGTGAACTAGCCAGAAAGACATTTCAACTGGGAATAAAAAGAAAGTTTCTAAGCAATCAACCAGTCAAAAAAACCCACGCTGTCTACTTCTCAAACAGAGCTGGCTACGCTTGCATGGGGAGTATACCAGGGGAGTGAGTTGGAGTAATGCATTCCTACTGGTCTATTCCCAGTCACACCGAATAAAAGAGCAGCTTGGCTGGGTGCTGGGGCATTTACAGCAGATGTGAAAGCCTGAAATTCAAACTGAGGCTGAAGTTTAGGCAAAGCTTCCTGACAGCAATATTTCTGGGGCTGAAGGACAGGATCTCAAGAGGAAAGACAGAAACCTTATTACTGGGGTTGCTGAAAATCGAAGGCAAACTGATGGGCAGTATCCCAGAAGTGTGAGCCCCATGCTGACTGTACAGCTGAGCCAGAAGATGTAAGAGACCTTGCTTTAACCCTTCTATGAATTAAAGATGGAAAAGACACCAGAACATGATAGGAGAGGGCCAGTACTGTTATTGGCTACCAACTTGCATAGGGTGTGAGGAGCAGTTTGTTTTCTACATCAGCCCAATGGCAGGTAGGTTGACCACCAGCCAGTGGCTACTGCATGTGCCCGACTACTGGCAGGCTCTGAAAGAGCATCCAAATGCCACCCAGCATTAAGTGGATAAGGCCAAGGCTGACAGGGGAGGTAAATCCAGGGAGCTTCATCTGTTTGTGCGTTTTTTCTTGAGTCATTGTTGCTTTTGCAGTTGAGAAGCTCTTCACTGCAGGCAGAGCAGAGTGCAGCAAGCCTCAGGGAGTGCTGAGGCTCATGAAATATAGATAGGAGCCAGGCAGGCTCCTAGAGCTGGGTAAATACATGCACGGTAATTGGCTCTGTCTTCAAGCAAGAAATGTTTTGCATAAGGATGCAGAAAGGGCTTGTTCAGTAAACTTTGATATGCACACTTGACTCAGCAATTGCTGGAAAAAAAGAAAGAAAAACCCTGCTCCATGCTCAGTAACTGAGCAGTAACTGAACAAGCAACTCCATTTTCACCCTTTCTCCCATTTCACTCCACCTTTTTTCCATCCCCCTCTCAGAAGACTGTTATCTCCAATGCCCTTTAGAAAGAGCATCTGATGAAAGCAGACACAGCAAAGACGCAATATCCTGATCCAAACCATTTACAGTCTCCGTAACACCCCCAAAGAAAACATCAGTCTACCTGGAACTGGCAGGAAACATAAGTTGCTGATGCAGACATCTTAGCATGGAGACAAGCCAATGTCTAAATGGTTACTATTGTAATGAATATTGTTAACAGCTCTTTTCCAGCTGCAAGGACAGGCATGCTCACTGGGATGGTCTGAGTGCGTGCAAACCTGAATGGTTGCTCCCTGTGAAACTACTAAAGGCTTTGTGGATCCTGTCTGTCCTTTGCATGTGAGCTGTATCCTGAAAGATCTCTGCCTTTATGTGCTTTAACCGTGCACGGCTGGTCAGAGGAAGCCTCTGCTTCTGCAAGCACAGTAAATTAATTATTTCTAGACACCTTTCAGGAGCCTCTCATGCTTAACCTGATCTCCCTTGCTTGGAGCAAGGAAGATTACCCTTCCTAGTGGGAAGATGAAAGCTGAATCACTACCCCTGGCAAGGGCAAGGCAGTCCAGACATGAGCAAACAGGGCCAGATGGATGCAAAATGAAGCCATGCAGGAAGACTCTGCACTGAAATCTCACGTAGATTGAATCTCATGATGGACTCTCACGTAGATTGAATCTCATGATGGACTCTCACAGCGGAAACAGCCGTAGCATCTCCTGCTCAAACACTCCTTTTGAAACGGATCTTGAAAATTATTTTCACTAACAGTGGGGAAGAAATTCACCCCAAACCCACTCAGCTCCAACCTGCATTTGTGGACAAATTAGTAACGCCATTTTGTCAGCATCCTATATTAATTAACTCAGTAGTTGCTGCCAGAGTTATTCAGGGAAGCAGCTCCATTATCGCCTATAGCCCCACAGGGTAGGGATCCACCAGCTGCCACCACCCAGTCCACTGTAAAGGCAGGGCGAGGGGCTGCTTGTTTTGCTGCCGTTGAAAAGCCCCTGAAGCACCCACAGGCTCCCTGCCAGGGAGGTGGGTGTCTGTGGGTCGATGGCCCCAAGGTCTGCACCATCACTCCCTCAGCCATCCCTCCACGATAGCCTTTCTCATCCAGGAGAGATCCCTCCACGGTGAGTCCCTCCCACGCACTTTAAACTGAAAGAAGGGAGGAATGAAAGCGACAAAGAAGCTGAACAACAGCTAGACCTGCTAACTGGAAGAAGACAAAAGTTGTGTTTTGTAATTCAGGTGCCACAACCTCCATGGGAGTTAAAGAGCTGCTTTTGGTGAGAGCAGTAGGTTGTGCACTTCAGGGCTCAGCTTCTGCCCTGAGCCCCCATCCCACAGCCCCCGGGCTGCTGCCTTCACAAAGCATCAAAAGAGGAAAACCCTCTCATTCAGCTAGTCCTGGGCAAGGAAGATGCACAGGAGATCAAGACACCTGGGAAAGGTCTGTTCTGAACTGAACTGTTTACCTGGGGAGCTTTATTGCAACTTTTGGGGTTGGCAGACCCTGTGTTATTTCACACTTGGGGGAAAACCTGTGTAGCATAGATGTAATAGACTGCTATTTCTTCCTTATGTGTCACACACTTCTGCTAAGCCACATGGTCTCAGATGTTGTAAGCATGCCAAAATCATAGTATTATTTCATAGCAGGTATGAGGAAAAAAAACCCAAACAATGGTTCATTAAATAATTACTATCAGGTCCTGCATTTTACAGTACACTGGAGATGGAAATTCTGGATGTTTTTTAATCAAATGGCTTATCTAAATCTAGTAGGAATAAAAATCTGTTTCAGAATTTGATTTTTAAATGTCAAAGGAAATATTTTGTTTTGGAAGTCTTCCAGATGGAATATTTCCTAGTGCAAAGACAACTTTTTTATAGCAATGAGGAAAAAGTAATTGAAACTGAACAGCTACAGTAGGTGCTCTGAAAGAACAAAAAAGATGCCAAAATTATATCAAATTACTTTCACTATGAATACACATCCCATTCTAATAACACCAGTCTGGATTTTTAATTTGATTTCAAATATGCTATGGATCAGAACCTCAGGGCTGTAGATTAATCCAGATTTGCTCAGCTGAGAATCCATCCATCATCAGCCCTGTTGTCATTA
Organism: Pandion haliaetus; assembly: GCA_013401275.1. NCBI lineage: Eukaryota > Metazoa > Chordata > Aves > Accipitriformes > Pandionidae > Pandion > Pandion haliaetus. The sequence continues at coordinate 434,854 of VYZV01011999.1, read as the reverse complement.
TGTTCTTCTAATCAAGCACAATTAACAATTGTCACGTAACACCATTAAAAAACACTTAGGAACTGATCAATGGTTACCATAAGCTGAATTGATTAATGTCATTTTTTAAATCAAGTTTCAATTAGCTGTAAAGAATAATGAAAATGTGAACAGCAAATTCTGCTGCAGACATACCACCTTAGACTGAACAAGAAAGATAAATATGATCCCTTTTTCCTGACCATTGAAAAAAATTAGCTGCTAAATTCCTTGTTGGGTTTAGCAAATACTGTCCAGTTCACTTAGGCTGCGAGTAAGCAAAGCTTTGCTTGTATGTTTATTCACAGATGTTTCTACAGGACTCCTCTACCATAGGATGCTACCATCAGACTCTAGAAATATTTAGTAAAATTATGGCAGATTTGACTGAATTTATAGATTAAAACAACCAGAAACCAATTTTCAGTGATGATTATATATGAAAACAAATGCAGTCCAATGCAAGGACTAAATTCCCCTTGCAGGAAGGATGGAAACGCTGCTTCTCCTTTCTCTGTCCAAACCTCTATGTGACCCAGTGGGACCAGGAGCTATTTATCCAGCCTGTCCTTTTCCCCCAGGCTGGATGTCCTGTCTTCCTGCTGGGTGGCCTGGTACTTTGATGGCAGACTGTCCAGCATCCGTGCAGATTACAGCAACATTAAAATCAGGTGGATAACTATTCTCTGGATATATTTATACTTAACCAGATAGGAGAGATTTTTCCAAAGTTTTCCCTTGGTCACAGGACAGAATATTTGAACATCTATTTTGGACACTCAGACAATGAAGGGAACTTTCTTTTCCAGCTCAAATGTGTCTCCTCTGACTGCTCAAAGTGACTAAAAGTCTCGGGCCAAGCCCTGGTGCTCTGCCTGCTGTGATACTCCCTGCAGTACACAGCCCACCGAGAGACCAAAATCACTGCATCCTCACTGGGGCTGGACGCAGGAAAGAAGCAATTTTGTACAAACAAATGGGTGTTACTAGTGATTGTGGGACCTCAATGGGTGAATCCAGCACCCAGGTTATCCAAAAGCTCTGGAGGGTGATTGGAAACCTCTAGTACCCACTGATGGGGACCATGAAGGCTTGCCCCTTTGGTGTTCTGTCAGGAAGGCACCAAGCCATAAATTTAGGAGGCTCCCAGGTGTGCACAGCTAACAAGGAAAATGCCTTCCATGTCCTCTCAGAAGATGAGAATGCAACAGTGGGCCTGGCTGGAGAGCAGAAAAATGGTCAGTTTTTCTACTTCCACCTGAAAGCAACTCTTCTTGTCTATATTTGAGATTTGGCTGTGCCACTAGTCAGTAAAGGACCTTATTCCTCCACACTTGGCTTCCTTTTTCCACTGCTTAGTTACCTCGAGGTCTCTGGTGCCCCATTCTCCATAGAGCTCTCCTGTTGTTCATAAGCAGCCTCCCAGAAATGTCAACCCTCCATCCATTTTTGGCTCCTACCCTTAATCCCAAGTCTCCTCCTGCCTCTGCCTAATCCTATAACCCACCACAAATCCCTTCTCCCTCCCTTCTCTCTGCCTGCATCTCCATCCACCACTGTCTCTCCCAGGGTGCCAGGGGTGTGTGGGAGGCGAGCCTGGAGCAAGGCTGCTGTGTGAACATGCAAACCTCAGGCATTAGCTCCCATCACAACCAGCCTTTGAGCACCCGCAACAGCCTCTGAATGCCACAGGGTCTCTCCGATAACTCAGCCCGACTCCCATCTGCAATACCTCCTCCCCGAGCTCTCCCACACCTTAGCACTGAGAAGGAGCAACCCAAACCCACGTCCTAATGGTGCCTTTATGTTGAAACCCACAAAGCTATTTTTGGTCTGTTTATGGTCAGCCGTATTTAAACAGAGACTAATTGCACCAGCACAAACTTGTCCTCGCATAACTTCATTTTTGTCCAGACAGAAGCTTTCAAGCAACAGCAACCAAACCCTTTCAATATTTAATCAGCTGCATGGCCTGAAACAGCAGGGACTGGCAGCAGCTGCTTGGCGCAGAGCGGGTGAGGGGGGGTGAGTGCTTCCATCCTCACCAAGCTTCTCTCCATCCTGAGCACTCGCCTCCTTTGCACACTTGCTGTGGTAGAAAGCCAAATAGGAGCCCTGTTTCAGCCTGCTGCTTTAGCCCTGGCAGCTTTCAAACAGCGTGGCTTTGAAGCACCTTCTTTTTCATTCCTCTCTTCCAACTTCTCAGCTGCCTTCCAGGTGTAAATCTTACTTCTTTCCTACTGATGGCTGGGAAATTGCTGTGCTCAGCGCTCTGTAATTGTAAGTCAGCAGGACTTGAGCTCTCTCCCACTTCTTTCTGGTTTTAAAGCAGGCAGGGTGTAAATCTTGGCTACAGACAAGGCTTTGCAGGACTTCCAATGTGTGGGGGCAAATTTAGGCTTTTCCTAACCTTTCCTCATTCCCTTAGTGCCAGTCCTGTGTGTGTTAAGGGGATTAGAGGGGTTGAAAAGACAACATCCTTCAGTGGGTTGGCTCTGTAACATTCAGTGCAGACCCTGCTTTTAGCCCCCGAGCTAAAGTGTTGCTTTAAAATAAAGCTGTAAGAAGGAGGCCCTGAAGTGTCCTGCTGTAGTCAGTGGTCATGGCTGGCTTTTCAAAAACGTAAGTGTCAAAATACCAAATGCCCTCTGGTCAGAAATGATCCGTGTTTCCTACGGAAGCCCCTGAGTCCTGCACTCTTCCCAGTCCTTTGCAGCCCCCGCAGCAGCCCAGTGAGGCTCTGGCTTCTCCTGCTGCTGGACACCCTGGGATGGAGGTGCCTGTGCTGCCCAGCACCCATGGGCACCATGCCAAGCACAGCCACAGCAATGGCAACATCTCTGATGATTTGCGGTGTCTGAGCTCCTAAGAACAAAGGATCCTATCTTGCCAGCATTATAAAATAGATACTAATAACCAACTCTAAATACCTTTATCTAAAAGAAGAAAAAAGCGCCAAAAGCATATTCAATTAGTGATAAATAATAAATACAAGATTAATTAAAATTACTTCGCTTTGAATTCCCATCCTCTGGTTCTGAGAATACAAAAGGCATTCCCCATGTTCCCAAGGGTGGCTCAATGTCAGAGTATTGCCACAGTCCCCAGAGGGCTAATGAATGGCAGCAATGACGGCAGGATTTGTCATGCATGTGCTGTCCACACTGGAAATGGGCTCCACACTCCTTTCATGCTGGTCACAGCTAGCCTTGGCGCACTAGGGAGGCTCAGCCTCCACCAAGCCTGGAAACTTTGGGTCTGCATTGCAAGCAAAAAGGCTCCTCAGCTCCTCCTAAATGCCAGGAAAGCTTGACTAATTGCCAACAGTGGCTACACATCAGGAGAAGAAACCACTGGGATTTCTCAATCTGGGTCTGTGTATAAATCATTTAACACCTCATACAAATGCTCATAATTAATGCACACTAGATCCCTGCAATGAGACAGCCCTGCTAAAACAGCTGTGAATTTGGGCTGCGAATGCGTGTGGTGTGGGGGTGCAGAAGGACAAATGTAAGTGGCTGGTCTTGCTGGTGCCCACTCTGAGCTTCAGTGGAAGTAGGTGAGAGGAATTCAGGTCAGATTTCCTCCTTTGCAGTGGGCTGAAAGCATTTGAGAACCAGTTCCCAGTTGTTGCAGGGTTTTGTAAAAAGCCCACGCCTCTTGTGGCCCCAAGCAGCCATGAGTCCAAATCACCCCTCTTCTCCTCCTTCCCACCTATGAGGGCAGAGAGAGCCCTGGGCCCTGTGTACAGAGAGCAGAATGATCGCTTTTTGTGTTTATTACATTATGAGGTGCCATATGCCTCATAATAGCCCATGTACCTCTCATTCTGCTGTAAGTCCAGAGGAATTTGGCTTATTTTAACTGCATTTACAGCCCTGAGACTAAAATCAGGATCCACCCACCCAGGACAGCTTGTAAATCTAAAAGAGTTTTTATCCATCAGTATGAGTGTCCGGTGCACTAGATCCTCTGTGCCAAGTACAGCCAGACAAGTATTTTTGTGTTCTTCCATTCTCATCTGCCAAACCTCACTAATCCCTCAATCATCCTCATGGAGCCATCCAATTCAACCTACCTCTATCTTCATATCCTAGCTGGGAACGTGCCTCAGAAGAGGATGGTAGCTGCAAAACTAGATGTCACTGGGTTTGTTTGAGGACCATCACTACTTGTCGGACTGCTACATAAATGAGGTTCCTCAAAGAAGCCACCACCACCACCACCTCTACATGGGTTTCCTCTGAGTGCTAAGGTAAAGGGGGGACACCAGAAGCATCGCACATGCCCAAGAAAGGCATGGATATGACCTCAGAAGGTCAGGAACCTGTAATCTGCAATAATTAGAGCAGTTAAAGCTGGCAAATCTGGAGCAGCCTGACCACCTGCCATAAAGGGCAAGAGAAATGTCCCACAGAGGAGGCACGTTTTTCCCTGCTGCCTGGAGGGATGTGGTGGGGGCAGTCCTCGAGACCTGGCTGTGACCACTCATGTCTTGACAGAGGACCTGCCTTCACCTCACCACTGCATTGCTGGAGCTCAGTCCTCAAGAGTAGGAGGGTTGTAAATCATTCATATCACATGCAGGAGCAGATTGGCTCATATAGCACTTTTCCCATGGTCAAAAATCTCCTGCAGGGACTTTACTCACCCTCTCACATTTTACAGAACACTCCGTAGGGATGACCTTCAGGCCAGGACTGGGAAACTCTCTGTATTGCAATGGTGCCCAGGGTCAGGACTGGGTAGAAACACCAGGGCTGCCTTGTTCTGAAGACACCACTCTTCTCACTCGCCATCAGCTTGGCAGGATGGGAGTCCAGGGAGGCAGCTGCTGTGCTGGCAGCATAGTGGGAACCAGAGCTTGAACAAATCCATCTATCACCCAGTCGGGAGTGGACGAATTCCAGCTTCCTGCAAACCCATCTCCCAGAAGATCAGCCATGAATCACAGCAAAACACTGAGTTTAACTGGAAACACTGAATCACTGAGAACCAGCTGCCACACAGTCCTGCAGCATCTGCTGTAGGAGCCTGCCCAGCATCAGGCCTGCCGCAGTCCTCACGCAAAAGTGCTGGGTCTCTCTCATAGGCAGGAACAACAGCAATCATGAAGCAGGAGAAGGGAGAGGGCATCTCTCACACGGCTGTGTCCATGCATGGGGCATCAGTCAAAAGTACTGCTTTGGGACTCGCATACTGCTTTCCATCCTTTCCCAGCATCACCGCTGTTGAATATAACATATTCCGCTCTTCTGGCTGCTCTGCTCCACCTAAGAGATGGCTGCTTTCAGCCATGGGTGGGCTATCCCCCTCATTATAGATCCTTCTCATTACAGAAAATGCACACCAGGCATGAATGACTGTCATGTAAGCTGAACTAAGCCAGGTCATGGCACCCCAAATCTCTGGCACACAGTCTACAGGACCCTCATGGCTGTGGGGTGTGGGAGCTATCCTGCTCATTCCCTCCCTTAAGAGTTGGGGGAAGAAAACACAGCTGAGTACATCTCAGCACATCCAGCTTTACTTTTTTTCTGGGGCATCTTACAAAGGACTGTCAGTATCTGTTTCTTACTTATATAAGGGTACAGATAGATTCAAGCTGGTTGGACATAGGGCAGTTCTGGTCTGGAAGCCATGCTGGCCATAGCAGTGCTTGTTATTTGGAGACAGTAATTTAGACTATGGGCCAGAACTGCCTCACATTTGAATGGTCAGGTAGAAGCACCTTTGATCTGTACCTGGCTTCTATTAGCTACTTCTGATGTTACCTGGGTCTTGGACTTGAAGACATAGTCAGCATCCCTACTCACTGTCTCCACGCCACTCACAACTTTGTAGACCTCTGTCACATTCCTCTATATCTATAATCATATCCCCAGGTTTGTCACAACAAGGTGATAGAGATGAAAACATCTCTGAAAACCTGTAACCCCTCCAATTTAATAAGGCAGATTAAAATACCATAAAGTACTCTCACATTTCATCCACCTCCAAGCAAAAAAACCCTTAATTTCTTCCGCCCTGGCATTAAGGCAGTCAAGAACGTGCCCAGGTGAGCTATGTCACCTTAGACATGGAACAGTCTATGATGTCTAATGGTAAACATTCCCTAGGATAGTACTAGAAAAAGAGAAGTTTTGTCCTCAGAATGTCCTGAACTTCCTGGCTCCCTTGGCCTGGCTTAATTCTCTTTCATAAGAGCCTCTTCCCCCTCTTTTAACCCAAATCCTATTTTGAATTCAACCCAGCCAAGCGAATCTGCAAGGCCACCTTTTTCCCCTCTTCCTTCTCCCCCCAACACCAGTGTGTTTCTACTGACATAAACATGATCACGGAGTCGTGACTGCACAAGAAGAACAAACAGGCTGAGCAGATGGGTTGTGCGGGAGGAAGCCCTCATTTAAAACGCAAATAGCTGGTGGTAATTTAGCAGATGTGGTAAGAAAATCTGGAGAGACAAGCATGAGGTGACTGGATTCCAATTTCAATCAAATAATGTGGAAGTTTCCCTGGCAAGGAAAGGTTTCATCTTCCATCTCCTTGATTACCTTGTCTTGAAGAGATAATGACGCTGATGCCAAGTATCGTCACAGGAATGATCTGGAGTATTCTTCATTTAGGATCTCATATGACTCCCTTCCCTTACCAAATGGATTTTTTCACAAAGGAAATCCATCCCTTACAGCCCAAAAGCCCATGAGAAAAGACTAAAATTCAACTAAAAGTCATAATATTCTTTAATACTGTAGCACATTCAATTCTGTTTCTATCCAGAGATAAAGACTTAGGATGTGTCCTTCACTTCCCCAACATCAAATCAGCATCTCTCAGGAAATATCTTTGGGATGCTATAAAAATCTATACATCTAGCATATTGTAATATTAATTTGGCCCTAGAATTTCATCTTGGCAGATGTACCAAAATTACCACAGATGGGTATGAGGATTTTGTTTTTATAAATATTACAGAGCCATTAATTAAACAGGGAAAATTAACCCATCCAGGCAGCATTGCAGCAGGGACCAGGAAAGCACAATCACCACTGGCCAACATCTCAGATTGAACGTGGGAGAAAAATCAAGTGCACACAAACACAAAACTGACAGAAAAGATACTCTGACATCAACCTTCCTGCAGGTTTTAGAAGATAATTCAACAAGAAAAACAATTTATAGAAATTTCTGGTGCTCAGAAGTGTTTTTCCAGGAAACATGGAATGAAGGATTTTCAACCTTTTGAAACAAACCATGGTGTTTAGGTTAGGGGGAAAAAAAGCTGTCCTCTCTAAGACCATTTCCTCACAGATACAATCATCAACCCCCCCAAAGACAACAAATTTGGCAATTCCTGCACTCTCTCCTTGCACAGTGCTGGGATTCAGAGTCACGCAAAGCCCCTTCCAATTTCCTGTGTTCACTTCACCCACTGCTCGCCAGACACAGATTTGTACAAAAGATTGTCACCCTGAAACACGCATGCAACAAAAATCCAAGCCAAGGAGAGGAGGATCTTTTTCTTTAGATTTAATGTAACTGGGGCTTGAAACTTCAAGGTTGCTCTAGAATAAGCACAATAACCAGAGTGCCCCACTCTAAGTGTCAGTATCTACATCAGAGAGTACGAAATGTGTGAGTTTTTAGCAAGTGGAGGTTTCTGTATGAAAACATCATGAGAGGAATATTTTTATAAACAAATGATCTCTGCAATGTTCTCCAGGAGTAGTTTTAACTCCACCTGTCATAAATAAATCCAGAAAGAATTTGTTTTGGTATCCCCAAGCCAAATTTTGCACCAGTTTTTGGGTGGAACACAGGTCTGTCAAGAAGGTCATAGCTTTGTACCTGTCAGCAAAATTTCCAAAGCACCACCACTCCATTTTTCCTTTTTTTTTTGTCTAACAGAGGCATGTTAGGTACAGACCTTTGCAGATTCAATACAGCCAGATTGCAAAGGCTGCTCTTAGGTTTATTATTCCCTGATCCTCTTTAAACAAGGGCCCTAAATTCATCCCTAGTGTAGGAGCTCTGCTGCTACTTGACTTAGAAGCAAGACACCCATTTTGAGAGTCCTGTGAGATAAACCAACTCTCAAACCTCTCATTTTGAGTAAGCCAACATCCAGGACATCAGATAGCTCAGAGTCCCAGCTGTGTGTAGTCCAGGTAGACCCTCTTCCTTCCAAACATTTTTATCTGCATCTCTATGTGTACCAGCTATTTGCAGCACGTAGGGGACTGGTTTCAGGGAAAAATGCAGTGAGACTTCAGGACAGAGATGGTTTATCAGCTAGAAAAGTTGAGGGGCTTTATGCATCAACTTAGGGGCATTCTTATTCATGAATGACCTTCTAAAACTCCTGCAGTAAAGAGCATAAGGCAGAAAAGGCAGCATTCAGGTAGCAGCTCACCTAGGACTACCCCATGGAGAGCACCACTGGTGCTTGGCTGTGAGGTCCGAATGTGCCCCAGACCAAGCTGGAAATCATGTAGGAAAAAAGATACAGAGTGGGCAATGAAACTGCATGCAAGTGAAAGCTTCTCCAACTGCCTAGGCACACACATTGTCTGATCTGCTCAGCTCTCAGCCTTTTGCTAATAGTAATGAAATTGCTTTGATGAGCACTGACCCCTGGAAAAGCCTCAGTACAAACCGAATGGGCTTAATTTTTTTTTTTTTCATGTCACATTTTCAGCTCTCCTCCCTTTCCTTTTTACCCCATTAAGCATTATTACTTTTGCATCCGGACTGATTGTCCAGAAAGGGACCAAAGAGAAAAGCATCGCTTACCAGAATGAGGAAATATTTCATCACAGCCATTCACCAGCCATTTCCCCTCTTTGTAGCCCGTGGAGCTGCTCCTGAAAGGGTCGCCCCTTTCTGCTAGGATATCACAAGCAGGAGATTAGAAGTAAATGCTCTGCAAGCCAAGCCGATCATCCTGCTGCGACTGCATCCAGGTACTGAAGCACAACCAATGGAAAAGTCCATCATCCAGCAGAAAACACAAGCACAGGCACACACACGCCCCAGCCACAAAGCAATAGGAGCGCAGGGAGGCTGGAGGCAGGAGGGAAAGCAGATGGGAGGGGGGTGGCTTGGGGAACCAGGCAGTGGGAGATGCTAACATGACAGATGTGTTGACTTTAAGTTACACAGGAAATTGAGGATGTTCGACACAGGGAGGAAAGACACACTAGCTCACATTAAAGGCAAAGACTTTGCCCAGTCTTTCCCTTCTTTGCTATTCCTCTTTCATTGAGGTTTTCTCCAGTGATTTCTAGCTCTAACCTAACACACAGAAACAAGCCAGGGTTTGCACTGACTCTGCCTGTGTGTCTGAGCAAGGCAGGAGCTGCAGGGCCAGCCAAGGTATTTCCCTTCCTAGCAGTGAGTTAGGAGCCTGGTCATTTATTCCCTGTTCAATTCAAACTCCCCTGAAGTTATTTAAATGGCATCCTCTAGATGATGAGAGTAAAAGGGGGAATGCTGAATGGCAGGACAAGGCTTTCAATTTGTCCCAGTTCTGGGCAGGGGAAAATACAATAGGGCTGAAATCCTGATTTAGGTTATGTAGGATAAGCAGCAGAGAGTAGAATAAATTGATTTAAATGCAGGAAAAATAAAGTGCCTTGGTGCACTTATCTTCCCCATGAATACAGCTGACTTTTCAGCAGCTCAGACAAGGGTGGCCAGCGTGATTCTGGGGGATGGTGGCTGTACTGTGGGGGTCCTGAGGGTTAGCATCCAGGGGGATGTAATGCCAGGACAAGGTGACAACATGTCCAGAGAGAGTAAAATGCAAAGAGAATTGGGGAAATCAAACCCCTGCACTGATTTCTTAGTTAAAGCCTGGAAAGCAGCATGAAGGAAGACAAACCATCCTAGTTGTGAGATATATCCCAGCTTCTAGATATTAGTGGAGGAAATAGAGTGGCCCCACCAGAAACCCAGTTACAGAAAATCAGTGGTGCCAGCTATCTCAATCTCCCGGACAAGAGCTCTGTTCCTGCCTCAGAAGAAGATTCTCCCCTTTTTCCGCTGCCTTTGGCACTGGGGGGAAGACCCCCATTGGCAGGCCTGTGGGGCTGGGTGTCAGTCCGGCATGGCACAACTGAGCCTTTCTCATTCTTCCCCCCACGAAAGATTTGTCCCAAAACCCGCATGTAGGGGTGACAAGAATGTCTCCTCTATGGCATGTACAAGTTCCCAGGTTGAGATTAGTGACAGGACTCCTTTTTTCTAGCAGCTGAGCATCAGGTAAAGGACAGAAATCTGTCTTCTCTACACACAGGGCACTCACCTCATAACTGTGAATGAAATATTCAGGTTTTGGTGCAATCCAGCCTGCCTCCCTCCTCACACCCAATTCCCCTCCACCCCCTCACTGTCTCTGAGCTGTGTTACTGGCCTCCCTTCAACATTTTAATGGAGTATTGACAGTGATCCATTCGCACTCCAAAGAGATGAACCTGACTTGCATCCCCAGAATCGCATTTGCAGAGCCAGCCCAAGCAGGTGGGTTTGGAGCATCTTCTCAGCTATATCGGCTACAGTTCAAAAAGCATCCCTTTTTCTGGCTAGAGAAACAGCTTGAAAAAGTCTAGCGAGGATATTACACTTTAGAAAACTGCTGCTTTGGGTCTCTTGTCCCTCCTCCTACCTGCTGCCGCACTCCCTTGTCGCCGCAATTATTTATAAAGCTCCGTGTTCTTTCCTAATCAGGATGCCATAATGTTCCCTTTCGCCTTGCACGTCATTCATGTGTCATCTGGGCCCGCGGTGACCTCTCGGAGCACTTGGCAAGGCTGGCAGCAGCCACATGAGTCATCAGCAACCTGCCCACACCTCCCTCTCTCTGGCCATTGCCCCCCTGGTTCCCACCGAGCCTGACTGCAAGCAGGGGAGGCCTGGGGGAGATTAAAGCAGTCTAATCCCCAGGCTGGATAATTCATGGAAAGAGGATTACCCATTCTGTGCAGAGCCCTTACCTAAATACAGACCAGCCTTCCCCTTGCATTGCTGCTCGTGTGTCATTGAGACATTTTCCCTGTGCTGCTTCTCTGTCCCCATCTTAGGGGGTTAACTCTGCTCTCACTCAAATCTGGACAACCTGGTTTTAACCCATGGAGTTATGGTGCAATAAAACCAGGGTTAGTAAAGCAGAGGTGAGACTGTAGCTCTGTGAAAGCCAGAAGGATTGTGGCAGACTCATCCCCATAAGCATATTTTCTCCCTAATAAATGCCAAACTCCTTTGGTGGGGTCAGGCATACACTGTCTTGCCATATATTTGGAAATCAGTGTCATGATCCTGAACTACAAAGCCTGACAGCATCATGTTGAGAGGGTAGAAGGGTAAGTGCTAAACTCGGATAATCTGGCAGCAGGTTGCAGCAGCCTGCCCCAGGGACCTGGGGATGGTGACCTGACTCTGCCGCCCGCCCTCGGGGCTCTCCCGGCAGGTCACCAGGAGCTGGGTTATCCCTGCTGCCGGAGGGGACGGATATTTCCCAGGGAGCTGCTGAAAAGGAAAAGCAATAGGTAATGTGTTGCCTTCCCTGCTTGCCCTCACAGAAAGAGGGATAAAGTTGCGAGCTGTGGAAGGTATTTCTGATGGATTTGACAGCTTCCTGGCAGACCACACTTCTCTCCTCACCTTTCTCTTGTTTTCCAACTTCAGTCATCTTTCTTCCCTCTGCCGCAAATGGTGAAGCAAGGTCTGACACAGCTACCACAAGCTCCTCTTTCCTAAAGTGTCTTTTTTTTGGCTGTTAAAGTCCTTATGGGACTTTTAGTCACTGTAACATTAAAGCGTTTATTAGCACAGGAGTAATTCCATAATCTTTTCAGAAGAGAACAATTTCAGAGGTTCAGCTCATGATCTGGAAAATCAATTTGCTGACTTGACGATGCAGGAAGAGGATTTTCAAGGCTGGCTTTGGCTTTCCCAGCAGTACTGTAAGCAAACCAAGGACTTTGTGGCCAGGCCAGGAAAAAGCCACCCACGACAGCTCTGAGCAGAGGATGGAGGACCCGGGGGCTGGCACTCAGCGCAGGCGAGGAAGGGAGCCAGGCTCATGCTGCATCAAGCGCAGGCTGTGCCTCAAAACCCAGACCTGCCTCACCAAGCTTTGTCCAGCAGCAGTGTGCTGTACGAGTGGGACAGCATCACCACAGATCATGGGGGATTTTTCATCTTCCTTTTTCATCTCTCCTATTTCATTTCACCAAAAGCAATGCTCCCAGCTCAGAGGTTATTACGAGCAAGAAAGGGATGCCTCTTCAGCATCCTGCCTTTTCCCTGCAGGTACAGGCTGGATCAATTCCTGTTTTGAAACCAAACACGCGTAGCCCCTGCACCATACACCAGGTCATGTGCTCTTACTCTCTTCATGGGATCACTCACATTCACTTTGGCTGCGCTTTCAGAAGTTGGTGCCCAGACCCTACCTGCAGACAAGCAGCCAGACTTGCAGAGGTCATCTGCACGTGCAAGGCTGACTTTTGGGGAGCACCCAGCCATGCACTTGCAGGTTAGGGGCTGCATCAGAACCTGGCACAGGGAGGCATGAAAGCTGGGCTTCCACCTCCAGCTCAGCTCCCTCAATCAATAGTTGTCAGGTACCAGTGACTTTCATTCAGAGATGTACCAGAACATAAATTAGTACAAATAGCATAGCTACTTCATGGGACAGAGCTCTCAAAACTGGGCAAGCTGAACAGGAGGGCTGTGTCCTGTCAGCTGCTTTCTGGGTCTGGCTTTGATCCTCCGGGAGGGTTCCCCCAGCACTCACCTTACACATTTGCAAAATAGTGTCAGGAAAACCAGAGGTGTCATTGCAGAGCTGATGTCCAGCTGAGTTCATCTAATACCAGCTGACATGCCTTCCACAGCAAGGCCCTGAAGAGGGGAGACATCAGGAGCTGACTAGGACCTCATGGAGCTCTTGAGACCCGGGGCACCCGTGTAGGTGTCTTCTGCCTGTGGCAACCCTCTTGCAAGGCAGGGAGGTGTTCCCCTCCCCTTTCTGCTGGAGTGTCAAAGAGGGCTTTTCCATTGGGAAGAAGAATCAGAAGAAGCCCTGGATGCTGCCTCTGCTCCCACTCCTTCCTCCAGTTTGTCCTGTAGGACAGGGCAGTCTGACCACGGGCATCCCACTACACAAGGTGCTAGGGCCACATGTCATTTCAGGCAGAGGCACTAAGGTGTATTTCCACATGAGCAGCAGACATCTGGCTCAGTGCTTTCACTCTTGGATGATCAGTGCAGCATTATTGTGTATTCAATATCTGGCTAAACAAGCCAGAGAATTAACCCTTTTCCTTTCTCTTCCCCCAAATGATAACACTAGGGATCCAGAGGAGTCATGAAACAGCAATTTGTATGCCATGTCAGACACAGGACTTACTCTCATCCTACCTGAAATATCTGGAGACCTCTTTAAGCTCTAGTATGCGCTTACAAGTGCCTGACATAAACATAGTGAGGATTCCCCTCAGCACACAGGGAACACCACACTGCTCCTCACCTACACATTATAATAATCAGATTGTTAGTCTTTTACTTTTATTCCTGAGACGAGGTCATCCCTGACAAGTAATGTCCTTGTGGAGCCAGTTCCCACCCATTATTTTTAATGGGATCTTGGTGTTATGGATCATATTACCGCAGTTTGACAAGCGTAATGAAAATTTCCCTTGAAGAACACTTGTCCTCTAAAACAAAAATAGTCCCGGCAGAGTTGTACATCTGGATGTGTTACAGGATGTGCTATAGGCATGCGCACATGCACAGGAACTTCTCGCCAGAGAACCCACGTCCCGCAACAGCCACCGTTCAGAGAGCCAGCTCCACCAGCTCTCAAAATCTTTGCTTTCTCTCTATGGCTTCATTTAATCCTTCCTGACACAGGTGACTAACTGCAGTTTTCAGCTTTAGCTGCATTTAAGCTCTCCTGGAGACTGGGGAGGATAATGAAGGGAGGACAATTAAAATGGGTGCTGGCAGCACAGTAACCAGCGGGGTAATGGGGCTGGTGTGTGCGCAGGTACTGGCACATCCCCACACCGCCCTGGGTGCCACCACCCACACAGTCACACACAGCTCCCATGGGGACACGACAGCCCCTGCCCCCATGCAAACANGTGACCTGGACACACACCAGAAGCACTTTTAAAGACTGCTTCAGCCTGAGTTAAAACTCCAAAGCACAGCAGCTCCTCCACTCTCTGCAGATAGCAAGGGCAGCCAGGCAGCGTAACGGGGCTAGTTTAAATTACTGCTTCGCTCGCGACTGCTCTGACCCCTCCAATCTCATTAAGCTAAGGGAGTCCCTGACATTTCCCACTGATTCATCCCAACTCAGACACCGACTCTGCGCCCTTGACCACCCTCATTTTTCAGGGGCATCTTTTGTTTTAGTTTTTTGCAGAGACCTTTTTCCTGCCTCCCCACCGGCGCATCACTTGGCACCAAGACCCCACGGCCTGCCAGCTCTCCGGCACCTGCCTGTCACCCCTTTTCAGTGAAGCAGAGGGACCGACTCGCTCTTACCTTGGGCACCCCAAGTTGTCGGCGGTGCTGCTGCCTGCGCTGCGCAGCACGGTGTGCGGTGCAGTGAGGCTCTGCGCTGGCATCTCCTCTAGCAGTGATGCAGTCCTGCCGGGCGCCGCATGCCAATGATGCAGCCCAAGGGATCCCAAGTGAAGGAGCCCAGGGCTGGGAGGGAACTCAGGGCTGCCTGTCCTACCTGCATCCCTGCCTCCCCCACCCCGGTTGCAAAGCGAGCGGGGAGGGAGTGGGCAGAGGCAGCCAAAGAGAAGGGGAGAGAGCGAGAAGCTGCACGGCAGGCAAAGAGAGAGAGAGGTGAAGCTTGTGTAATTTCATCACGGTAATAAAATCCAACAATAAACATTGCAGCTCTCTGGCTTCTTCATTACATGGGGGATTTTTATTTTTTTTTAACTGCTGTCATACAGGAATGTTTCTAGCTGTACGCAGAAGGGAATCCCAGCATGGCTGGGTATTATGCTGGCATCCTTCGTCTCTCCACTTTATATATTAGACCATTGCTAAATTTGAGACCCCCTCTCCCTGGGATGGCTAGAGGGTAAGGCTGGGGAAGGTGCCATGTTTCAGGGATAATCCTACTGCGGGATAAGCCTGTTCTGTTTAAAATCCCCTTGTGTTTATAATTTGGGAGTCCACTCCAGAAGAGCAGCAGCAGGAAAAATCCTACTGTCCCTGCAATTTTGTGCTTACAAGAGACCATGTGGACACAACAGTGTGGAACGTAGTCTGCCGTGGAAATCCATCCACAATCATCTTATATTATTAAAAGAGAGAACCAGGTAACACGAGGAGGTGTCTTACTGAGGAACAAATCATGCAGCTCCTAACTCCTACGAAATTATTGTCAGTGCACATGGGAGGGATGCCCACACCCTGCAACACCCCTTCATGCAGAGATGCTCAAATTAGTCCAGATACTGGGAGAAATAAAAAATGTTGCTGGCAGATTTCCATTGCTCCTTCTGGTAACCTAACATTGAAAAGGATCATGGAGCTGCAGGCTTCTCAGAAAGGAAACAGGGACGGATTTACACAGAAGCACAAATCCCTTGTACTTGCCAAAGGGATAGAGCAACGAAGAGAAATGGAAAGCCCAGCCGCTCATCCTGGCTCTGTCAGCAGGTGAAATCTAGAAAGCTGCTTTCCCACTCTGTGCCTCAGTTTCCCCACCTGCAAGACAGTTGTGGCACTACTGGCCTCTCCAAACTGTATAAGCACTAGGAGATATCACTCCTTTGGCTGTTTCCAGGGCCCCTCCAGGCACACACTCCACTTTTCATCTCTGTCCTGTATTTTACAGCCTGCTCCCCCCTCAGCTCACATGATTTGAATCTCCAGCTCAGGAGTGTTTGTAATTGTTGACAGCATTAAAAATTGGGCCTGAAAATTCTCTCTTCATCTATTTGCTTGGTACAATTCCTGTGGTGTACTGGTGGCACCACTTCCATACAGAAAATGCAGCAGGTGATTAATTTAGGGTTTTTCACATCCACTCATTTAAAAATTGGAACTAAAATCTGAAGTTTGGCTTTATTGTCCCTAGCTCAATGCATTAGTTTAATTGCATTTTGTGTTTGGTACAATGCACTGATTGCTTTGACATGGGAGCACTTCAGAAGTCAAATTATTATCAGCACTCCTGTATGCTATAGGCCAAGTATCAAGGCCTTGGCAAAACTAAAAAGCAAGCCAGTCTATTACAGTGCCACTGAGTGCCACTTTGCTTGCCTGCCACTGTTCCTCTGAGTTCTCCAGCTCATTAATTCTTCAAATTCTTCAAATCACCGTAACTCTATTTGCGTGTGTCAGATCCACTGCACCTTGCATGAGTCACGCTTAGAAAGTGCAGTACCATTCATAACTGCATTTCCCGGGAGAGGGCTTTGGGGCAATCCCAGAGATGGTCTCCAAGCCCCATCACAGCTGCCCTCAGAACAAGGCTGCTCTGTCCCATGTCACCTTCCACTTGCAGGTGGGATCTCAAGCGAGGGAAGATGTGGCAGACCAGCCAAATGAGCACCCCAATGTCCCTGCTGGACTTTTCTCTATTCCCAGCAAAGTCCCTGCACCCACTTTGCTTACTGTTTCCTAGGCAGGATGGATCTAGCTTGGGTAAATTTGTATTAAATCTCATTGCAGGATCAGCAGGGAAGAAGGCAATAAAGCTGGGAGACATTCTTTACCACTGCACTGTGATTATCAGTGTTTCTAATTACCTCTGCACCCTAGGCACAACTGTGATCTCTCTGTTAATCACTGCTGGCCATATCCAGGTATCTCAGACAGAGAAGAACCATTTTCCACAGTGCCATATGGTGCCGGTGGGGAACCTGAGCCTCACGAGCTGCCTGGCGTCGGAAGCAGCAGGACTGGGAGGCCTAACATCTTTCAATTTAAAAGAGCACATTGATGAATTCCACAGCAATCCAACTGTTTCAGAGATGCAAGAAGTAAATGGAAAACCAAGCTGAGCTGCAATGAATAAGGACTGGCGTGGAGATGGATAAAATGATATAAGCTCTTCTGTCATGGGGAAATAGGTGTCTGTGTAAAGGTTGATCACGCAGGTATACATATCAACATGGTTACACAGGCAAAGGGGGCTTGATCTAGCCCTATAGCTCACTGAGCAGCCCCAGACCTCCTGGGAAGGGGAGTGGGATGGGAGATCTGGCCCAGCCATGTGAATGGAGCAGAGCCCCACAGGCACAATCAAGACATTCTGCTCTTTTATTCCACCTACAGCATCAGGGGTTTCTCTTCTAACCCCTTGCATGAACAAGACACCAGGGACCCTTGCACTGTTGTGCAGAGCGGGGCAAACCGAGGTACCCTTCTCCAGCAGTGCTCAGACGCTGTTGGGAAGGCATACAAGGGAAAAGGAGGCAAAGCAAGAAGTTGAGTGGTGATGGAGCAGCGTCTCCGATGGCTTGTGGGCTGTCAAGTGAAAGGAAGATGATTAGAGGAAAAGTATGACTCTAAAAACACACAAACAATGCATATTTCATGGCTCTGCCAGAGCCATCACTTACACGTCAGGGCACTTGCTGTGAGAGGCACTCGATATCACAGGGTGTGAGAGATCAGCAGATATTCAGGGCAGGGCTTTTTGGCTTGGTTTTCAGGGTCCCCTCCACACACGGGCATTCACACACATGCATGGGTGCAAACACTCACATGCACACTCACGTGTCCCTCTCTCCTGCCCTGAGCCCTCTTGCACGGTCTGCATGAGGAGCCCCAGCAGTGTAGAGACAAGGGCCCCCCGAAAAGTGCTGAGTTGTGACAGTGCAGACTCCTGCACCCTGGCCCCGGAGATGTTCTTGTCCAAAGAGGAGCCAGGAGAAGCCAGCTTTAACATCTAGCAGGGGTTAAACAAGTCTGAGGGATGTCATGGCAAATCCTTGAGCTGACAGGCCTTGAGGCTGCGGGCTGCAGGGTGGTGGCAGCAGCACTGGCCATTGCCACCTCTCTGAGGTGTGTAGTGGAAGCAGGCTGGTGGCTGCTGCTCTCCACTGGTGACAGCCATCCATCCAGAAGCAGCCCTTACCTCCCCCTCCCTCCACCACTTCTGCTAATGAAACTTTGCTTATGAACGCCAGAATCTGGCCTTAATAGAAGGGAAAGTCCCTGGCAATGTTTGATTGCATCTGCTATTATACCTGATAAGTGAGTGGCATTAGTAAAATGGATAATGAATGCAATGTAAAAAGCTATACAAGTGTTAAGTCTAATTATAGGTATTGCTGCCTGCTTGCTGGCAGATGTAGGTAATACACATGTGGAAGAAATCTGGGTATCAATAAAATAGCTGTCAGTCCTCTGTGCTGCGGGTCTCACTGCAAAGGAGTTACATTGCCAAGACCCACAAACAAATCAGGAGGACACAGCAACCAGCAAAGGGTGAGAGCCGAGCTGCACCGCATTGCCTCCCACCAGAAAGGGACAGCGCTGCTGCCTGGTTTGGGGAAACAGCCACCTTAAACATGGGCAAAAAGGGGTTTACACTGAATACACTGCAATGTGAAATCATGCTGAAGTCAGGGTTTGGATCTGTGAAAGCTTTCCACGCCCACAGTTCAGATAGGGTATGTGGATATATACATACACATGTATACCTACTGGATGGGGCGTATTGTTCAGTGCTGGTCAGGAGGAGAAAAAGACCCTTACTGGGTGCTGTAACACCTGCAGCATGAGACTTGCCACCCAATATTGCTGCATAGAAATATTAAAAGGAGAGATGAACTGCTGAAACTAAGAGAAATGAGGGGAAAAAATCCCAATGCATTTTTTATTTTCCACTGAAATTCTGAGTTCGTCTGACTAAGGCTCTGCTTTCACAAAGCATAATAATACTATTTTTCCTTAAATTAGCCTGTCACTTTCCACTTGACACAAGCTCCTGATTATCGCAGCAACTCAAACGCCTGCACAGTCGGCAGCTCGGGAGGACCGGGGAGTGCCAGCACAACCTGCGCTCCCGAACATCCACCCTGTCACCTCCTCAGAGAGGCGATTCATGAGAGTACGTGCTGCAAAACGCGATCTGCATTTGTGCCTTCTGAACCAAAGGGGCTCCTGAACTAAAACCCGCACGACACCACTGACACCGAGATTTCAGGGCAAAAGTGCAGCCACTGAGGCAATATCAATTTACCTGAGCTGGAAACATGAGCTGGAGAGGCTGTACCACACTAGAAAAATAGAAAATGAGCATAATAGTAAGCACTTAGCTGAAAACTATTTGTGGCATAGAAGCTTTGGTTTTCCGAAGAGCCACTGCTCTTAAAAGGTGTCATTGATCCATGCTGTGACAGGCCAGGGAGATGCAATGTCAGACAACGTCCATCAGCAGCATCACTGCCTGTAAATGGTTGAATGTAAAGGGATGAGGGTGCTTAAATTTCTCCAATTCAGCAGAGAATTGGACTCCCTAAGACAGGCCTGAGTGGAAAAACACAGGTACGTTGGCAGGTCTTGGTGCAAAGGGCAAGCTAATGAGCACGGTAGGACCTGTGCTGGCAATGTCGGACCCACTCAAGTGTACAGCTGTCACTATCTCAGACAAGGCTCTGCTTAAGGCAGTGTACCACCTAACAGCTGCATCCTCCAGGATCACCTTAAACATTACCTTTTTTCTTTTTTTATTCTCTTTTTCTAATGGTCCTTTTAGCCTAGGTTTAAAATCCGAGTAAAAGTGCAGTGAGCCATTAAGGAGTGGTTCACACATCTCTCTCTTCCCCTATTTTCATCTTTCGAAATGGAGGAATATATCGTGAGGTTGACTCTGACTTTGCAGAGCTCTAATGCATTAGGCAGAGTTTATTTACGTGGAAAGGATGAATGGCTCCCTATGTGTTAATAGCACAATCGGTGACAAAATCCTCGGCATTAATATTTAACGTTCTTTGTTACGTACATGCCTGACTGTTATTCAGAGAGGGCTGAGTCAGGAGATCAGAAGCTGATGGGAATTGAATAAGCATTATTTGTGGGATTGCTCTGAGTGGAAACTGGAAAGTAGAAAAGACATTGTTTTTATGTGTGGCAGCCCAATTGTCAAGAAAATATGCATTTATGTATAGTGTATAATATATGCAAGAAATTACTGCAATGGCACTCTGTGGCTTTTTTCCACCACATGATTTCTTTAATATTATTGCCTGCTTACTCTCGCCCCGTACGTGTACATAGGTATTAATTTTAGGAGAAAATCTAACAGACTAAAACCAGCATATATCCCCTGCAAATTCATGATTATTCATGTAGCAGTGGGACATAGAAATCTCAGAGAAAAAGCAGGCCCTATGGAGCAGGCGTTGTATAATTCATAGCACAGTCACTTCTCTCTCACATCTTTTATCCAGATTTCCCGTGAGTTAGACAACTAAGTACATTAAGAATGTGAATCCTACATCATTAGCATTTCTTCTTCTCTTTTATGTGTGTTTATACAGATAAACATATTTATTTTATGTTACATTAAATAAATATTAATCTTAAATCTGCTCTTTCTCTGCACCCATCATGATACAGCTCCTAGTTATAGACAGTTCCATCCAGCTCCCCTGTACAGAATAGATATCAGCATTGTCAGTAGCTTTCCAGATAGCAGAGCTATGGCTGGTTTTCAATTTAAATTGCCCATAAATGCTACACTTGCAAAGCCTTTCCATATTTCCATGATTACTCTGTAACTACAGCAAATTGTCTAAGCCTGGTGTACAGCACTATTTTCATCTGAGTAATTTTCAGGAACACTCTGTTAGATGTGGGCATCTAAGGGTGTAAGAAAATGTGCTATATTACATTACAGAGAAATTAAATACAAACCTGTAATTCCAGATGCAAAGAGACAGAGGAAGGCGGGGTTCAGGTCTCATTTTTTTCTTACTCATCTGGAAGGGCGTTTTTTTTCTTGAAGCTATGCTTTCTGGGGAATTTCCTTGGGGGAAGCAGAGGGGCCTCCTCCTCCTTCAATAAATGGTACAGAAATAAAGGAGCTTTGGGATTTTTAGACAAAAATCACTGTAGCTTTTTACTCACATCTTTGCCTCGCATCCTACACATAAGGCTGCTCTAAGCCATACCAGAATGGACTTTGATGAGTTTAATGTGCACTGGGCTTCATCTGCATCCTGGGCATCCCGACGGACAGAAGCCTCGCTGGGCAGAAAGCACCACAGCCAGGCCGCTTTCCAGTAGTGCAGCTGGAGGGAGAAAGAGATGGGAAGATATTTTCATAGGGTGCAACTGGAAATGGCGTGAAGAAAGAATTGCTGACAATCGTAGAAGCGTTTCAGGTATTTGAAGCATTGGTTTATAACTTCGTGAAATCATCTACCGCCACTGAGGTTTGACGTGAACCGGCCGTGTTTGCACTTGGGCAGAGACTAGGTCTAAAAATGGCGAGAAAGGGGAAACTTTCCCTGAGCAGAAGTGAAGAGGAGGTGGAGGAAAGCAGGGGGAAGCATGGAGATGAAGCCCCAGAGCAGCGCTTGCCAGCAGCCGGCTCCCCGCGCCGGGCGGCTGCAGTGGGGACCGGCCCGCAGCAGGTGGCAGCAAGGGAGCTGGGGATGCTGGGGATGCTGGGGATGCTGCGGCGTGGCCAGGGGCATCCTCGGGGAATTCAGCAGCCTCCTTGTAGCTTCTGTCTACCAGCAAAAGGGAGAAAAGGGGAAAAAAAAAAAAAAAAAAGCCACAAAATCTACAGGGCACTCAGCATAACCTAAAGCTGGAAGCATTGCATTTTTAAGGCAGCAGATAGGCACGAGCAGTTATTTTTTATTTAAAAGTTATTTCAGTAGCTGTGTTTTAGCACCCAGGTGTCATAGTGCCCTGGGTCTTGCCTCTGCGTTTTCCTTCACGAAGGCCTCTAGCTGAGCTCTGGGGGGTGCAGGTGGGGCTGCGCTGAGAAAGTTCACCTTGCCCCAGTTTCTGTTTGGACCAGACTCATCCACGCAGATGGGAACGCAAGTGTTCTGCTGCAATCCCAGACCAGCACATGACTACTTTCAAGAAGAAAAGGGAGGAGATTTGCTTTGCTACTTTCAGCCTGACTTCGGTATAATATTTATGTTACATAATAATAAAGTTACATAGAAACAAACATAATGAGGAGCCATCCATATTCATGACTGCCCTTCCTGTTACCTGGAAGCCCTTCAGGGAGCCACTCAGGTGCAACACCACACTCGCTGCTCTCCAAAGCCCCATGATTAACTGACCATTCCCCAAATCATGTTCCCTCTCCTCTCAGGATCCAGCTGGATGCCAGTTGCATGTGCATGTGTGCCTTGCAACAGGAATTTCGTTAGCAGGGATTAGATAGACTCCTCCTCTCACCCAGCCCCCAGGGCAAGACAAAAAGGAAACCCATAAGCTTTTTTGGTTTTGCAAAATGTGATGGCTCTTTATTGAAGCTAATGAAGAGAACACACAGTTTGGGAGTTACATGACTCATGCTTATATCCTCTCTAGCTACATGTAAAACCACAGTGTCAGAAGCTCTCATCAGACAGTGTGGCAGGTCAGCATGTGACCACAAACACCACTGCCAAGACACACGGGGTTTGATCTTCTCAGTAGGGATGGGCACACAGGCTTGCTCAATGGTAATAAAGATGCTTTTGTCTTGTCCAGCTGGAAGCAGGACTGCTTGGATACCCCACGAGAAAGCTGGCTCTCATGTGATTTCCAGACCAAGTTTTTCATATCGCATAATCTGAAATGACATTAAAGATAAGGCCTGGTCCTGCTCTGAGCTTCTGGGGCATCCATTGGTTTGCTGTTCCTGGCCCAAGCTCTGAGGACACTCCACTGTTAAGTGTCACTGGGAGAGCACTCAGGGAGACCAGGTAGCTGGCAGATGCTCCACACCATGTAAATGGCTTTTCTAAACATAGCTGTGCAGCACCACCACAGAACAAGCACCATTTGTGCTTAGTGAAAAACACAGAGCTGAACCGTTAAGCAATATGCAGAAACCTAAACACAATAGACACCTGAGTACCAGCTGAACAAGAAGGGTGCAGCACTGTCTATCAATAGGTAAGGCACAAGATTTCCCAAAGAATCAGAGACTTTGTGTTTCTTTTGGTGGGCCCTTATCTGATCCCCAGCTCACACCTTTCCTTTCCTTCGTCCTGTGTATGGTCCAGAAGCATGCTCTCCCAGAACATATAGCACAGCATAAATCCAGTGTACTCAGCTTGAAGCACTCCATGGCATGACTTGGCACATGCGATGTAAATACATTTCATCCGGAGGCACCAGGGTCCCTGACAACCTCCCTGATGATGCTATTACACTGCCCACCCTGTGGATTCCTCATGTCCTCATGAAACAGGGCTTCCAGTCTTCTCATGCAGGTAAGCTCATCCAGTCCTTCCCTCCATGAAGGGAGTTTTAATCATTATAGATCCAAAAGACATTCAAAGCAACACACTTTTCATGTGGATGCATGCAAGTGAGCCAGGGAGGGATCTGAGCTCCTGACACCAGCAGAGCCTTCCCTGTCCTGCCAGACTTGCAAGCAGATGGATTTTCCTAAGGTTTTGGAGGCTGAATGAGGAAAACGAGTGTGGTGGGATTGCCAGGGCACTGCAGATTCAATTCCTGGCCTTCTTTCCAGCACTTGCTTGCAGCCCCATCTCTGCCCAATCTTTCTAACAGGCTGGGAAGCAGATCATGTGCCAAACCCACCCCCTTTACACCCACTCCCTTAATCATCTCCTTCCACCATATGTGTGCATCTGCCCAGATGTGTACTTGCTGTCTAGAAGTTTTACTTACAATGCAGCTGTCTAGAAGTTTTACTTACAATGCACACAATTTCCCAGCACTGCAAACAATCAGCTATGATGTTTCTCTGTAGGCACAGCAATTACTTATGCAAAGAGGAGAGGGGAGGCAAAGGAAGGGGTCTCCACTCCCACTGCTTGAAATCACTGCCTTGTAGTTTGCTGGCAATCCTTGCTGTATGTCGTATCCACACATAAAACATTTTGCTGGGTTCTTTTTCTCCCCATGTCTTGGCTGCCTGAAGGTGCTGCAAAAGAGCTGGAAAAGCCAACCCTGAGCAAATGTTGAACATGTTTTCATTGCTTTCTTTTTTGTTTAAGAAAAAAAAAAGGAGTTCTGACTCCAAAATGCCCTCGTGAAAACATGACCTTTGGTCGGACCAACACACCAGGTCACAAATAGGTCTCTGGTGCCTTTTAACAACCTCTTGGCCCAAGACACAAGCACAGAGCTGGAGCTGGCTGAGATGGTAACACTGAGCAGGATCTATCTGCTTGCTCGGAGACTCGCATGCCTCCTGAGTGACCTGCAGTCTTCAACATGATCACTCCAGCAGCAATTCAGTGCGTGAATGATCAGAGGTGGAAATTGTGCCACAGAGCGGAACAGGGGACACAAGAAGAGATGGTTGATGCTTCCCACCGTGGGCAGTGCCCAGAGGCCCCACTGCTGCTGTGTGTGTATAGCGGGAGAGAAGAGAGAAGTGAAGCAAATGTAAACTCAACTTCTTTCTGCCTTTTTTTCCCCCTTTAAGCATCTAAGCACCGGTTATCTTCCCAGGACTGCTGGGTCCCTGGATCTGGATATGCTTGCTCTTGCAGGAGCAGCTGCCTGCCAAGAGCTGAGACACTTCGATGCTGCATAGCCCCAGCACTCATCAGAAGGAAGGATCTCATCACTGTCTCTAGCAGCGACATGGTGCCAGTCAGTCAGCTGCCTCATTTGTTTGGAGTCCAGCCTTGTCCCTGCTTTGTTTGCTTCTTCTCATGGCAACAGACAAGCTGCAGAGAAGGTTTTTCACCCACACGCTTTACCTGATAACAGCCTTGAACCAGCATCTGTTTGCCTGGAGGCACAACTCCTCACTGCTAGTTGGGACCTATTTCTTAGGAATTGTTGCTAAATGATGTCACTTTGGAATGAGCTCCCATCAGACTGTGTCTGCGCTACCTAAACTCCAAAACTGCCTAAACTTGCTACTGCTGGTGTCCGAGCAGGTACAGGGACAACCAGAGATGTCAAATATGTGGGATTCATCCCTAACTCTGCTCAGTTGGCACTAGGCAAGGCTTTTCTGTTTGAAAATTGCCCTCTCCTGTGGCAGAAGGGATGCGGGTGCAGGGTTCTGTTCATGGTTCACCCAGGTATCCCTGTGCCTGCCCCTCTCCTGCCCAGGGGAAAGCTCCCACTCTGCTCTCTGCCATGACTGTGTGTGCTCCCAGGCAGGCAAAGCCTCTTCTCCTCCGTGGTACGAGCCATGCCTGGCACAGCTGGGTTGTGAGCTCAGTCACTTGGTGCTGAAGAAACAGCAAAATAATAACAACAGCCCTCAATGGCTGGGTAATCACAGCATTATCTGGCTCATCCCAGCCCGCATCTGCAGCTGGCGCTGCTCTCTCTAGGCCAGCATGGTGCCCGCTCACCCTGCCTCTGCTGCTCTGCTTGGTGCTGGTCCTGAGAGGGTAAAGCAGCACAGCTCTGGCTGCGGGGCTCGTGCGCGGTGGGAAGATATGCTCAGCTCCCTCCTCAGCCTTCAGGTCTTTAGCAGCATTTGACTTAGAAATGTGGCTATTTCAAAATCTTGCACGGAGCTAGTTCAGGCACAGGGACCTCTGTGACCTCCAGTTTGGGCTTAGCTCTTGCAGAACACTCGGGGCATCCTTTTAGACTTCATCTTCTCTGGCTGATTGTCAGATGTTAATGGGTACCAAAGCGCAGCTCAAACATGACGGTGGCAAAATGGGCTCAGTGAATAACAGGATTAAAGTGAGGCTGGGTCAGAGCAGTAGCTTGGTCACCACACAGACAGGGCTGAGCTGCAGGTCTGGGGCTGCCTGCCCCTGTCAGGGGGGATGCTCACCCACAGAAGTGTCACACAGATGCTGCCACGGATTGGCAAGGGGACCTGGTCCTGTCTGGGGGCAGCGTGCCGTGCTAGGGAAAACCTTAAGGCCCTTCACAGGCCTTGTTAAGACTGTGTGATTTTTTAAGATTGAACCAGAGACGAATTCAACACCGCTGTCACTCTTTGGACAGCTGTGTTGTGGCCACATGTAGGTCAGCACAGGTACAAAGCACCGAGGGTCCTGGGTCAGGTCAGACTTGCTTATCTCCAATTTTCAGCACTGCACAGCATCATGTTTTAACTCTTGGTTGGA
Organism: Pandion haliaetus; assembly: GCA_013401275.1. NCBI lineage: Eukaryota > Metazoa > Chordata > Aves > Accipitriformes > Pandionidae > Pandion > Pandion haliaetus. The sequence goes on along the minus strand of VYZV01011999.1, from coordinate 408,572 downwards.
CCAGCAGGCCACTACTGCATCCCCTCATGCTGTTGTTATCGTAGTGGAGGTAGAGTGATCTAAGTTACCATACCACTTTTAAACAATTCTCTAATGCATTTTGGCCCTGACCATGTTGGGTGTGGGACCAAAGACAAACACACAGTCACGCACAGATACACACTTCTATATGTAGACACCCTTTGCAGCCTCATGTTTCTTGCTGGCTGATGAACAAGGGAGCAAACGATGTGAGGTAATGTAATTTAGCACCAGGACCCAGCGGAGCGCAAAATCCCACCCAGTGCCAAGGATTTGTGATTTACGCTTTTGTTCCTGCAACAACAGACAGAGGCAGGAGAAAAAAAAAAAAAAAAAAGAGCTTTGCCGGATTTTCCATCCCCTGCCAAGACGTGAAGCCGAATGGCAGCCAGTATTCACAGCAACACCCACGGTTAAGCACCAGTGCTGTTGCCACTCCTGCAATGTTATCACAAGCCCCACAGTGTTCACTTTTCATTCTTAAAGCCCCAACTCCTGGAGTCATGGGATTAAGCAGGCAACTCAGCTTTTGATTTTAATAGCAGTTTTTATCCCTCACTGTTAAGAAGAAAAGCTTGTGAGTGGGACAGGTTCAAACCTACAAAGAAAATCAACCAGTGTATCTATTTCAAATCTGGTAAATTTTAAGCCAATTTTATTTGGAGAAAGAGTTTTGAACATTTTGGAAAGCAGAACTTGTTAGCAGCTGAAGGAAACCCTTAAAGAGGTAAAAAAATAGTCTCAGCTGAGAACATGCTGGAAGAGGAAAATAGACTTGTAAGTAGACTGGGTTTTCATTGCTTTGTCCTGGCAGAAAGATCAGCAAAGGGAGAACATCTGGGTTCAGGAGCTAAGGTAAAGCACTTTTTGTGTCAAGAGCAAACATTAAAATTCAAAATGTGAAGACTGAGACTCCCTAGAAAGAGAATTAAGCTCAGTAGATAACCCTGCCTCTGTCCCAAGGTTAGACCGTGTGGATGGTATTGATATATCAGTACTATAGAAGAAGGAGGTGCGGGATCTGCACGTAAAACAGCATCTTCCATTTTGCAATGCTTGCTGTAAGAAGCCTTGTGTTGGAGTCCTACAAAGCAGTCAGAGGCATGGACAGCTGTCCCCAACGCTCACAGTCCCCAGACCCATACACATTTTTTGCTCTGGCTCTCCTGTTTCAGTTGCAACTTATTTGGATCTGGAGCTGCTTCAGGTTTTTTTGTTCTATACAGTGCTAAAAGCAACTTCAGTGCAAAGCAAGTAATTAAGAGCAAGAATTATGCAGATGCCCTCAAAGTGGGGCCATCCCCTGTTTTGCTGCAATTTTTAATCATTTTAAGTCAAAAAAGCTTGTATGGTACTTGAAGCCATCTACAGCTTTAAAGCACAAAATGGGATGCTTTAAAAGACCATGGTGATAAATTGTTCCCATAAATGATGAGAAATGTTTAAATCAATAAAACATTTGTTTAGATGTCCATATGGAGGAAAGATACAGTCTGTTGCTCTTCATATTGGATTGATCCCACTGTGTTAAATTACAGCTGGCTACAGCCCTTCATCGTTTACTGCACAGCTTGACAAGCATGTAAGATATTCACGCTGAGCACAAAAATTTTGAGTGTCTGATCTCTGCATTGTCCTTGTCACTTCCTCCCAGCCAGGGCCAAATTAAAGGCTGCTTAATATGGGGGGAAGCTTGCCACAGCTCTCCCACAAGCCTTTAGCCGCCTTACCCAGTGGCCTCTCGGATGGCCCAGGGGAGTGAGCAGCTGGAGAGCAGATGCAGGCAGCCTTCTACACGTGACCGTGTCTCTGCCTATAGCCCTAGCATTTAGGGTTTATCAGCTGCTCTGGGCTGCTGGTCATAAATACATAAATATAACAGTAACGTGGTCTTAAAGGAATAGCTGCTGTTGGAAGGTCTGTGCTCTTGAGAGGGTCACAGCAGCAATGGTGGGTGGTGGGAGGAGCAGCCAAAGCACTAAAGAGGGAGCTGGGAGCTCTGGGTGCTCTTCCCACCCAGGCTGGGTGATGCCGGCCATGGCACTTGGCTGCCTGTGCCTCTCTTCAAAACACAGAGCAGTGCGGGATGTTCCCCATGGGTCGCGGACAGAGGGCAGGAAAGTCAGTAATGGCAGTTTCTAAAGCTATCTGAAAGTCAGTGGCCAAAGGACCCATGATTCATTCAGAGTAATAATTCTGGGTAGAAATGGATCTTGAAACTAAAGATGTGCATGCGGAAGCAGCTGTGCATCCCACCGCTCTGTGAAACCAGGTGGGCCTGTCGCTCCTGCCCACAGGCAGCATGGGCAGAAACGTGGCATGAGGCAGGGAGGTCCTTTGGAGGAAAAGGTGGCTCCTGAAAGCTCCATCCCTCAGAGATGTGCTGGTGGAAGGAAGGCAGCCCTTGTACTCCACTCCACTTGAGTCTCCCCCGCTACCGAGGGTGGGCAGGGGGAGCGTTAGTAAAGAACCTGGGCTGGCACCTGTGGTCCTGCCTTGCGGTGTGGTGCCTGATCCCGGGCTGACCAGTGAGACTCGGAGGAGAGCTCAGGTTGGGCACAGACATTAGGAAAGCTGCACAGCAAAGGTCCCGGCTGCTCAGCCCCAAAAGGCAGCAAGCATATCACAGGTTCACTTCAGGAACTTGGACCAGGCTTCGTCAAACCCCTCCTTGGTCACATTTTGGATGTGCCAAAATAGCCGTCTTAGGTTAGGGGTCCCGATGAGTGCTGTCATGCATCCTGCAAACTCACTTCTTCCTCTCCGGCTCTCGCTTTTCCCTTGGGAAGTGGGGACCTGTGCCCTGCAAAGCCTGGTCATTGCTGCAGGCAGCCCCATGAGAGCAGGGAGAAAAACAGCGAAAACAAAACTGATATCCTGATCAGAGCCGGTAGAGGCCACTGCTGTATACTTTAAAAATAACTCCAGGGCTGAAGTCTCTGGCGTGGTCTTCACTCCCAAGCATGCTCCTTGCTCCGGCATGTGTTTTTCTGTCTTCTCTGTGGTGTCATGTCTTGGCTCCAGGATCCCCAGGGGTACTGCAAAGTGTTGGGTCAGAGCCATGCTTTCTGCTTTCTGCAGAGGGGTGATGTAAGTGGCTGCGTCCCTCCCTTCCTTGCCTCCAAACTCACCATCATCATCAGACGAACCGTCAGTAAATAGTGCGAGTAAACGCAGGCCCCCAAGGGGCTACTGCACTCCAACCCAGATATCTTTAAGACTGTGTGGTATAAAGTGGTTTTATAAGAAAGCAAGCAGAAGGTAATCTGGAGTTTCTCAGACATGGTAAACTCAAAACCGTGGTCACCTTTCACCAGGGCATGGTCTGCTCTCCTGCCCCGAATACTTGACTTTGCCCTCTCTGCAGTCGGTGGCACCTGCCTTTCCAGTTGGGCTGACGTTGCTTTGGGCTGACCCTCATCAAAGCTTTTAACCTTCTGTGTGTTTACTAAGATGACATAAAAATACATAATGTGGACTAAACATTGAAACCCATAAAAATATTTCTGCCCTGCTGCATATTCACAGCTCAGGTCTGTTTGTATGTACCCAGAGATGGAGCAATATATGAGGTGCCATTGATGTTTGAAATGGCTTGGATCTGTGAAAACAAAGCTGAGCTGTACCTTTACCTTAGTGAAATACACAGAGAGGTGACTATAAACGCCAGTTGCTACTCTTAAGAAAGGCACCAATGTGGAAAATTAAGTAGGGCACCATCAGTAAAGTCAACAGTTCTTTTTAAAATAACTTAATTTCTTCAAATACTTTCAATATACTTTAGAATAGTGGAAAATTTTTTTTAAGAGACAGAGGTCCTTTTTCATTAGGTGATGGAAGAGGGTGTTAATTTTTCAGAAATCTGGCATTTTTTCAATGTCTGCCCTTTAGATCTATGAAGACAAACTTGCTGCTTGTGCTTGTGTTTTATCATCTCAGTTACTCCCAGTACCAGGGGGAACAGAGTGCTCTCACAGTGTACTCGGACAGAGATGTTGTGCCCCAGTCTGTCTCAGTCATAATGAAATGTGGCTGAGCACATTTAGCTTGTTCCAGCTGATGTTACACCTCTGTCTGCTCTCCAAGTGGAAATGCCGTCATCAGAGGGTGTGTATGTGTGGGGGAGATGCCTTCCCGATGGGCCCTCTGGGATCCAGACATTGATTTAGCAGCGTTGCCTAATGAAGAAGCTGCTAGACGAGGATACAGATTCAGTCCAGCCTAGAGTACTCTCAACGTTGCCATCAACCTTGTAGGACACTTAGGGCTGGAACCTAAATGAGCCTAAGGTTTACTACTTTCTGCCTCAGTTTAGCCACCTGTTCAGTATTCTGGCTTCTTTGATTACCTATTCCAACATTTCTGAATATAAGTATTAATTAATTGCTATTATTAATATATAGGTGGGTCACTGTTCATTTCCCATCTATGTCCTTGCGTAATCCCATTCCCAGTTCAACAATTGAAAGCGTGCCTTCACAACCCGCTGGCAAGGTGGTGCCCAGCACAGAAGCTAATTGTCCTCAGTTATCACTTTCCTTTCCATCCCTAAATAGAAATGACATGTGCAGCAGCACAAATATTATCTATTGTTGTTTTGCATAAGCAGCTCATATCTGGAAGAGATCAGTAGCTCACTTATCCACAGCATGTTGTGCTGCAAATAAGAAGTCCAAACTTTCAGTTCCCTACCACAGAAAATTAGGCCCAGAGGGGACCATCAACACTTTTATTCCTTTGGGATATTTGTACATTTGCAGTCACTCCTTATCCGTCTTGCACCAGGAAGCAGCATGGCTGAATAGGGTGAAGAACTAATGTTAAACAACTGATGCTATACCACCAGTGCTGGCACCCGAATAACTTACACCATTTAAAAGTGTTGCTTCTAACCTGTAAAACCAAACATTGTACGGGTCTGGCTGTTGCTCCTATTGCATCAGAGCACCAGAGGTGATAGTCCTTCTGGCTCTGCAGACTCAGCCAGAGTGTGTATCTGCTCACGACAGGTTTTTTCCTGAGGACACCCCTGAAAAGCACTGCTAAAAGCACAGCACAAGTGTGGAGTGTAAGCCTGGTTCCGAGACTCTGTCTGGAGCAAGCAGCAAGGAGAGATAGTGGCCTGTTGGATGGGAGTTCAGGGATCAAGAAGTGATTGACAGGAAAAGTGCAGAAGACAGTGGGCTCCTTATGACAGCAGGAGCAGAAGAAAGCAACAGCAGCAAGACCTGCTCTAAAAGCTTTAGGAAATAGTGCTTCAGCAGGCAGCCAATTCCCTGGGGACTAATAATGCTTCCTGCTACCCTATTTTTTAACTCATTGTACTTGTTTCAACCATTGAGTTAAGCAGCTGATGCTGAGTTACGGTGGAAATTGCCCAGGGAAGGCATGTGGTGTGCACGTGCACGGAGATAATGGCTTTACCATGACCAGCCCTGGGGGGCTGAGAGCCAAGCAAGAGCTGAATAACGGATGCAAAGAAAATAAAGTGCTGCTCTCCATCTAGTAAGTGTGGATCACATGCAAATGGCTACATGGCTTTCAAAGAAAAGGGTTTCAGGCAGGAGAGCCAGACGCAGCTCTGCAAGGTGTTAGATCGCAGAAATCTCTGAGGGAAAAAAAAGGATGGCTATCTCATTGCTTGAGATACTTAAAGTTCAACTGATAAAACACTAAAAATGGACTCCAGGGAACTAAGTGAACTAACAGAAGCAGTGTGAGGGTGCGGGGAAGCCTGATACATGATCTAATAGAAGTTAACTTCTGTGATTCCTACAAAGCCATAGTAACGAGACACATCATGCTTATCTTCCCTGCCAAACATAACCAGCTCCCTTCTCCATTCAGTCTTTCAGCACACACTCCAGTGTGCCATATTACACAAGCCATACACACAGTAAAATGTTGAAAACAACCAACACCCTTTATAGATGAGGGAAGGTGATTAGTCTATATCTTCATTCTCACTTTTATAATAATCATCATGGTGCTTTGTTCCAATGGAGAGCAAAGCAATACTGCACAAACATCTAAACACTCTGTAGTCTGTTAAGTTTCTGGAGCTGTCTCTTGCCCTCTCTTTTAGACTTACGAAAAATTATACCAGGATGGGTAGTTACATGTTTGCTGTTTGTAGGAAAGCCTCTCAGAGACTTGTAGGGCATTGAATTTCCAGGCTCTTGCTGCCTGTGCTGGAAGAGATGTGTGTTGAAAGCAGCGTGCTCAAGTCTGAGGAGCGGGCAGCACCATGGGTTATTCTCCAGATACCCTATCAGGGTGATAACTGAGAAGATGCTATAGCTGAGAAGAGGAGACTGCCATGATTCATCTGAACGTAACAAGAGATGGGAAAAATTGCTGCCATGTAGAGATTGTAGATATTAGCTGAAGTCCAGATATTTAGAGGGGATTGCTCTTCCATCATTAGCAGTCACACCTTGCACAATTAAATTCTGTGTGAGAATAAACAGCTCAGTATCTAAACAATCATTTGCAGAAGTAATTATCAGATGGTGTACAGAGTCAGAGTAAATGAGCAGGCGAATTTTGCCCATGAATTCTTACTTATACAATTGTTTTTAAAGTACAGAATATTTCATAATAGCCTTACATAAGCAGAGCAAGATGTCTTCACGCACAGCAGTAAAACCCTGACCCCTTTGCCCAGGGGGTTCAGCATCAGCTGCAATGTTTGCTTTATTCTTCTGGTTGCTACAAGTGCTGAGAGAATAACTCAGTTCCTCTTTTCATTTTAAAGATGCTCGAAAAAGGAACCAAATGTGATTACCCAAGTAACCTGATGTGGCTATATGTTGGCTCAGAGAGATAAGCCTCCTGGTTTCACTTTCAGAATCAGATACTTAGTGTGGCAGGAGTGTCTGTGGTTTTAGTAATTACACAAACATAAAGGAATTACAAATAGTTTTACTGATATTTGGATTAGTGTGTAAATCAGACTAATGATAGAGGGAGAGACCTGTTTGTCTATGTGCATACAAGCTTTCAACAGCTCTTCATAAGCCAATCAAATAAACTGTTCCCAATTTGTAAAAAGTGTAATTTCACTATCTTCAAGGCGAAACAGCGATGTTAACACCATCCCAAGATGCCTAATGCTTTGCAGGACAAAGTTTGCTATGGGCACCTTTATTCCCATCTTGGTGGAATAAATGGGGGACGGTTTCAGGGATGTTAACTTGATTCTCTCCCGGTGTAACAGTAAACCTTTGCATGTGGTTTGGAGTTGAATATATACAGGCGCCAATGCTCTTGGCTTGTGACAAACATGAGAAGATGGAGGTCAACATTTGGAAACATACTACAAAGGAGAGAGAGAGAATAAAAATCAAAGCAAATGATTTTTAAGGGCATAGTTATGGAAGAGAAACACCACCAAATCCTATGTCTATCTGTGTAGCATCAAGGGTTTTTTTATATTTGAGACATTTATTACTTGAGGCATTTAATCTCCTGTTCCGTCAAGTGATCTTGCTTGATGAGGTGCCTCTCAACTTTCCGAACTGTTACTGTAAGCACATAAATTACTTTCTGCTCTTGGCTAACCCAGGCAGATGGTGGGAGGAGGAAGAAGTTAATAAAAAGAAAAAGACAGCTTTTGCTTAAGTTCTCAGATGACACGGCTATTTAATCAGTCACAAACAAACTCTCCAGGCTGGCAGGTTACCCAAGATAGCTGCTGCCACGGCCCCTGCCCGCCTCACTACCTGGGGCAGGTACTCAATAATGTACTGAATAAACTTCACTAAGACCAAACTCATATATGCCTAAGGATGGCTTAACTACTCTGTGTTGGCAAAAAAATAAAAAAAGTTATGAAGACAAAGACCTCATTAGTTGAAGTCATCTGCTGACTGTAATGACATCCTGGACACCTGTCAATACAGAGCTGCAGGGACAGAGGAGGCTGTTTGATCCTAATCTCTTTCTTGCCAGTCTGGATCAGTTCTGTCTCTGTTTGATCTATTGGAGGTTTAAATGGCCAGCGCGGTGGCCCACTCTGCAGCCTGCAAGGCTGGAGATAAGTCTGCAGAAATACCCAGCTGACCTTGGAATGAGCTTTGCTTGGATTTGCTTACAGGTGGTGATCCAAAATACCGTATAACGGCTGCTTAGTGTGAAATAGATCCCTTCCACACAAAAGCACGTCAGTGTGTGTTGCCAAACCCAACTTGCCCAGCCTGGGATGCCAGAGATGCCGTATCCCATTCTTGACACAGCCGATGTAAAGGGCTTCTTAGCCCAAGCTGCTAAGAAATGGCTGAGAAGCGGTCTAGCGTTACAGGAGTGAGGGGAGACCCTGACAAGACAGAATGCCAACCCTGCAATGTGTCCACCTCACAGCATGTCCCACATGCCTGCTGCTGCAAATAGCCAGCCAAGCCCAGGCTGCCCCCAGCAGCCAGACCTATTGCAACTGAAGGCAGAGAGGGGAAAGGAGAAATGATGCTGCTATGGTGGCTCTCCTGGTCTGGGGAATGTGGAGACAAGAGTGTCCGTAAGCCCGATTTCTCCTTGAGAACCTCCTTTGGCAGTGGGGACAACTGCCCTACCATAGCAATGTGCTATTCACATATATTCAGAATTAACTCCTCATAGAAAGGGCAGAGGGAAGCAGTGCGATGGTAAAAGTTGATGACCGGTGGCACCTCATGTGTCACAACATTATGCTTGCCATGCTGAACCGTACTTCATCGCTGCATGCATGCACAGCACCCAGTGAATGCCCAGGTCCCCGTTGTGCCTCTTGGCATTAGGATTTGTGGCAATGTATCTTTGATTTCCTAGGACCCACATGGCATTGGTTTACAGTGCATGGTGAAGCAGCTTTCTTTTCCCCTCTTGAGAACTGAAGTTACTTTAACCCACTGCCACAAGAGATCTGCACTTGTCAACAGGCCAACTGTTTGTGCTGCTGAACAGAGATGTTCAATGGCCTTTTGTACTTTTCTATAATTTGGAAGTGTGTTAAGCTGAGGAAAAGTATGGTGCATTTTTGCTGACCCCTGTGCACAGCAGCAATTCTGGTGCAGAAGTACTAGGACCATCTGGTGGGTGTATGTCATCTTGCAGAGCTGGGCTGACCGGCAACAGGAACTTGTGTGCGAGAAAATGGAGCTTCATGACACAAGGAGAGGAACTTGCTGGCTTTCTAGCACTGGAAGTCTCAATAAAGGGTGTCTATTTTGTTCTCAAGAAATGAAGCCAACCACCACAGTCTGCTACAGGTACATGTTGTAATACACAGGTGTTGGCAAAACAGCTGGTGGGTGGCTGATGATGGAAATTCAGAGCAGTTTTTAGAGCAGTTCATGTTCAGCCCATAGGTTTTGTGAATATGCCTGAAGTCGATGGTCTGAGATGTGAGTTCCCAGCCTGCACTTGGATCTCCGTGAAACACACATGCTCTCTATTTGCCTTCCTGTAGAAGGCATCTCTTGTGGTATTCCCTCTTCATTTGGCAAGTTCATGAACACCAACAGGAAAAGTTTGGGCAGGTATTTAATGCAAGGATGTGAATGGGAGATGGTGTTTACAAATTTGGATAAGCTGGAAATATCGGCCATCACCTATGGGCTATTGGTTCCCAACACCTGGAGACTCTCCTCTCTCATGTTCTGTAGCTTGGGAGGTCTCATCCAGTCCAGATACACCTACAGAGAAAACCTGAATAGTGGAAGTCAGAGATGGAGCACTCGTGTCCTAGACAGAGAAAAAGATACCGTTGCACATCCGCACAATAGATACAATTTTGGTCTGTTTTACCCTTCATAATACTTGCAAGATTCAAGCAAATATTTCCAAGTGACCTAGATGCTGACAGTTTCTTTTACTGCCTCACACAAAAAGCAAATACACCCATCAGCTCTGGCATCGGTTCAAGAGAAGCCAGGGATGCCATATGCGTTCACATCCTGGCCACACGTGGTGATGGCAATAAATAATTGGTTGCAAATGCATGTGTTGCTTTCTTGATTAGTTGCTTTACTGTGGGATCTGCTATATTGATTAATTTTAATCCACTTTGTATGTTATTTAGATCTGAAATTGGGTAGAGTGCAGGGGATGAGGAAACTGCTCTAATTTTTAGGGAGTATACTGCATTTGATTAATTTTATAGCCTGCATTGACTAAAAGCTTTTATCCTGGTCTGCTATCAATTTAACTCTCTGTGTTTGTCATTTTTTACTCCTGGGGTCCCACATAATTCAGTTTTGTAAATTGATTTGATGGATGTTTTCTGATACTTCAATAAAGCCTTTTGGCATAGATTTGCCTATCCCTTGCTTTGCACGTAACTGGACAACAAACCTCGCTAAAGACAGAAATAGAATAGTATTAAATTAAAAGGTATATCAAAAAGAACAGGATGGCCAGAGCAGACGCCTGTTAACAGTGTCCTTTGACAAACGATGAAGCATAAAGCTGAAGTGTGAGAGAAGCCCCCCCAGGAGGCTTAACGATAACAGTGTTTGCAGCCTGCAAGTCTCCTTCCATCCCCCCCTCCCTGCTTCTCCTAGCACCTATGCTGCAGGCCTGAACGGAGGGTGAGCCTGCAGGTACAACTCAAATCTCTCTGCTGGGACAAGCAAACACTGTCAGATCTCCAAAGGTCTGGCGGAGGGAGTAAGAGGCTGTGCGAGTTGTTATTGTTATAGTTACTATTATTTCTGAGCCCGGGCAGGAGGAAGGCAAAGGGGAAAAAACATCACCTCCTTTGCAAGACACTTGCACACGCCTTATCCCTGCGGGATGGGAAAGCTGATTGCGGAGCTCTTGTTCTTTGGTTGCTTTTATTTCTTGTTTCTGTGTTAACTGCTTGGAAGTTGCAGATACAGACCTAGTGAGGCAGCAGGTGCAGATACAACATGGAGCTCACCAGATGATGTTTTTGGTCTTGAGAATATTTAAAGCAAATATGATATGAAATAAGATTATCTGTGCCTGTCACAAATGCATGTGGTTCTGCTGGGGCTGTCAGCAGAGATGTTCCTTTACCTGTTTCCAGGTCCTTTAAATATTAGTAACTGGAAACTTTTGACCAGAAGAAAAAAGGCAGTATTTATATCAGGGTTTCCAACAACATGTAAGAGGGAGTTTTGAAAGCTTGGCGTTAGCACAGCTTATCAGCACACGGAGGGGCCCCATGAGCTGCAGAGGGGATCCTGCTAGATGTGCCCCACCAATTGAGCAACTAACTAAAATGGCATCTGCACAAGCAACTGATAAGCACTGCCTCCCAGAATTGAGAAATAATCAGAAAGAGCAGTGATGAGCAGCCGAGGTGTGCAGTGGGTGACAGCTAGGTGCAAGGCTGCACCCCTTCTCCACCCACCAAAGCCCCACAGACTTCCCACAGAGGGACAGAAGAACCCAGGGAACTTTCTTTGATTTCATGAATTTAATATTGCAGGTCATAAGAGTTTGTGTTTTGGCTTGGGTGGGTTTTATTGCAGTTCACCCATTCCAGGCTATCTCCTGCCCTAAGGGCGAACTCCAACGTCTGATGATTGTGACACACTAAGAACTTTTACATGTTAACAGATATATCGTTCACGGGTATGGGGAAACTACTGAAGGCTGCTCTTAGCCACAGTCCATAATTTTGCAGCAAAGATTGTACTGCTCACAGGACTTTACAGATGATATTGGTGAAGTTAGAAGAAGGAAAATGATATTAAAATCTCTTCAGGTGTAGCTGCTGTTATCTCAACTACCAGGCACCGTCTTCAAACAAACAAGAACACAAAGAAAATGCCATGCACTGTTGTCAGCCACATTAATGCTCAGTGTCTCAGTTTTGTAGCTGCTTAAACATGATGAAAACAAATCTTTAATAGTTGCTGCTTCCATCATTACATTGCACTCTGTTTTCTATTCAGTTGCAAGGACAGCTAATTTCCAGCAAATGGGAACAATGCACTCATATTGCTAATTCATGCCACTACACACAAGTGTTCAGATTATTTTGTGCAGATCCAAATTCCAGTCTGATTCATGAGTGCAACTCGCGCTTAAATCCAGTTCCCTAGTAAGAAGTAGGGAGCCCTGCAGCAAAGCTTGTGACAAATTAAAACCTGAAAGAGGCAAGTAAAGAACATCTGATCTATTTTATTATTTTTTTATAGTGTTTGAAAAGCTGACCTGGATGTATGGCAAATGGTGAAACCCAGGGGAACCAGTGTCAGAGACGATTTGAAGGCAAATGATTTGTCAGGAGGCTGGCATCCACAAAGCTGCTGCACAAATTTCCCTTCATCTACTGCCTCTCTGTTTTGGTTTGTGGTTATATGTGGGTGCAGACGGGATATTTTGAGATAAGGAATTTGGGGGTGGATAACAATTTAAAGACAAAACTAGAGCGCAGACTACAACTTGAAGAAGGGAGAGGTAAAAAGATGCATTAAGTGCTGCTGAGAGCAGGGGCTGGGCATCTGAAGTGGCTCATACAGCATTTATTTGGCAGATGCTCACTGGTCTCTGGTCCTGGGGCACCACGACCCTCCCACAGGCAGAGGAGTTCTGGGCTCAGATCCAAACTGAGTCTCTATCCGACCCCCTGGTAGTCTGGGGAGATGTCTACCCATCCCACAGCCCTGCCTACCTTTGCTAATTCCCCTCCTAAGTCACCACCAGTGCCTGGCTCTCTGGGGATATGCAGGCAGCTGGAGAAGACCACTCTGGTGAGGAATATTTCTAATAGGAAAAATTACACCTTCTCTGCCTGTGTTTTGATTCACCCTCCTTGACTGAAAGGGCCGTAACACCTTTGATGAATGGGCCTCATCAGTTGATCCTCCTGCTTTGGTGCTAAGCTTCTGCATCATCTTTCCTCAATATTTTCCATGCTAATTTCCTTGCCTCCTGGTTTAGAATATTATGACTATGGTAAATGCTCCTGGACAGCCTTGCTGGCAGATGACTTTTGCACCCTTGTGCTGAGAAGACTCACCCCAAACATTTCCAAACTATTTGCAAGAGTGGCACATGTGAGCCCACATGCATGGGCAAGTACGCAGCTGGTACAGACTCAGGTCAAGCCCTCTCTTTGGGGCTTCTGATCCCCACAATGTGTCTGGGGGGCCTGTACAGCAAGACCAGGGCTGTGTCAGCTCCAGGTGAGGCAGCAGAAGATAGAGGTTGACTTGCCAGGCTGGAGTTGACAAGCAGAGATGTAATGTTCCCTTGACGGACAACAAAGAGAGCAGAGCTAAAGATCTCGGTGCGCATGTTATGGAAAATTTTAGACATCTGTTGTCTGTTACCATGCTACCTCGCACACGATTGCCTCAGATGTGATGAGGTAGGTTGGGCTGGGCTGGGTTAGTCATTGTTTGGTTGGAGTCTTGTAGGTGACAACGGTTTCCGCAAGAGGTGGCTTTTCACTAGATGGTGCTCTTTCCTGAGCCATCACTGTGCCTGACCCCTCTTCTCGAATCGGGGAACTTCCAAGTGATCCGCCTTATATGCCCTTCTTATAAGGTTGGGAGGAAGGCAAATGAAAATGTATTTCCAGTGTCTCTGCTCTCATGTGCCTTACCCTATTGGAGCCACATAAGAAAAACTATTGCTTTACATCCTGGCTGAAAAGGGTGTACAGCATTTCAGTTGATTTAAACTGAATTAACAGTGCATATGTTGGAAGACAAGTTCACACACAGGGATTTCAGCAGAAAATCTGCACCGTACACAGTATTGTTATTTCTGTTCTACCTAGAGAGAACGTGATGTATGGGAATTACCTGCAGCTTTTGCCCAGTGCTCTGGCCAGCAGCAAGGTCTCCTTGGAAAGTATCGTAAAGTGTTTTGGGGTTGGTTGTCGTGAGGTGAGGTTGCTCAACTCTAGTGAGGCCGGACTCACATGTTAAACTCAGTGTTATTAATTTCTTGGTGGACATGATCACCCTGCCACTGCCAGGGCTAGCGGGACACACGTGTGTGCAGTAGGTTAAGCCGAGTGGAAATGTTGGGCCACCACATGTACGCATTTCCAAAGAGCTTCCAACAAAAATGGTGGCTGAAGGCAAGTCACCACCACAAAAGATCATGCATCTTCATTCCCAGGGGCCTCCTCAAGCCCAGCCACACGCAGACCACAGGCCACATGAACTCATTTGCTAATGGTGGGTTGCCATTTCCACCGGTTTTCCAGGGCAAGGCATGGGAACGGTATGGGAGATGTTCCTCGATCAAATGTACACACCTCCCGTAACTGTAGGGGAACTGGGGAAAGATGGTGAGGAGCAGGAGAAGGCCCTGGGCTGGCTTGGTGGGGCTCAGGTTGAGCTGCTAAATTTTGTGATAGGTACCGATGTGCAGCAGAGCCCACTGACGGCTGGACAGTTTGTGCTCTCAGCACTAGAAGAGCTTTTATAACTGCTGGAGGCAGCAATGCTAGAAAGGCAACCCCAAGCAAAACAGGCCCTTAAAGCTGAAGTTTAGGGCATGGGAAGGAAATATCCCCCCTCAAACAAAAATAAACCCGCAGCACAAGAAGTTGCCTGTGTCCTTCCACACCAGCAGCACAAGATTACACACAAGCAGGCGCATCTCCCGCAGCACCTGAGCAAAGCGGCGAAGGCCAAACGGGAGGGAGCAGCGGCCAGGTGACAGGCCGGCAGGTGAGGAGCCCGCACTCGCCCAGACCGGGGCTCCCGGCCTTCTCCCAGCCGGCCCGCGCCCTCGGCGGGAGACGGGGGAAGCGCAGCTGCCACTCATCCCCGACCAAGTTTTCGGCGGTGCCACCCTCGGCCATGCAACATCCCCCCCACCCCCCACCTCCGCCTCCGCCACCGCCCCCTCTCCCCGGGGGCGG
>VYZV01011999.1:379512-392976 GCA_013401275.1 Pandion haliaetus | reverse complement strand
AAAAAAACCCAAAAAACCAACCCAAATCCAACCGCGAACCTCCAGCCTCGCTGACGCAACTTTGTATCTCAGTTTATTGCGAAGAAAGTAATCTGGGCTTTATATCGGAGTCATCTAAGCAACAGGCCGGTGTTGGTTTTTCTCACCTTTGGGGCTGAGTGGGCCTTTGAAGTTACTCAGAGGGTCATTGCCGTGGGGCCTGTTTTATGCATTCAGTCTGTTGCTTGAAAATATAATTTTTATTTATTTATTTTTGAACGGAGACACTCTTGAAGCAAATGCGGGAGTTTCTTCTGGACAAGGATTGTGAAAGGGTAGTTGTTTCTTTAACCTGTAAATAGTTGGGGTTTATTAATCCACCTTTTGTGACTGAGTTATCCCTGCAAGTCATGTAAAGGAGTTGGGATTAATAGAGATCAATTTTGCTGACCTCTGTAATTGGTTCTGCTCTGGTGTCCTGTATGGGGCTTTGCGCTAGCTGGAGCTCAGAAGTGAGAAAAAATGATTTTTAAAAGTGTTTTGTTTTTTTTTTAAGAGTGTACTGTACCAATGCTGTTGTGTGTGACCAGATAGAGACTCAATAAAGGGATTAGAAATGCTGTACTTCTGTGGGACAGTTGGTAGCTGTGGTGTTCTCTGTAATCTTCGTCAGCCGTAAAACTTTAGGTACTCATGGAGATATGCGATGCAGTAGAAATATGTAAAGCACGTAGCTTCAGAGCTGAGTTTAGACAGTTGGTCTGAGATCCATGAATGTCTTGTGTGCTGGGAGTTTTGGCTAATGTAATCTAATCAGTTTTAAAGGGCCAAGCTACATTATTTCTGTTTGCGGTGACTCTCTTAAAATCAGTCCCTTGCCAGGTGTGTTTCATGTTTTCAAGCCCTTGCCTGAGCTATTGTGGAATTGCAAAGGTGAACCAAGTTCCACATAGTTCCTTAAAGGTAAGGTACTAATGATTCATTTATTACTGTCTTAGAGGAGGTGTATTTTTATATATAGATACCTTAGTAGTGGGAGTAGGTTTATGTTAACCTCATAACATCCATGCCTGTGAATAGAAGCTGCTGTCTGTACTAGAGGAGCATTTGCTTAGAAGGCGCTTGCTGTGCTTTGGGCCACTCTGGTCCAGGTTGTCACCTTCCATGTTGACAATGTCTTGTTTGGGTGCTTGGGGTTGTGGTTTGTTTTTTGTGTTGTTTTGGTTTTTTGTGGTTTTTGGTTTTTTTTTTTTTTTACAAGCTTGATAGCAGGGTAAGGGTGCATTAGGCATGGTGAGGATCATCTGGGCATGTGTTGTCCCTTGGCATGAGTTCAAGCATGCACCGATGTTCCATGTTCATGGGCAGAGCCTACTACGTCTCCTGTCTGTCCTTCCAGCGCTGCCCGGTGCTGGGCAGACAGGCTAGCCTGGGGGTGTTGCTAGAAGGGCATGGATGTTGAGTTCTGCAAGGCAGACAGGTTTTGTAGGTAGCCTGAATGACAAGTCTCCTGCAGGTAGTGTGGATGTGCCCTGTTGTGTGACGGCGTTCCAGCCTGCATCTCCCGCCCAGCCCTGACGGTCAAGGGATGGCTGGCATAGCCTGAGAGGTGAGGACATGGCATGTTCGAAGTAGCAGAATCCGGCCAGGGACTGCAGCCAGAGAGAAAGGCAGGAGCTTGATGTTCCTGATTTACAGCTTCGCAACATCAAAGGAGGAAAATGCAGTTAAGAAGTCAAAGCTTCTCATAGAAACAGAGCTCTGCCAGGTACTGTCCGATGATGGATGTTTTTAAACACAGCCTATATAGGGAAGCTTTGAGACTCAGGCTTATGCAGAACTTGCTACTAATCTCTCAGCAGGATATACTCCCGAGTAAGCTATGTTCTGGTCTAGGGTATGCTCCTGTGCTAAAAGGAGGATTAAGTACCATTAAAAGTATCTGGTTATTCTATCCAAAGTATGAATTACAGCAGTGGTCAATAAATTATACTAGAGGAAAAAAACATTGGTAGGCTTATTGGTGGTATGCGCACACTCCTGTGTTATAAAGGTACTGGGTGCTTTCATATAATTTTCTGCTGGCATAATAAGTTTTAATAGATAGCTACCTAATAAAAAGATCGTAGAAGTTGTCTTGACTGCTGTACCAATTTCTTTTCCACTTTGTTTCTGGGATGCCAACATACTGATTTTCTCTGCCTGGTATTTGCTGGTGATCCACTTGCCTGTAAAACAGTCCTTGAAGCAGCTTGGAAGCTTTTCTACTTACTACTGTAGCTGGTTATCTCTGCAATCTACCTGAGTGCTATTAAATGTTATTTCTGTAGGGGTTCCCCAGATGGGTGATAAATAGCCTGAAGTAAACTAAACCACACAGCTGATTAGTATGTAGGAACTATTTGGGTTTGGTTTTGTTCTACTGGTGGAAGGCAGTGTTAAGTTAAAAACTCGAGCGAAAGGCTAGATAGCCCAGGAGGCCATAAAGGCACAATATCGCGGCCCTGTGTTTTACCAGCCTCCTGGACAGGGAGTTGGCAGTTGGTGTGGTTTCCAGCCGGAGGATAATGTAAGCAGCATCCTATTTGCAGGCACACAAAAGGCTGGATGTGGAAAGCTGGGGTGGGAAGCACCTTGCAGCCTGAAGCTTGTGATTACTGGGTGCTGCTTGGTGCCAAGTGCTCATGTGTTTGCTTGCTTGCATTGATCAGCTGTAGAATAGATAAAGGTAATGAGTGACTTTCTGAAGTAACTGATAGCTTTGGGTGTAGATACAGTTCTGCTTTGCTGCTATAGGGTTTGCCAGGGGGGATATAATCCAGCTGGGAGCCTGGTTCAGGGCTGGCATGTACCACCTGGACAGTCATTTCCAGGAAGCACTGCACTTTTTCTAATTCAAAACTTGTTGTTAGGGTGTTAGATACAATGAGATTTTTATGAATACCTTAGTCATGCTTTACTATTTTTTTTCTCCTCTAAAACAGCTGTCAGCAATCTTGCTGTGGGGAGGGAATTGGCCACTCCTTGTACTTACTGAACAGTCAAACACTTCAGTCCTGGTGTTGCAGCCTGGCATTGTATTTCTTAGTTTTGGAAACAAAGCTGTGGATGTGGCATAATGTTGTCTTTTTATTTATTTATTTAAACCTGCCTTTCTCCCTTGCAAATGACCTTTATGCGGATCTAGAAGGCAAAGCACATCACTGGGAGTTAGCTGGTTAGTTACTTTGGTTAGTGATAAGAAAATATGATGGCAGTGCTCCAGGGGAAGCAGCTGTGCTGGGAACTTGTTGCTGCAGTCAAGCTATACAGATCTTTTTCAAAAAGATATAGCTATATATATTTATGGCCCTTTGTCACGGAAACAGGGCGACTCCTCTCTTGATGTCTACGTGACAGATATGATGTGATGCCACAAATCCTATAAACAGTTTAATGCCCTCCCAGAGACTGCTGGTGGAAGCATGCAATAGGTAAAACTCTTTCAGTGCCATCCTAAACTTGAACTGTAATTTTGTGATCTCTTTTGTGCGTTGGTGTAGGTGTAAGCAGCCTCTTCCAGTTCCCCAGTTGGGCCGTGCTGGGATTTGTGGGTCCATTCAGTGAATCAGACTGGGAAATGGATTCCAGTTAAGAATATGTTTTGGGTTTGTTTTTTTTTTCCTGTACAATTCATACCTTGGGTCAGTTCAGCCAAAAAGTTCATTCTTTACCTGGATCAGTTCCCTGACTCATGTCCCTTCGTGGTGTCACGAGCAGCTGCTGCAGCAAAGGCTTCGGTGCTTCCACCAGGAGAAATGCTCCTGGAACTACACCCTTGGAAGTACTTTTCCGATTGCGAAGAAGACATTTGACTGTGGTGCCCATCCCTGTTTTATAGCATGTGAAGACAAGGGAGATAGATGTGTTTCTAAGATAAGCCAGTGAGTTAGAAGTCAAAGTGTTTCCTTTTTAAGTTCCCTAAGACTGCAGTTATTTCTATCTAGAGTGAAGATATATCTTCTCTGCAAAAAAAAGCCCTGCCATTTTTATAATCTTTTTAAAATTTTCTTTATAACCATTTTAGGTATGCTTCTAAGTTGTTGAGGAACAGGGTAAGAAAGTGTAATCACAAATATTTTTAAGTAGTTGACGGTCCTTAAAAAGTATGCAGTGTGATATCTTGCAAAAAGTAAGCTTTAATTCTGTTGTAGCTGTAATGGATCGCATGTTGTGACATGGTCAGGCAGTCTTACCAGACTTTTATACATATTTAAAAAAAAACTAAAAATGAGATGCTTAAGAGTTTATTGGGTGACTTTTATTATGAGTGAGAAAAAGCTAAATTCCTTGCTGGTGTAGCGATGTAATTCTCACAGTCCAAATGCTCAATTGTAACAAAGGCACATTGGGAAACTTCTCAGATGTCGTGCATGGGATTGGAGTAAGCGTAAGGAAAAAATACCCCTCAAACTACTGTCAGCACCTCCTACAGTACTTGTGTTGAGGGCTTGAAATATGGTATATTCCAAGGATGCTTTGTGTGTGAGGTTGGGTTTGGTGCCTCTGGGCAGCCTCCTGCAGGGTTTCTCGCTGCTGTGAGGACTGATTGCTGGTGGCATGGACCTTATGGGCTTCCACAGTTCTTAGCGGACCTTGGTTTTTGACTTTGGCTGCAGCATCCAGAATGGTGCTTTTTCACGGGTTGACTTGTAATTCTGTAGCAGGGGTTCATTTGACAAAGTTGATCCTTCTTGACCACTCGTATTTTCTTTGAATCTTTCCCCCCTTTGTAAGGACCAGGAATTCACTTTTACATTTCTTTAAAATGATCCAATTTCTTCATTCAAAAAACTTTTTTTGGTGATTCTGTAAGTTGTTCGTAATAAATTATTTTCCCATCTGGCTGCTCTCTTGTCTTCCAAAACTGGTGATAATTTTTTAATCAGTAGACGCAGCAAGTGAACTGTCACAGTTTTCTTGTATGTTTGATCCTTGCATGAGGTTGCTGTTTGGTTTCCTTGCAAATCGTGGGATGGCGCCTGATCGCTCGTATCAGTGAGTTGGATTCTGCATGGTTGCACTTCTGAGACACTATTTAAAGTGTTTGAGCACAGGTAGTTGCAACTGAACCATTGTATCTTAGTCTCAAGCACCTGGGAAATTTTCAAATAGACTATGCGAAATGTTTAGCATTTGCCAGAGTTGCTTCTGACTGCTTCTGGTCTCTGCTGGTATATAGGGTTTTTTTTTTTTTTTTTACTTCATTCAGGTGGCTAGTCTACCTTTCACAACAGTCATTACTCTTTAGTCTTTTTTGCTAAACTGTTTTTAACTTAGCATTGCGTTTGCAAAATACATGGTAAGAGATCTCCCCAAATTGTTGGTTAATGTAAGATGTTATTTACAGTGTGACAGCACTGCTGAGATTAGCCTGATTCAGTGTAGAAGGAAGGATTTAAGGATTTTCTTCTGGAGCAGCTACTTCAGGTTTTATTTCTGAGTGGGAAAGAAAATAAGTGATGAATTGCTTATTTAAATACAAGGCTGAATTTTGGTGAGACTTATTCTCCACAAGCATGATTTAAGGTGGTCGTCTTAAAGCAGAAGGGTGTATGTCATTTGATGGTGATGTTCAAAACTTTGTTGAGAGAAACTACCCGATGTGTCATGTTTGAATCCCCTGTGCTTTTTATCACCCATGACTAATGCAAATTGGAGCAGTAAGCTATGTTAAAACCTGTGATGTCTTCGGTAGCTTCATCTAAATTGTATCTGAGGTTTCTGGCAAAGTTACTTGGGAAAGTAAATATCTTTCCCAATGTGTCTCTGCCCCCAGTGGTGTAACTGCTCAGTAAGTCTGAATGCTGCAGCTAATAAAACCATTACAAACAAGGATTTTGGCACGGAGCAGCTGTTCTAAACCGGACTGTCTTCAGATTCAAACTACTGACTCACCCTTTCTTTTTCCATGGATTAACACACCTGGCATGTGTCACACACGGATGCTGGCCCTGGCCTGGTCGTTGTGTTCTTGCAGGTATCCCTGTTTGCAGTGTAAGGAAGACCGAAGAGGGGGGATGTGAATCTGCACAGTGACCTCCTGCAGAAGATAAAAACCTCCTAATGGAAGTTGTTGCAGAGAATGGGTTTGTCCAAAGACTCCGTTCGCCATGTCCCTGATGCTGGGCTGTGGGGGGGATGCTGCTCTGCTCCTGCGACATTTCAGGGGAGTGCGGAGCTGCTGCTTGTGTGAAGTCCTTCCCTTTTGGACCGTACGAAAAGCTGTGCTGGGTCAGGCTATGGTCTGTCTGGCCTTGTTTCCTTCCCCACAATGTTGGTTTTGGGTCCTTGGGGAGATGCAAGAGCAAGGCAAACGGTCCACACTAGTGTCCATGGGCATGGTGGGGTTCAATACCAGGATGTGTGGCACATTCGGCTTCCCGGCACACGCAGCTCTCAATACCGAGCCAAATCTTGGAAGCTGCTGTCAATAGGAAGAGAGGGAAAATAGGGGATGCTGAGGCGTGAGATTGCTGAAGTGAATGAGAGTCTTGCTCGCTTTATACACTGGTTTCCCTCCTGAGTTTCCTCTGGGATGCTGAAGCCTTCGGTCCCATAATAGTGGTGGGACAATGAATGCTCGGATGGAGGAAGCAGGTGTTAAAGTAAGGGGGGGAAGTGATTTATTTTTTGGGGGGGAAGGGTAGACAGGATGGCCGGATTTGACCCATATACAAAGCAATTTCTTCTGGCACGTGAGCTTGTGCATAGCCCAGCATACTTTCTAACTGCTGAACCCACAAGTAAGATGGCAGCAAAACTGGGACTTGCCCTTCTTTTTTTTGTTTTTTTTTTTTTCTTTGAGTTAATATCACTTAATGAGTCAGCTGAGGAGTGAGGCTTATGTGAGGTACCTCTGATGTTACATGACGAATTTTGTTGTTCTTTTGTTCCCTGCTACCATAAACCTTTCACTGCAGTAACAAGACTGTGGTACTGACAGCACTAGCCATCTTAAAGTCTGTACTTTCTACTTGAGGAGTGCTGGTTTTTAGTTGTTTTAAAACCAAAGTGGGGATGAATGAGTTTACTTGTGACCTAGATTAAAACAGTTTCTGTAGTCTTATCTGAAGTTGGTGCAGAGGATGATTCTGGAAATTAAAGTAAAACACTAGTTCACATGCTGCATAGCAGATGTGTTTGCATCCATAGCCAAAAGACTTCCTATCCTGGGAGTAATGACAGCACTTCATTTCAGTGAGGTTTCCAGCCTGTGCAGGAGCATCTCTTGAACGTGGGAGTCAGTTTTTCCATTGCTGCGTGGTTTGCAGCCACTCCACCCATTTTTATGATGAGTGATCATCATCTAAGAGCACAGTAGTACACAAGAGGTGGTGAGCAAATCTTTTGTTGCATTAAATGTAAATGTTTATAGTTTCTCTTCTGCTAGCAGCTGCAGAGAAAGTAGTTTGTCTCAGCTGAGTAGAGAAGTAAAGACTAAACCCCTTCTACATGTACTGTCATAAAAGGGAGTTTGTGTAATGAACATTCATTTCACAAGGCCCAGGTGACTACGCTTTTGTGTGATGCAAGGTGAAATGTTGCTGCAAATATTTCTGTTAACTGCAGGTTTTTCTATATTAAGTAGTGTGGTTGCCAACAGGAAAATAAATATATGTTGTCTTCAGGTCCACTCTGAGAGGATGCTGGGGGTTATATTGGTACCTGCTGTGTGGCTGTGTTTGTGTTCTGGTGGCTCCATGGAGTTCTGCTAACATGGGCACGGGACTGTGAATC
Source organism: Pandion haliaetus (assembly GCA_013401275.1). Classification (NCBI taxonomy): domain Eukaryota; kingdom Metazoa; phylum Chordata; class Aves; order Accipitriformes; family Pandionidae; genus Pandion; species Pandion haliaetus. The sequence goes on along the minus strand of VYZV01011999.1, from coordinate 385,218 downwards.
TCCTTGTGCAATGGGGGCTTGGGAGTCTTCAAAATCTGGAGCTGCTTTTCCACTCTGGCCAGGGCTACTAATTAAATTTTAACGAATCTTTTGGTAGTGTAGCCTGAAGAAGGGTGTGTGTAGCATGGAGGCTGAGATTTGAGCACTTAACCAGGTTAAAAGTGCTTTTAACTAGGTTAAAAGTGTGTTCTTGGGTGGGTGTCTTGCTCATCTCCTCTTTGAGATGCTGGAGGGGAGTGGAGTGGTGGGAGCTGATTTCTTTGCAGCTGTTTCACAGTTAAAACAGGGCCTCAGTCCTTTTCATGAGCCCTGTATTAAGCTAGAAAAAGAACTAGCTCATTGCTTGAAGAGCTTACAAGCTAATACTGTGGATAATAAATATGCTTGCATGGATGTTAAGAGGATTAATTGTTTGTGAAGTGCATTGAAAGTGGGAAAATTAAAGTAGTACTTAAGTGGTAACTGGCTGCATGTCACATATGTCTCATTAATGTGTTTCTTCCTCCTTCCAGGCAGATTACAAGGAGCATTTATTGATCTGTATGACAGTTACGTGAGAGTCCCATGTTTTCCTGTATTTTGGGAATTTTACAATTTATTTATGGGCAGCATCTTTAAGGTGGTAAAACGTTGTATCCTCAGATCTCATATTTGAAGAAGAGGTACCCTGCTAAGTGTGGTGTGCTTCCTCCTGCAGCTGGAATTGGCTCTATTTAGACTATGGGCTTTAGTGCTTAGACCTCCCTGGCTTTTCCTTTATCAGATTAGCTAGGATTTTGGCAGGACTTTGTGCTGCTTTTTCTTAGCCAATCAACTTGCATGTGAGTGTTCAGGAACTAACTTTCTTTATAATCTTGAAGTTCAGAAGTCATTGGTCTGTTTGAGACTAATAAGAGTTCCTATCCCAGCAACAGCTTACAGTGGGTGTATAAAAGGAAAACACTTCAGTCAGTGGAGAGCAAGTTTTGAAATGAAAATTCAAAACCACTTAAGGAGGATGAGGACTTGTGGCAAAGAAGGTGTTTGAAAATGTATACATCTTCCTGAAACTACAAAACACGAGTGTGCTTATTTTAGCCTTTCTTTACTGGATTGCTTGTGTGACCCATCCCCTCTGCTATGTCAGTTAATACTATAAGATAGCAGATAAATGGCAATCATACAGTTCCTGTGCAATTGCATTATATAAAAAGACTGAGCATTTGAGATATCTTTTATAATTTTTAGATATCGTGAGTATAAACTCAGAGTTTTTTAATGCTCTGCTAAGAAGGGTCTTCATTTTTTTTTTTCCCCTCTCCAGCAACTAATTTGTAAAATCTTTGCCAATTTTTCCTAAAAACCTAGTCTCATCAGTGCTTCTGATATTAATTACAAAAGAATAATACAGTTTGCATAAATACCTGTGTGTATTTATGCCTTGGGCTTGTGATGTTTCAGTGCCAGGAGAAACTTCGGCCATTTTGGGGGAAGCATGCTTTAAGTCTTGTTAAATTTTGTCTTTGGAAATGCTACATCACTTGGTAGTTTGCACTGAAGGAGATAGTTTTCTTTGTGGGGATTATTTTGACTCTTAGATAAGATGGATCTGAGCCACTGGATAACTTGAAGGTGAAGAATGAGAGTTGGTTTAGAGTTTCATGGAAGTCGGAATGAGGACCAGGGAGCTGTTGCAGCAGGGTTGTGTTAACGTGGCTGTGACGCTCAGCAGAGCAGCGTTTTGAACTCCTGCACTGTCTAGTTGGGACCATGTCGCTTCTGGCCAGTTGGGGAAGAAAAAAAAAAAAATCCCATGATGGAGAGGAGAGAAAGAGCTGTTAGGATGCTGCTAGGCTCTCTCCCCTAGCAGCAATGGGGAATTTGGGAATACGCCCGAGCTGGGGAATGCACTGATGAGCTCTGGGAGTGTGCCTTCCAGCCAGGGAGAGTTGTGGGGTGGCGATGGCATGGACCACCCTGCATGTTGGGAACTAATTGTCACCTCTGCTTCTTGCTCAGCTTCAGTGTTAGCAAGCCATGCCTCATTCAAGAGCAGACTTTCGGATGTGTCCTGGGCAGTACGCAGCATACTGTGAAAATAAAGGAGTAATCCTGTTTGCTAACTTTTCCTTGACGTTAGCAAACTTTTAGTGCAGGATGCTGAACCCCTGTTGCCATCATGTGCCACGTCCTGGGTGTAGTTGCTTTGGTCACTGTCCTTGCCTGCTAAGGAGCACAAGCAGGATCAGATTGGTCTTTGATTTTTGTTTACCTCTTTAAATTATCTGTGTCAACTTCCCAGTGTTCGTTATTCAGAAAATAAATCTTGTCTGATACCTCCAACCTAGAAAAGTGCTTATATATCCAGCAGCCAGGAAATCGACTTTAAGTCCTGATCTGCTCTTAATTTCTTGTGTTTCCTGTGGTTTTACTGTTTGTGTTACCAGCCCTAATATTTACATACTTTAGAATGAGCTTTTCTTTTTTTGGAAGATACTGCTTTGTTTGTATGCCTTGCAGAACAGGTTCTTCCATTTTTTTCGAAGAACCAAACAATTTACTTTCTCAAAGGAATAGGAGAAAAAAAAAAGGGAAGATTATAGGAAACACCAAAGGGAGATATCTAAGAATAGAATTGTTTTTTGCTGATGATATGCTAAGACTCATTCTAAACTTGGATCTTCCTTCCAAATGTCCTTGGGCTCTTTGAGAGCTTTGTAAACTTCTTGCATATCAAATTACGTGCTTGTGGGTGATTTATCTGAATAGCAGATGCTTTTACAGTTGGCATTTTAAATGCAAAGGTGCTTCTATGAAAATGCTTGTAAGAACAAAGTTGTACTTCCCACTAAAACGCCAAAGAGTTAGCAGGGCAAGTCAGTGGACCCGGCAGTGTTAATGTTTAAAAGTAGTGCTGGTGAATGTTGTCCAGATATGTCTTCCTGGAAGCTGATGTCTTTTTTTTTTTCTGCAAAGTAAGGAAGATTTCACAGTTATGTTCCTGCCTTTCTTCTGGGTGCGGGGGAGTGATGGAGCTGGTGTTCTTGTGGAGGTCTGTCCCTTGGTACATCAGCTGGCCTTCTTTTCTATGGATATTAGGTTTCCTCTAATAATCCTTTAGGAACTAACTTGAAATTGCCAAATTTTTTTAAAACAATGTGGTCTCTAAAGAAGTTGTGATGAGCCTTTATTTGCAGGTGTTACTGTTATATGTTTATTTTCCAACTGGTCTTCAAATATACCTTTTAAGAAGTAAGGTAAACTTTAGGACTTTTTTTTTTTTTCTTTTAAATCTGTTCTCCCTGCTATGAAATAAAACCTATTTGCACATTGATGAATAGTGGCTAGGAAGCCTGTCTGGTTCTGCAACAGGATCCATAAATAGCATTAGTGTCTAGTTTACTTTGGGAAGGAAGGTGTCCCGTTGTGGTGGTGGTGGGAGCGGAGCCTTGCACTCACTTGCAGTAAGGTTGCCCTGTCTAGGCAATGTTCACCAGCATGACACTTTAAAAGAAATACAATACAGAGTATGTCACTTAAATATTTGAACTACAGAACCTCTTTAAAGCTCAAGCAAGTACTGAGCTTAATAGAAATGGGTTATATTGACTTTTTTTTCCCCTCTATACTTCTGCTGTGGGCTCAGAAAGGACTCTGTGCATCGTAAAGCTGGTATGAAAAAATGCTTTTCCCATCACCCTTCCTAACTCCTGCCGCAGGGAGCACCTCGGGACAGGCAGAGTCCGTCGTCGCATGTGGTCTGTGTATAACGCTCCAGTGTGTTCGGGTGGATGGGACAGCGCTTGGAGTAGCTGTTCTAGTTGCCAGACTGGATCTGGCAGCTAATTCTCAAACCTGTTGGGCCTCAGGATTGAGGTTTGGATGAAAGCCTCTGAAACGCACCCTCCCAACTGTTCGTAAGGATATTTTTTGAGCCAAGAGCACTAGGTTTGGTCTTCAGAGCATTTGGTTTGTGGCACAGTTGCTATAGGAACAGCTGTCCTCTGTGCTAGATTAAAAATCATTTTTTTCTGGAAAACAGAAGGAGAAAGTTCAGGTGGTTTAAGGACCACACAGTTATTCATCCCTGATGCCCCAGAAGCAAGCGTATGTGCACCCCTCTTGCAAAATGGCAGTGGCAGGTAATTAGCTTGAGGCTGTCCTGCACACAGACAAGGCTTGGGATGCTGATGTCCCATTTGGGTGACAGCGAGCAAGATGAAACAAGGCAAAGTTTTTCAGAATTGGAATAAAAAGAGCTTTTCATTTTTGCCACCTTAACAAAGGCGGTGGTGAAATGCTCCTCCGCTGTGCTGTATTTTCCTTTTTTAAACTGCTTGTGGCATGGTTATTACTGGATGTTGTGAAATGTAAATAACACCAAGGTAGTGAACTCGGCATTCCCGGCTCCTTGGCAGTGTTCGTGAATGGAAACATCTGTCCATGTCCTCTCCAGTTTGCTTCCCTCACACAGCTGCCCGCTTTAAGCATGGCTCAGTGCAGGGCCTTATGTGCTTCTGAGTCCTGGAAACCCTATTCTTAACTTTTGCATGTGCACACCAGACAAAATGGAGGAAAATGTAGAGGCCAGAATGTGTAATTAAATTTTTTTTTGCCCTTCGTAAGGATTTTAGTGCAAGTCGTTAAAATACCTGGTGTTCTTGTGCCAGACTTCGGCTGCAAGACCTGATGCAGGAATAGACCTGATCTTGTGCTCTTGGCAGAGTCTGGCTCTTCTCCTGGTCCATGCATCTCGCTTGGATTTCACTCTCCAATCACAACCCCTCGCTTGGCAAATGCGTAACTATTCCCTGTGTCTCCTATTCAGATTATACAAATAGGCTCTGGCAGGGTGTAAGCTTCACTTGAAAGGACGTGTTGGTTTGCAGGCTTGTTTGTAACTGCTGTTACATGAAACCACCTCTTAAAGAGGAGTGGGAGCAAGGGGAATGACACAAAACTGCAGCAGCAAGTGAAGAAAGGAGGGTAGGAAACCATCCCAATTATTCACTTTTTTTCTTGAGCTTGAGTGGGAGATCTCAGTAGCTTTTTACGAAGTGGGCATTTAAAAAACCAAACAAAAAAAGCCTCAGAAACCCAACCCAAACAAAACCCCAAATCCTAAGAAGCCATGCAAATAATGCAGGAAATACGTAATGAACATTTTACGATTGGGAGAGATAGTAACCTGAATTTCAGAGCTTTACGTTGCCTACAGGATGTAAATACTGCTTGTGCTGACACGGGTGAGTGTTGTGTACTGGCAGCACTGACAATTTTGACTCTAAAGCAGACTTTGTAAACTTTTGACAATACTTTAAAATCTTTTTCATTTCAACTAGAGAAATTGTTACAAATTTTGTCACATTAGTGGAACTTGAGATTTCTTTACAAGGTGTTTTCTTTTTACTTTTCTGCTTGCAATTTTAATCATAAATTGGGGAAAAACAGAGGGGACAGGGAACGGGATGCTTTTGTTCCTTTTTAAAGGTAGAAATATCAACCATTTTCATGTCTTCTCTGTCGCATTGTGTGTGTGGTGAAAGAGAAATGTCAGTTTTTGAACAGATCAAAAAATCTTTCTAGTACATAGCAGTGGTTTAAAGCGAGACTGTATGGCCAGGTTTTGATGGGTTAGGGACATACTAGGTGCATTAATACAACTGGCTGTGATGTATTTATGAAAATGCTTTTGCATGTTTTTAAAGCTTTCAGTGATTTTTTTTT